>JBBMJY010000007.1:4299617-4322199 GCA_037833715.1 Toxotes lorentzi | reverse complement strand
CACACACACACACACACACACACACACACACACACACACACACACACACACACACACACACACACACACACTGTTTGAGATTTTAACCATGACCTTCATAATTAATGTGAGGGCTATATGGAGATATTCTGTGGGCACATCTTTGGTTTTACAGACTTCCATGATAAAGTGCTTTATCATGTAGTTTTACATGCAATCTTTGTTGACATGATGCTTGTTACACTGAGAGACTTTTAATCACCACTAAATTGTTTAGATTTTAAAAAGCAGGTGGTTAATAAGATAGAAAATATTTGTAGTTTCTTTGTTGTTGTCTTTGTCGAGGATTTTGGACACAAAATATTCCTGTCATGTTACTGACTCAGCCCTTCTCAACCCTTCATCCCCACAAATTTATATAACAGAGTCGAATTAGAAATGTCATTGTTGGGATTACGAGCTGATATAAATGATGTGATGGAGACTGTGCATGTCATTCCACTGGTTTAATGAAAGAACAGAACTGGCAACTGGAAAAAGCCAAATCCACAGACTTGGCCTCCATCTTCAAAACAGCTCTATCAAATTTTTATCCACAGTCCGTTCATTTTCTATTTATGCCATGTGCTTCGTGCTCAATAGATTTTATCTCTCCTGTCCTGTCTCCTTTTTATTCTCCTCTGATCTGCTGATTGTCAGTTACCTGATCCGTGGTCACTGTTGCTGCTCTTTTGGCTGAAGCTTCTGAACAGTGACGTGACATCTTCTCCTAGGACACTGCTGCAGTTCTCTATGAGGAAGCGGACCAGCTCACACACCTGCAGGAAGAAACATCACTTGGTTATAGCATGATCTCTCTGACTCCTCTTTGCTTTTCTGCAGTTGCTGACAATTTATTTTCATGGCTGTACAGATGGATGAAGGTATGACTCTGTTTATTGCTGAACTCTATTTGTTGAAGCAACTCCTCAGAGAAGCAGCCAAAGTTCAGTAGTAATTCAGCAAACATGCAATTTCCAAGTTTCTATGTCAGCACAACTTAAACTCACGATTTCGCCAAGTGGAACTCATACATACACACGCACAAACACACCAAAATGGAAATCAATATATTCACAACCCCTAGTGAACATTTTAACATTGGTTGGATTGGATACTGGCTACTGCCTGCTGCATTTTGTGACATTGTGACCTAAATAACTTTGCGATATCAGTTCCAATATTATCATTCTGAGAAAAGCTTGTGTTTGTTTGTTTGTGTTGATGTTGACCTTCTAACCCCCACATAAGCGTTTGCATTCCACACCAACCAAGAAAGAACCAAACTTCTTCTTTCCAGTGCTGGAAAATGTCCTGATAATGATACGTGGCATTATGTCTTGGCTTTGATTATCACATGCTTAAATGCTTGTTGAATGACCACGACTGGGAACGACAGACAAATCCAGTGTCTGAGTTTCTGACAGCAACAGTTCTGAAAATACAACTTTTTATGTTGTCTAAGACAATACATATCACAACATTCGTCGTCAAATTTAGTATCAAATACCCCAAATCACAGATGCAAATGTCATCAAAGGAAAAACAAGTTTTCCTATATCAACTGTCCGCAGTTTTTTAAAAGGGTCAACACTGCAACCAGCTCAGTTTTTAAACATGCTGACTGTGTCTAAGCTTTATTATCAGCTCAGTTGGAATCTGTCCTCAAACAAATAACATGACTTCGCTGAAACCGCTGCCTTTTAAACTAAACAGACAAAATTTACCAAACACATGACATCCTATGACACAAATAATCAGCTAAGGCCAGAGCCACTCAGAAGCATTGGAATCATATCCTCCCCAGTCTGTGGAAAGTTTCCACAAAAATCTGCCTGTTGTGTTTATAAATGAGTTGTTTTTCCTGCCGTCATTCTGCCTCTGTGACACTATGGAAAACACAGCGGAGACAAACAGACTTCAGGGCCTCCCTGTTTGTTTGTTTGTGGGCCAGATGTTGTCTGTTTGTATGTGTGTATGCAATTAGACAGCGCTCAGAAGAAGAGTCTGTCTGGCTGAACAGTGCACACCCAGGCTACACTGCAAGTCATTCTGCACATCGTAAGGTTAGAAAATTAGAAAAGTCTCATTTCACTTGGAAAAAAAAGGACAGTGTGGAGAGATCATTCTAAACTGTTTCCAAAAAAAACATCAACATTTTTCGTGGAGATGATGGAGTTTTTCTAGCAGTGTACTAAAACTACCACTGATGGTCCGGTTGTTCTCATTTTACCTGGCAGATGATGGGAGATGAGAGCTGTATTTTCAGAGTTATGTAACTTAATGAAGTCCATAGTAATCCCTCACAGTTTTTACCAGAGAGCAAATGCAACATTTTTCCTCCCAGTTTTATCTCCTCTGCATGTACACTGCTTATTTCTCTTCGGATACCACATGTGCTAATGACTGATGTATGAAAGCCCTGAAGCCACACTTCTCTTGGATTATGGGTAATTCTCAGCTCTTCTTTCCATAACCTACAGTGGCATTTAGTGGACAGTTTGGCAACAAATATGAGCAAATATGAGTGCACGTTTGTATGTGAAGCAGGTCAAAACTAGTTTTTAAATACTGAAGAACCAACACTTTATCACCAGCGCTGTTGTTGAGGACAGTCTCAAAACGTTCACCTGAAGCAGCCCAATCAGACCCAAAGCCATAATTACGGAGGAATTTCATTTCTAGACTAATATGTCTGAACTAAAGAGTGAGATGCTTCTCTCTGGTTACTGTACAGTATGTCCACCCTTAATTCTATTGTTTCCACCACTTTCATACTCCCCTTCCTTGTCTCTCTTTAGTTTTCCTTTCTACTTCCCTCTCTTGAGTCACTCTTTTATTACCTACCACTCTCTCTTTCATTTGGCCTTCCTGCTCTCCTTCAATCACTCATTCAGCATTCCTCGCTGTCAGTCAGAGAGGGCTGCTACGTGATGAAGAGCACTGTGGCCATCCAGAAGACTTTCACCCATCCATCCATCAACAGTCTATTCAGAGATGCTACTTTTTCTTTAACTCAATGGGATGTTATCTTAGAAAAACAGTACAATTCAATTGAATGCTGTATGTCATTCGCAAAACGTTTGGCTGAGTGTACTCTCGACAGTGATTGCTACACTATACAACACCGCTGCAGGACACATGGAGCATATACACAATCTGCATGTGTGTGAGTGCATTAAAAGATCTCACAGCTGTGTGTTAGCGGGTCATTTCTGAGCCTTTCTAAGGTCATCAGTCAACATACACATCCAGCAGCCTGCAAAGAAAAGTCTATCCAGCTGCCTGTGCATCGCTTTCCTGTTTCTTCCTCCACTGGACACCGTCTGAAGATTCTTTTGAATGATTTGTTTCTCTGCCACCATCTTAAGTAGTACGCAAACTAAAGCTGTTTTTACCTCAGAAGCTCCTAAACAGCTAAGTTCAGCCAAAAACATTTAAATTATATGCTGCATGAAAGAAGGAGGGACACAGAGACTAAACTGAATTGGCTAAAACAAAGTGTACACGTGTCTCCAGACCATGTTGGAAACCACCATTACACATCCAGGGGCCCACGCTACTTTAAATTGGCCCGCAAGGGGGGAAATGTGGAAAATCTAACTTTGTTAGTGTGCAGTCTGAGCACGGCCGCCTGTGCTCAGACTGCACACACAAACAAGCAGTGTGCGAGAGGGAAAGTGTTATCAGGGGAGTATTTGTAAGAGAGATATTTGGGTACTTGCGGGTGTTGAGGGTACTTGTACTGACAGATGTGTGTTTATGTGTGAAGACAGAAAGAAAGGGGTGTTTGAGCGACACAATTTTCTGCTAAAACACACACTTGGCCTCAGGATTTTGTAGGAAATTCTTTGCATTTTTTCTCACTGAACCTCAGTCACCCCAAGGATACACACACACACACACACACACACACACACACACACACACACACACACACACACACACACATTTGAAAAGATAAGCAAAGCAGCCACCCAAGGAGACCGTGTGTAACTCAATAACTGTAACTTTCCAAATAGACCACAAATCCAAAAACCTGTGTATGTTTTATGTCTTAGTGACTACACGATGGGCTATGGTGGGCGAGGAGGCTTCCTTTGTGGGTTCCTCTCACTGCTGCAGCTACTGCTGTGGAAGTCATTTCAGGTTAGGCTGGCTGACCAAGATATGAGGGAGAAAGAGTGAGCAATGTTGCTTCATCATTAGGTTAACTTTGAATTCACCAAAAAACAAGTAAGAGGTGTCAGAAACGATTCACAAGAAGATCACTACAAACTGTTACTAAAAACTACTACTAACTGCAGTTGTTCTTATTTCTGATTGGCTGACAGGTATCTGTTACAATTAAATATCAGAACATCTCAAATACATTTCTGGTCAATTCTGCAACTAATCCTTTAATGACATAATTCTCTAAGTAGTACAATACATACAGTCATGTCCTGCAGTCAGCTCTGGGATTTTAAGCTCAGCAGGGAGTAAAAAATTTTGTGATTTTAGCTTATGAGTGATTGCCAGTGAAGACACGCACACACTGTGACTGAGTGTGTGCGTGTGTGTGCATGGTTTGTGTCAAAAAAACCCTACAGTTTCTTACCTGTCTGTCAAACTCTGGTCTGTCGGATCACATGTGCTTCATATACACATGCTCACACTGAAGCGGTTTGCCTCTTTTATTCCACTGAAATGTTAAATTCCTCAGAGTTCGCACACTGTCTCAGCAAACCTCTCTAACACACATACACACTTGCGCACACACACCTGTAGCAGCCAAGTCTACTCACTGTTGTTTAGTCTGACATTTTGGGAAATACACTTACTCGCTTTAGATGAGACTGAAATCACTGTCATATCAGTGCATTTGATACAAAGCTGGAGTCAGAAGTCGGTTAGCTTAGTTTAGCATGGAGACCAGAAAAAAAGGGGGAAACAGTTCACCTGGACCTGTCTGAAGGTAAATGAATCTGTCTGCCAGCACCTCTAAAGCTATTTCAACTAAGATATTTAAAAAAACAAAAACCAAAGCGTAAAAAAAACATTTATGTGTTTCTTAGCCGGGAGCAATGACTTGCTGGAGTATATACATCTATAATAATCCACTGAATTTAATTATCTTCCAGATCTGAGACGGAATAATTAGCTCCATTACCCGAAACACTCCATATCGTGTGTGTGTGTGTGTGTGTGTGTGTGTGATTGTTTGTTCCTCCTCACCTTTTTGGTGCCCTCCCCCTCCATCTCGGGGGTGCTAGGTGCCGGAGCCCAAAGCATGCTGGGAGCAATGCAGACAGACAGGTTGAAGGCGTTCATCTGGTTGTCGTGGGCGTTGCCTTGGATACAGTGCAGTATGGCGATCACATGCCGCAGCAGAAGCAGGTTCTCACTGGGCAGGAGGTGGAGCAGCCTGAGAGAGAGAGAGTGATGGAGAGAAAGAAGGATAGAATGAAGGCAAGGAAGGTAAGTGACTACAGATATGATAAAAAAACCAAAACATTTTGGTCCTCCTTCTCACAGTGTGTGTCTTGCCATGTTGTTTGCTGATTTCAGGCTCCACAGGAATTTCTCCACTAACACTTTCATTGTTGCTTTCACTTTACTTGTTTTTTATTTTCTTAAGCAAAAGGAATTTGGTTTGTTGCTTTTGGATCGGAAGCAACGCCCCCTCTCGCTCCTTCTTTCTCTCTCTAGACATAAACAGTGTGTAATTAGAGGAAAAACCAACAAAGTGCCATAGTAAGGTGTCGGGCAGCCACAAGCCTCCAGAACTCTCATTTACTCAGGTCTTTCCTTTAATTTGTCACCCACCTACACAATAAAAGACTGTGTGACTTGTTGTGTCTGTGAGTTTGTTTGTGAGAAAGAGACAGAGTTGTCCTACCTCCGGACAGCTCGCGCCCTCTCCTCCCCTCCTTCCCCATCGATCACATCCATCCACTGGTCATACAGATCCACACACAACAGGCTGCCAGGGATGTTTCGCAGGAAGTCCTGTATGCAAAATGGTATTAATTCATTAATTTAGACTGATTTGTGAATCAGCCAAGCTCAAACATGAGCTGAATGTTGAGTGAGATTTTTTTCATAATATATACAGAGGTCCCTTCAGCAACTGTATTATAAAAGTCCACAGTCTAAAAGCTGAGAAAGCCCAGAAATTGTTATTTATTTAATTAATCCATATTACTGTACTTTTACTAAGGAAATAATTTAATTAAGATATTTTCAATTTATTTTTCTGTTGGTGGACTAACTGATTGTCTCAGGTGGTGCACAATCCTTGTCAACTGTGTGGAAAACAGGTAAAGCACAACAAAGAAGCAAGATGAATCGTCTCTGTAAAAAAAAAAAAAAAAACCCCAAACCAGCTCAGCTGCTCCCTGGATGCCCCGAACTGAGGTGACTCTTTGGCCTGGATGCAGAACAATGCTGTACCTTGTGTGTGTGAGACTGGCAGCCTGCCTGGCTGTGTAGAGACAGATTATCCTGTCTGGACTTATGTGACTTTGGAAGCACATCAGTCCCTCCTGCTTTCTGTTGTCTGGTTTCAAACAAGTGAGACAGGGCAGAGCTGTGTGTGGCTGAGTGTATGTGTGTGCATGTGTGTGCATGTGTGTGTGTGTGTGTTACCTTGAGGACGGCAGCAATGATGAACACAGACTGGTGTGAGATCTCTGGGTCCTCCGTCCCACTGTCCAGTCTGTCTCGAAGTTCCCGGCAGGCTTTGGCCCCAGCTGACCGCCTGAAGACGCCCCTGGTATAGGGCCCCTCCAGGTACAGGAACACCAACATGTCCTGGAGGAAACAGGGAAATGAAAGGTTAACAGTTATTAAATCTGTTTATTAATATTCTGAATGGTTCTTTGCAGCACTATAATCAGAGAGGAAACCTTTTTTTCAGAGTGAAGAATCTGAATTGCTTATTCAACAGATGAGGTTTCACTTCTCTACTAATCCCAATAATTCTTTAACATAAACCATTTGTCTGAGGTATACGGTACAGTTTAACATGAGCAGATGGTGAGTGTTAATTAATTCACAGAATTCAAATGAACCCCTCCACTTCCCCAGCTACTATGCACTGTCAACCCCCCCCCTCCAATCATCCCGTGACCCCCTGCAGACAGGGTCCTAACCCCTGCTGCTGGTGTACATGACCTCCACTCAGCTCACCATGACAGGCTTGGGCAGGCCGTGGTCTGGAGAGCAGATAGAGCTCAGGGGTCGTCCGAACAGCCGTCCCTGAGTGGGAGACAGTGAGGTCGGGGACAGGGGCAGGCCGTCCAGCTGTGTGTTGGAGCCTCTCCAGAAGGGCCAGTTGATCAGAGACCTCTTTCTCTTAAAAGACTTCTGCTGACCAGGCTCTGCAGAAAGAAAAAAGAGGAAGCAGTGAGCTGTGGCTTCATTTGTGCTCGAGCTGAAGTCACTAGAATGCACTGAGCACCGAACTGCAGCACTGACCTGTATAACAGTTTATGTAATGTTTATTTTTGTTATAATGGCTTTAATTTTCTTGTTAAGGAGCCAGCCTTGAAATCATAGATGTTTAGAATAGACTTTTTCAACAGGCACATGGGAATAACGTAATGCGACTTATGGCAAAGAAATGAAAATCATCTTATGGCAATATCGACTACACCCTTAAAATCATGATTGAGGTGAGAGAGAGACATAGATGGACAGTGTTAAAAAGAGAAAGACTCCAAAAAGACAGAGACAGAAAAGCAGAAGAAGAAAGAGCCACTGATTCAGTGTTTGAGAGAAACATATGCAGACATGCCCTCACGCTCTAGAGAACCATTTAATTTGAAGAGTGTGTGTGTGTTGATGTCTGTGTTTATCCATACGTGTGTGAAAGCCCTGTATGTCTTTCTTAAGGCTTATGACTGTGTGTTCCTTGTTGACTGCTCAGCGGTGCCAAGTCACAGTGTCTACGTGTGTTGTCTGTGTTTACATGTCAATCTGCAGGTATGTCTTCACTGTGTCTACATGTTCTCTATGACATAACGGCTCAGCGTGTTTCTGCAGTTATGAAACAGCATACTGTGTGTTCACTGAAGTGCACGTTAACGAGAACGTACAGCAAACATTTACTGTTTAATCTAATCTTTATACAAAATGACTTAAAATGAGTGAAACCCAACAAAAGGACAAAAGTGATTCAGGCCTGTGCTGCTTTCATGGGACACAGAAAATAAGTGACTAACTTTAAAGACACTGCAGCAGGGTGACTTTCTACTTCCTTCTAATGCCCACAAAAAATCCAATCAATGAATTGATAAAGGAAATAATCATTAATTAAAGCACTACGCTGGATTTGCATCTACTCTAAAATATCTGTGTAAAGCACTGACATCTGTAAATGTGTGATCACTGCAGTAAATCTTTTAAAGACCCACTGTAGAATGATTCAACTGTAGAAACTCTGATTTGCCAACAATCTTGAAATGATAACATTTATATTATTAGGTGATTGTGATTTGTATCCAAGGGTGGGACTCTCCTAACAAACGCAAGATTCTTTCAGTGGGTGGAGGGCCCAGCAGTCCAAAAGTTCCCAAAAAAATATGTGGCATACTTCACAGAATCCATTATTTAACAATCTGCCGTGGCGTCATGCCCAACTACACTCTGGAACAAAGTTCAACAGTAACTGAATTACTGGCCTGCTCTGGCACTTCTCAGCAGGCCGTCGCCATCATTGGAAAAAACATGACCTCGCTGTAAATCAGGCGTTACATCATTACAGCTCTCCACTCAGGGAACACTTTTAGACAGGGGGAATGAGGAAACAGACAGGCTACTTGGGAACTGGGTGGTCAGTGTCCGTCATCCTACTACAATCTTCTGCTGGCGTGTTACAAAACAGGTGCTCCTCTTCATGGGCAGTAAAACACAAGAGCAGGGATGACTCATTCAGCTATGACCAGTAATTAAAAAAAAATAAAAACGTATAAAAAACTTATGGAGACTCGTTGCTTCCTTTTTCCAGGTAGTTCTTGTATTAACTAAAACCAGGTTCTTTATTTAAACAGAAGTTTGTTTGTTTTATTTTATTTTTAAATGTCAAGGTTTTTTAGAAGGAACCATTAAACAACATCCTGATGACAAAGACTCTACAGCAGACACTTGTTTAGGAAAGAAGTGACATGGCAGTTGGTGGCCTACTTCCTGGTATTTTTATATATCACACATATTGATCTTACTTTATAAATCAAAGCTGCAGAGCAGTCAGCTCCAGAGGATGAACCTCCTGGACATCTGGCTGTTTGATTGTGTATTTTGTGGGATTCGGCTCTGTTGGATGTGAAAACAGGGAGACTGTTGGCCACTGCCGGGAAGAGACAAGCTAGTTTTATGGCTAATACTATAGGAAGGATTAAAGGTGAATACACATAAATGTGGGTTGTGAGTAGGACTGGGTACTGAACCTCAATATTGTTTTGGTACTAGATGAAATGTAGTTTTGAACACTGTCAGGTTTGTTTGAGAATAAATGCCTGAAAATTGGCTTCTGCCAAGGCTACCTCTCAATAAACACACATGTTCATTAGCTGTCGGGTTCGGGCGTGAGCGATTAGGTCTCTATGGCGGCAGGGCTGGTATGGAGCGATTATGTAAGAAGCTGTTATGCTTGAGGCAAAGGAATCTGAGGCGAAGCTTGTGGTTGGCAAACTGGAGCCTCCTTGACTGCAAAACACACACTTTTTCTCCTCAACTTGTTTTCCTCTAAACCTCATCTCCCACTTTTTCCATCCCGTTCTCCATTTCCGCAGCTCATCCTCGCTCCTGTCCCCCGTCCTCTTGTTTTTACTTGTCTTCCTCCTCCTCGTTTTTTTGTCCCTCTCACTTTGAGGTCCCCATTTTCAGTCCGTCCCTCTGTAAATTCCTCTTTATCTGTTATAGTCTGATGTTTCTTTTTCCCTCACCCCCACTGACCTTCAGACTTTCTCAATAGCTGCGTCACCTCTTTTCACTTTCCATCTTCCCTATTCTCACACTCATCCTTCCCTTCTGGGGTTTCTTCCTCATTGTCTGTCTGATGTTTTTCTTATTTTGACTCTGCATCTGTCCTGACCCCTGCTGTAACCCCTTGTCCGCTAAAACCTCCTTTCCCACCGTTCTCGATGACTCCTTTTCTTCTTCTTCAGCTCATCCTCAGAGCTTACAATATGACTGTATGCCTTAGAGTGTCGAGAATGAGCGCAAACAAAGTGAAATGGTTTATGTAAGCGATACAAATTCTGAGGAAGTACTTTTTGTTCTGCATCAATACTTCTGTATCCTCATACTTCTTCTTGTGGTTTCACAGAGCTAGATTTATGGATGGATTCTTGACACTGACCAACCATCTATTTTGAAATCTCAACTATCATGTTGAGGAAAAAACTCATATTTTTTTTGTGGTTCTTTTCCACCACACATACTTCCACTGCTCGTACTTTATGAATCTTCCTCACCGCAAGAAGGTCCATGAGTAGACGGCCAGTACTGACATTGGTTGTAGCCTGCTGCCTTGTTGCAGGTTTAAACCCGGATTTTCTCGGGTTTGAAGTTCAAAGTGCTTTTAAATTCTTTCCTTTGTTCTGAAAAATGTCTTAAGTAACCTCAAGAAAGGGGTCTGACCCCTGAATTACAGTCCTGATCGTCTGTCTTACCTATAAGTTGAGCCTGTCCTGGGGCAACCTTGCTGGGTTTGAGGATAAACTGGCACTGGGTGTCTGGAGGGAGACACTGGTCCAGAAGCAGCACGCCTGGACAGTCTGTGGGGCTCGCTGGATCCCTTCCTAGTCCTCCACCATTGCTCCCACCATCCCGAATGTGGCTCATCTTGATGCTGAAGGGAAACTCGTGGCCTGAATGAGAGGTCAGGGCCCAGAGGTTAGAGGGGAAGGCTCTGGTATGCACAGTCACATGGAGCCAAAGTAAAAATCTGAACCAAATTAGGGTAGAACTACCACTGTGCGATGATGAATCAGCAATCTAGAGTTGGGATGTTAGGAATTCAGTGTGAACTACAGAACAAAAGATTATGGTAACAAAATGTCACTGAAATACCACCATGACAAAAACAGTGTGTGCTCTGAAATGCTCCCAGTTGCAGAGTTTTTGTTGAACAACTCAGAAGTGAGCCCCCACTATGGGCATTCTCTGCACCAGTCCTGCCTGGTTTTCCAAAACATCCATAGTGGGAGGAATGAGACAGAATGTTTTTTTTTTTTTTTTGTAAACTTTAAACAACTTATTTAAGATATAATTGTAGATACAGTACAGTATGAGTTATCCTATGTCTTATTCCACAGCATAATTGGAGGTGAATTCCTTTCTTGAGAGCATCTTAGGATAAAAAGAGAAGAGTATTTCTTGTACTTCTTTCTTTGTAAATAGTTGTTGTTTTTTTTCTGGTGGTATTTTAACAAGAGGGTTTTACTTAGTAATGTCCATGACAGGTGGGCTCACCAATGAGAGGGTATGGAGGGTCGTCCTTGCTGGAGCTCACCCACAACCGGTGGTCTTTAACGCAACCCTAGACAGAGAAAAAGAGACTCGGGTTTAACAGATTTATCTAAATTAAAAAAACTGCTTATCTGCTTATCCTTTCATGAATGTTTTCATGAGCGTGTTTTATGTTCTAGTTTTGGTTTTTTTGTTCCAGACAGTCTAACATTGATACTCTCAGGCATCAGATGCAGATATTTAACAAACTTTATTTCTAATGTCCTGACTGGCTCCAGCAGAAGCTACTTTTCACATTACTGATTTGCCTGAAAAGTTTTTTTTTTAAACATCACATCAAAGTACAGTCACTGGATATTAAGCTAAGTATCAACACTGGTCTTTGGTTACTCACTGATATGCCAAACTGCAGCAGAGCCATGCGGATGACATCAGTGGTGCTGTCTGTGTTGCTGACCACAAGCGTCTTGGCCTGGTGGAAAGATTATGGAAATATCTGGTTGTTTGTGTGTTAATAAATTATGGCACTGCCACTGATGTCATTAATTACCCACTTAAGGACAGACGAGGCAATCAAACAGTATTCACGTCTGTGCTGAGAGTAGTAAACCAGAGGAAAGAAGAGAATCTTACGTATGCACAATTTCCAATGTCCTTTGCAAAAATCTTGAGTGGAATGGTCTTGGGATCATCCTTCTCTTTTCCCTCCATTAACCGGCTGGGTGTAGAGGAAAAAGAAAGGGAGGAGGTCAGCGTTAAAATGAAAGGAGCATTTGAATATAAGTGAAGCTTATTTGGCCAGTCCAGTACAGTGATATGGGAGATTAACATTTGGAGTTTAAACCATCATGTAAAATATCAAGTAATTCATCGTATTTGTAAATACAGTATATGTATTAGCTGTGAAGCTTTAGCTTGTCTGTATTCATCATAGTGGTTCAGATCTTATAAAGTCATTTCATAGCTTCTGTCCGGCCACCTGATTTTCATTAAATCTCACTGTGATTACTTTAATTCACTTTGAGCTGGCTCCTATTCAATCACTTCTGTCCCATCCAAGTCAAATCTTTTATGCTCTGTAAGCGAAATCTGATTTGCAAAATAAACAGAAAAAAACCCCCATTGCCAATAAAGTAACAGGGGTTGTAACCAAGCATTTACCTTCTGATGAGCGCCAGCCATTTCTCCTTGTGCTCCTCAGAGCTGAAGAGCAGCAGAGAGAGAGGAAATCATGTTAATAGTTATCTGTTTTGCTCTGTTATGTAAGTCCTGCTGGGAGAAAACCGCAGACATTGCCCCAAGCGATGACTGGATTCCTGGTGATGGAAATTGCAATGGATGTGGCTGAATGAGTATGAATGTGCGTACGCCATCAAGGCAGGTGCAAATCTAATATACAGTGCAGGATATATGGATGTATTTGCATGTGATGTGTGTTGCATGTTAGTGCCTGTTGTGGGTGTGTGGTTATCTACTCTAGTCTTACTGTGGGTGGGTTGAGTGGCTTTATGAGAGAGAACTGCCTTTGCGCTTAAGGGTCTATGGAGTTTGTGGTTGCGTGCTCAGTTTTTTTTTGTTCTCTTCTGTGATGTACATCTGCACGTCAGAACATAGTGTACTCTTTAAGAAGAATAGTTGAGAGGCATTTTAGAAATATGTTTAGTGTGCTTGGCATGAGTAACTGTCATGCAATACATGCAGAAGTACACCATGAAGTTATGTAAGAGGAAATTTAGTTACACTGAATTGCTCCTGTTTGATTAAATTAAGGTAATCTGGGAAAAATAAAACTATAGCTCATTTTCAAGGCATTTGTCTCCTTGAGTGTGAACAGTTTGCTTATGCTGCACTGTTTATTTGTATGTGTGTGAGTGTACCTGAAGGTGGCCACGCAGTTGCAGGTGGGCCAGCCCATGACAAAGCTCCTCTCTGGGTTGGTGCTTCCTTCACACACCTCCTCCATGCAGTTCGCCGTCCACATCTCACACACTCTGACTTGGGCCTTCACTTTGAAATGAGTGGGAGACCTGCAAAAGAAAAAGTGTGCCACATTACAATTTCTTCATCAGGAATCTAAATTATTGTCCTTTCCTTTTAGGTCCATCTGCTCAATTAATTAAGTGACTTATCATTTCACCTCTGTTCTAGACTCTGCAGTAAATGGATTTATAAATATGTAGGGAGAAATATTTGTGTGGAACATTTTTGTAATATCCAACATATGGCGATCTTTTAAAAACACTTAATATAGAAACAACATATTAAAAGATTGGGCTATTTTAAGAGGTTAAAAACAGACACGCTCAGCAGAAGTGTATTTATGCACCACTACATCTGTGATTACAGAGGGAAAAACTCCAAACGCACACATGTGGAATAGACACATACTCTCCCTGCTATTGCACTGATAAAAAGGCACACAAACACACATTCACATAAATTAACTTCTTCATTTCTCTCTCTCTCAAACACACACGGCAACACACATTCCTCTAAATCACCCTGTGTTCAGCCACAATGTAATAAAGCCAATTATAGCATATACTCTGTGCTGGAAGGGTCAGCTCCGCCCACTGGCACATGACTCCCTGGACTACGGACCACAGAGGTCCTGCTGTGTCTGCACTGAGGGGTGTGTATGTACAGTAAGTACAGAGCATAAATCTGTTTCCGTCTCTACGTGTCTGTGTGTTTATATGTGTGTGCGTCAGGGCATGTATGTTTGTGGACTTCAAAAACGTCAGTGTGCTCTTTAAGTTTCTATTTTTGAATGTGTGTGTGTGTGTGTTGCAGTTTGTGGGTGGGGAGCCCCATACTGCAGGCCCAGGGCAGGCCAGTGTGGCTTTGATCTGAGCCAGGCTTCATATGGATTTAATTGGCTGGGAAATAATTATATACTAGGGGAAAACGAGGGAGGGAGAAGTGAAAGAAGCAGGGGATTTAGAGAATGGAGGGAAAGCTAGCAAAAGACGCAGCTCCGTCCTCCACAGATTACTGTTTGCTATCAGTGTTAGAGACGCAACCAGGAACAGATGACATGTTGCTTCTTGGTTTCTAAAATTTGTTTCACTCGATTTTTTTTCCTGTTTATGTCTCCCTGTCTCCATTTTCCACCTCACTCACAGCCACATAAACATAAGCACATTTATTCTCTCTGTCATTTGACAAGTCACAGAGGGAAACTTACTTGGCCTTGGCAACGAGCAGTGTGTCGTTGAAGAGGAAGAGGTGTCTCTCCTGCGTCTGCAGGCCTGTCTTTAGCTGTGTTTGGGCATGGCCCAGGAACAGGCGGCCTGGACACTCAGTCAGGAAGGCCTGGACAAGGGGACATGACTCTGGGCTGACTGGCGTCAGGCAGCTTTCCCTGAGGGACAAACACACAGACACAGAGAATCAAATACTCTATTGATCCCAAATGGAGAAACTTGTGGTTTGGATGGCATACTTCTGAACAACAGGTTTCGAACCCCAGCACTGGCTGTGATTGGGCTCAAATTCTCTTCACCTCCCTCAACAGCTACTGCAAAACTACCACTGAGCAAAGCACTGAGCCTCCAGGTGTTTCAAAGCAGCTGCGTGAATATAAATTTACAGAAGAACCATGCTGAATAGCCATAGATGCTGTAAAACTATAGACTTTCAGGGACATTTTGTTGTTTGTTTCAAGGCCATTAAAGGATTCAAACTGGAAGAACTTTAGGTCAGAGCTCAGGTCCTCTAACCTCTGAGACACCCACTACCAGTTCCATTTACTGTCTTTAATGAACACCACAAAGCTCTGAGATTAAAAACTGAGTATGCAATAAAGCTAAACCCGAATAACCTAGAACATTTTCTGTTGAGCTTTGCGCTGGCTGCAAGTTTACAACTGAACCCAAAATACCAATACACATTCAAACACACACATTTGGTTTGGGGAGATTTATACTGTATGCTCTCCTTAACTCCAGTGTTTTTACTGTGCTGCATTTGCACTAGGGGATTTTCCAAACTCCTCCAGGGTGCAGAAAAGATTCAGCAGCAAGTATGTTACTAAAAAACATGAGGCCCATGTTGTGGTGAACCAAACTTGAAAAAAGGGCTGTGAAAAGACTAATGTCCAAACAGCCTAATTAAAATCCAAAAGTGGAACATTTACCTCATTATTTCCTTCATTTCTTTACTGATTCTTCACAGTTGCAACCACACACAAAATCAAGCACTGTCATTAAAAAAATATTGGACCTGCAATCGTTTGGCTACAAATCATGTATTACGTTGCAAAGGATGGTTGGAGAAATCACAGAAAACAGAGATGGCTCTATTAACTCAAAGTGAGAAAAGGCTAAGATGGAACTACAGAGGCTCCTGCCAGCATCAACGGGACTTCCACTATTTTGTCTGAGGTAAATAGTGACTGACTGCCATGTAACATTGCAATGTATTGTAATCCAAATGATCTTTTTATATATTGCCTAGTCTCTTTTGTTTTCTCTTTTCCTTTTCTTCTTTCAATAAATCACTTCTAACTACTGTTTTGAAAAGTTCTATCTATTGACAGAAATAATTTTACGTTTTAATTAACAATCTCCCTCTTATCTTTTTCCATGCTCACAGTATATGCCACTGATGGACGGATGTAAACAGAGGAAAAATTTTGGAGGCAGAGGAAGTCGTTTAAGAGCTCCATCCTTTCCTGTTTACCCTTCACTACTAGATAAAAGACCTTAGACTTACACACTCTTGTACTATTCTCTATCTCTGTCTCTGCTCTGCTATGTTTCTTTTATGTACATAAAAGCTGCTCTCTCACGCATGTACACACCCAGTTCTCAACATTGTTTCTACTTCTCTTACAAACGCACATTCATGATACTTCTGAGGACAAACACATACACACACACACTTCTGTTGGTAACCCCTTCAACAGGGCGCCCAGAAGTAGTCAAAGTCTTGTTGGGAGGACAAAGAAGCTTGAATTCTCTCATACACCAAAATCCTTCCAGCTGCATGGCGTAAGTGATTGGTTACGTAATTAATTAATGAACAACAGACAACTTCGCTGGACAGCTTCCCTTTCTGTATGTCTTTGTGTGCCATCCAAAAATGAACCCAAAGGCCGCTGAGGGAATTCAATTAAAAGCGATGAATGTAGCCAATTACGCGTTGAGGCACTGGAGTTAAGAGGAATACAAAACTTACTGTATCAAGAACATGACAACATGTTTTGACAATTCCAAAACAATCAGCTATTGTTCCAGGAAAAAAGAAAATACATCCCATGTGGTATACTGTGAAAGGATTTTAACCCTCTTTGAAAACATTTACATAACTCATGCACCATTCCACTACTTTAAATCAAGGATCTCTTTCTTGCATTGTCAGTGAGCCTGAGGCTGCGGCATGTAAATCTTAATTTTAGGAGTCAGCTCTTCCAGCTTGATGTCATTCTGTGCCTGCCTCTATATTTCCCCCTCGCTCTGTGTCCAAATTTCTTCTCCAAAGAAGTAATAAAGTTCAAAATATTCAAATTCAATGTCTTCTCTGTCTTTGACATGTGACTCACCCAGCATCAGCTCCTATTGGATTTCGCAGTGTGGCAGTGACTGCTCTCTTAATGTCATGTCACATGCCATTGTAGGACAGCGGGGGTAAAGGGACGCTGGGAGAATTTTTGAATATTCTTATCAACTGCACACATCCTCGCTTGTTCTTATTGTCAAAGTAGATCCAGGAAATTGTCCTGTCAGAAGAGCCCACACACACACACACACACACACACACACATATGGACAAACCTTCCTGTAAAGCCCCTTTCACATCTCACTGCCTCAAAAAAGACAACATCTTCCGTATTCACCACACATCCCTCCCTCCTGAATGTAAGATTGACAGCGGAGCCAGTCGTCCTTTGAATCTGATGGATGAGCGGCTAACGGCTCCATTGTACATCATGTGATGTTGATAAATTGAGTGCGCGGCCCACCCGCACATACATGGCCACCTTTGTTAAGGAATGGCTCTGTGGAACTGTTGACTTTCTGAAACACAATAAGGGGCCGATGTACAAAGAAGCACACAACACTGCATACTAATATGCCAGTGTCCCAGCATGAATATTTAAGCAGCACCAGGCAAGGTTTGTATATAAAGGTTGATATATGTTATCAGCATAACTTACATCTCTCATCCACACCACCACACTACACTGACCGGATGGCGATAGTTACCAAACAGCACATCGTCACCTCAGCTGTCAAATGGTCGACCCTGACCACGCACACAGACTCCCTCAGGGCAGCCATGACACACACTTATATAACTCTGTCCATCTGTTTGGCTTTATTTAATAACCCTGCATATGACCTCGAGTGTGTGTTTCTACATCTTCTGCATCATCAGTTTTTCTGTCTTCGGCATCAAATGTGACTCCACCAACACATTTTAAGTTTTTATGGCATCAATCCAATATGAACCAAGAAGATGGACGGAAAGAGGACAGTCACAGATGTGTCCTCAGACACACACACGTGCATGTGTGTGTCTGAGCGAATTTGTGGAAAGTCAGAGAGTGTATATGTGTGCTAGTCCGTCCGTGTGTCATTCATTTAACTTGTACGTTTGTGTGTGTGTGTGTGTTTCTGCTTAAGGAGGATTGCATCACCAGTAGTCTGACCTCCTTCTCCCAGATAAAGCCTGTCCAGACAAGCAGCAATTGACAGCTCAGTGTGTGTGTGTGTGTGTCTGTGTGTATGAGAGAGAGAAAAAGAGAGAGTGCATCTGTTAACATGCAGATTAAAGAAGACGTCATTTCGCACCAGTCTGTACCATCTACCAAATCCACTGTGGCAGCTTTTGTTCATCACTGCAATACAACTGCAGTAAACATGATTATCAAGACATTACACAGGCATACAATCCTGAATTACACTCCAACTACATTTATAACTAAATATTTTAGTAATTATCTGTTCTATCATCTTGGAGAGGAACCAACAAATGAACCCTGACCAGTTCTTCATAAACGGATACCTTACTTAATTCGATTATATCGCTTATGATTTGACAAGAGCCTGTTTTTTCTTTGAAGCTGGTTTAATTTTATATCAAGCTTTTTAGGGAACAACAACTGCCTGAGTTAAGACCTCAGAAAAGCAGGCTCAAGCACTGAAAAAGTGGAAACGAGGTCTACAAGAGTGGAATTTCCACATGATAAAACCAAAACAAGAAGTTAAAAAAGGCTTAAAAAAAAAGCTCTGTAGACCTGAGGAGAACTGTGGAGTCAGATGGTAAATCTTTCCAGGTTCTTCACTACAAGCATCGCCTTTCACATTACATTCACCATCTGATCCACTTTTAGGGCAAAAATCTCTTTCTTTAATCCCATGAGGATCTCGTAGTCCGGCTCACAGTGCTTTATTAACAGGTGATCTCAAGTGAAGAAACACTAAACCAAATAATACCAAACAAGCCAGCAGAGCATTGACATCAAAATAACTGCTCTCTGTCTGCTTCACCCTCTGTCCTCTTCCCGTTTCGATGTGACTCACCCTGAACAGACTTTGGCTGCACCAGATCATTTCCATAGGCAAACTATAATGTCATCCCTGGCTGACACACAATGCTACTCTGGGACATACACACACACACAGAGGATGAGGTCAGAATACTGAAATGCTTCCTTTTTTTCAGCCAGTAAAGGAGAAGTGGCCAGTGGCTATCAGCCATGATATCCTTAGCAGAGCTCATTACTAAAACCAGGAAATGTCTTTTGCATGATGTGTGAGGGAGTGAGTGTGTGTGTTCATGACTTTGTCGTTTTGAGGGTCAACTGTCCTCGAACACCCAGAAAAAAAAAAAATCAAGCAGTGGGTTGAGATTAAGTAAATACAGTAATATCCTGACAAGTATACTAATATAAACGTGTGTTTGTCCACTAGGGCACAAGAAGAATGGACTGAGAGGTTGATGTAGTATGTGTACATTAAGTGTGCGTTTTCTGTCAGGTGGTTTTTGGATTTGTGTGTGTCGCTCTGTGGTGACACTCTGGCTGAGGGTAAGTAAGAACGTGATCATATGTTTTTATGCTTTATGGTACAGTCACCTTCCTCCCTCCAGTATAGATTTCATTGTCTGAGCAGGAGGGGACTTATACTCCAGTTTGAACCCATAATACCCTGCACTGTAAGCCTGGAGGCTGAGAGATGAGGTTATACTTCTGGATGAGGAGCAACAGCGTGTGTGTGTGTGTGTATGTTCATACGTGTGTGTGTGTGTGTGTGTGTGGGTGATGTAAGTGGCTGAGTTGAAGGCCAAAGATCCTTTCAGCGCCTCCTGGTCTGATGGGAAAGACACGACAGACAAAGCAAAAAAATCTATTTTGAAAAAAAAAAATCGAAACTGGTTCAGTGTTTACATGTATTTTTTCAGGCATCCAGCTGTTGCTTCTAAATAGTCCATGGCAGTTGTTCATTAAATTAGAGCTAAAAGAAGAGCTAATGAGCAAGGACTCAAGTGTATTAATGGAGCTCTTATCTGCTGGACTGGTGAACAAACATTGATGACTGCAAAGAGCTGATGCTGTTCACTGACCACACAAGTTGAAAGTAGAGGAAAGAAAAAAAAGAGGAAACCTGACAAGAGAAGACAAGTTTGCAGAGTATTTCACTGAAAGTGGCTGCTCTGCAGTGTTACCCTACAAAGTATGTCAATAAGAGAATGGCACATACAGCACAGTTACTTTCCCTCAGCTGTAATAACACCTGAGCCAGTGTGATTTATTTGGATAAAGAGCACAGTGATGATGCAGTAATGAGTAAGCCACGGCCAAGCATTGTTGGCAGAACTGATGTATAAATTAAAACTATTAAACTATTAATAGCACTTTAGGGAGGTACAGCTTTTACAGTTTTTAACAGTTACCAAACAAGTACAAATTCATAACAAAAAAAAAGAAACCAAAAAAGAATAACCATCTTAAAAACATGGAAATAAATGACTATCTCCGTTGAAAGAAATTCCCAAAAATCACTGCCATGATCTTTTACCTTTACCTACTGTGAGTCACCTGACCACTACAATTTCACATCTCTCCCCTGGTAACACCCCCCACACGCATGCATATCCACATCCGGACATTAATGAACACCTCACACACACTCACTGACCCCCACTGGCCCATACACCTCCTGATGAGGGGCCAAAGGTCAAGGGTGACAGCTGAGAGTGTCAAGCCCTGGCTCCATACCTCCTGAGACACACTCACACTGGCCAGACTTGGACAGACTGAGAGACTCTGTCAGTCAGCCTCTATTTGTCTTTCACTCAATAGCTGGCCTGTCTCTCCCTCTATCTACGCCTGCAAGCAGAATATGTGAGCTGTCCTTCTAACTTTCTCCTGCGCGCGCACACACACACACACACACACACACACACACACACACACACACACACACACACACACACACTGCCCCAAGAGCACTGACCCATTTAACAGCATGAAATGTTTCCCTCAGCACTGGGCTAAATGGTCCAGTTTCACAGTTCTGCACAGCGTTCTGCACCCCGGCCTGATCTCCCTCTGCAATTCCTAAAAACTGCCGCTAGCAAGCACACACATCATAAACATGTCACACAGTTACACCACATCAAGTTTTGTCAACAAGCGCTTGGAGACAATGTGATGGCATAAAAACCTCGATTTTAAAGCCTTAAAAGGTCTTTGAGGAGAGATTCGAGGATTTTCGTCCATAAGGAACACGACATTTCTTAAGGGATCCTGATGCACTTCCTTTTGACAGTTATTGATTTAACTTGAAGCTGTTTACTTCTCTGTGACAAGCAAATTTTTTGAAGATGGAAAGGTTCATCAAATACCCACAACTGCTTTTTTTTTCTCTAAAATTCCCACAGAGCTGGCACCAGCAAAGAGTTAAACACAGTATGTTTGACACACAAAGTTTCTAGTAAATAAACACTTTCCCCAAGGGGTTTGTAATGGCTTGTTTCCGACCCTGTTAAAGGAAGGGGAAGGGATTTGTGTGATAGTGGGCAAGGGTGATGAAAATCCTGATAGCTCTGGGAGAAGTAAGAATTTAAACCCTCTCTAAGCCATGAATGAGACAGGAAGGCCAACGTCCCAGTTCTGATGTTTGAGGCACATTTAAGGCAAAGAGGGAAAATAACCTGAATCCTGAAAAAATAATCTAATCTGTAAAGTCAGTTTGAAAATGTGTCCAGAGGTAGTGAACAGGATAGACTTGCCCATAGGAAGCATAGCCTTCCACTTCTACCCACTTTCTTCGAGATTTTCTGCTCAGTCTGGTGGTTTTAACCAGCAGTCTCCCAGCTTCACCTTTTTCGTTCTCTAATCTCAATGTTATCGCCCCCATACAACTCCTGAGTTGGTCTTCTGGAACTGAATGGCTGAGGAAATGCAATGAAAAACATGAAAACTACCTTAAACCCTACTAAACCCCTTATAAAATATACCTCATTAGTAAGAGGCACCACAATGTCTGCAGAAAACAAAGAAGAAACAGGGAGAAATAGATCTTTGAGCAAGTTGCTGGAAGTGTGTAGTAAATCTCGTACAGTGGGTTCAATCTCTCTTTCAGTGATGTTCCTGCTGCAGCTACCACTGAGAGAAATCATTGCTCCATAGAGAAACTACAGGCCAACAATGATGTCAGTACCACAGCAACTCTTTATTACTGAAGCAGGTTGTGTGTGTGTGTGTGTGTGTGTGTCTGAGCTCATACCTGGATGTGCTTCTCGATCTGGTAAGTGCTTTGCTGATGACCAGTGACGGAGCTGACTGTCGTCTTTGAGCCAAGGTCTTCATCTTCTACACAGTCAAAGACAGAGAGAGAGGAGAGGAGATGGGTCAATGCAAGCGCTGACTGAGGGTGACGGTTTGCACCATTTGGCATCCCATGATAAGTAACACCTAATGGTTATGGAGAAGGCGATCATATAGATTCCAAAGCATACAACCAGCACTGCTTGAAACTTGCAGGAAACGTTGGCTGACAGGGAAATGGACAAAATTCCTCTGCGTGTGTGTGTGTGTGTGTGTGTGTGTGTGTGTGTGTGTGTGTGTGTGTGTGTGTGTGTGTGTGTGTGTGTG
>JBBMJY010000007.1:4254813-4291355 GCA_037833715.1 Toxotes lorentzi | reverse complement strand
CACACACACACACACACACACACACACACACACACACACACACACACACACACACACACACACACACAGAGCCCTCCTCCTCCATCCAGACCCTTTAACCCTGCTAATCTGATTAGCACAGTCTCCCTACAGAGTTAGGGATGCTATTGACACATGGCAAAGTGCATGGGTGTGCTTTATTGTTGTTGTTGTTGTTGTTGTTGTTGTTGTTGTGGCTGTATTATCCTAACGGTATGTCACTGTGTCACATCTGCAGAAGTTTAAAGGATCTTCTTCTGCTCGGATCTTGCCAGTTTTCTGTATCTGGAGCATCAGTGTTGTGGTGTGCCAGAAACCAGATAAGCAGTGGCAGAGGCTTTTCTGAAATATGAAGTTGCAGTGTTTTTACAAATGTTGGAAGATTTTTACAATAAAGCACTAGTACTAAAGTAGCTACTTATTGTATTAGGCTTCTACATTGATAACTGCTAATCTACACTGTATACATACAGTATAGTTTCATACATAAACTGTTTTTCTAGATTGCTGCGCCTTTTGGTCACTAAAGTGCTAATCAATTTGCACTCTTAATGACTATTTTCAGAATATTTGTCATAGCAAGATGTTCAAGTGTTAAAGCAACATAGCTGAATGTGTTGCAGGGCTGTGGCCAGGAACTAGGGGGCAGTTTTACGCATCTTATGAAAGAAGACTTTAAACAATCATTTTGTATTACTTAATTGCTTTTTCAAAACAATTAGAAATAGTGAGTGGTCCACTCTGGGTCGGTGTAGTCTGACAGTCCACCGTTAGGTAGGGGTGTATGTGTGTGTGTGCTTAGACAAAAAAAGATGAAAGTCATTTGGAGGATGCAGCAGGACAGGTTGTTTCCTCTGGGCTGACACAGGACACTTTAGGTTTCAGTCAAGAGGTTGTACTGGTGTCAGAAGCAGGTTCAACCGAACAGGTTTTCTGTGTGAGAGCAGCAGGGGAGCCTGGGAGTTTGGATCAACCAGTCAAACAGTGAATGAGCTCTCACTGGGATTTTCTGGGACATGTGGGGGTAAAGTGTTAGTGAGATGATGAGAGGGGTTTTTAAATTTTGATCAAATGAGACAGAAATGCACATATATTATCTACAGTAATCCATAAGAGAGAAAGTACTGGACTCTCCTGATGCATTTCCTTCCCCTACCACACTTTCAAAAATGCTAAATGTTAGAAAAGAGCTAATTTGGTTCTGTTCTAAATGCCTCAAGAGTGTCTTTGCTGTGTAAAGCAGGCTATTCAAGCTATGCAAATGAATGAGATGTCTTACATCATACCTCACATTACCTGTCGCTGGAAATCCCACATTTTTGGCTGTAAGGTTGAAACACACTTTACTACTCCATCTCACACTTATTCAGTTGCCTGTTTCTGAAGTATGTACTGGACCTACAGGCCTTCAGTCCTGCAGGCTGACCCTCATGACCCCATCAGCTCAACGCTGATATCTCCGAACAAAGGTCATCTTCTAATTTATCTTTTCCCAAACAGGAATCAGTCACGTCTGACCTCCATAAATGTTAGCGCCACCCTGCAACAGCACTGTGCAGCGACATTCTTCCATAAACAATACAAAAACAAAAAAAAAGATCTAACACCATGTGGATGTTTGGTCCAAACATAGCAAATATGATCAAGAATGCCAAAGAGACTGCTGCGGGTTTCAGGATTTGGTTCATAGGGATCTCATGCCGGTTGATGTTCTCTGTTGAATCTTTGATTGACATAATGTTTGCGTTTGCTGATGCACAGTGTAACTTTGCATATGGAGTTGCCTCAGAATTATTGATGTAATCGCAGTGGATCATAATGCTGCCAGGACATGTTTGCATACATCTCGGGCACCATTTCTAATTTAATTTTTAGTTGTTTTGAGACGTCTTCATCCAAACAGGACAAAAAGTCACGTCAGCTTTCAAAAGTTTACTCCATGTATGTTCAGGGAAAAATCCCTTTGGGCAATAACCAAGACGGGCCTATTAAAACATCTGAGCAATATTCTTTCCAAAAGTAAATGTGGTCACATGTGTGTGTGACCCTTTTACTGCAGAGAGACCAACAAAGACTACTTATCTGAGCAAAAATGAGTTACTGAGAAGAAAATGACACGAGAGAAGACGCGAGTGAATTTAAATGACTGGATTTCCAAGGACAAAGCGGTCCCGTTTTTCACAAGCGTCATGGCAGCCATGAAATGTCACTGACTGCTTGAAGCGAGGATTGCTCTCAAACAGTTTGACCTTCATGTAATGGATCAGTTGCGAGTTAGAGACAGCATGCAGGAGCTCGTTCATCCCTTTTCTTCAGGCTGCCCGATGTTTCCCTAAAAGCTTTGAATGATAAATGAGTTCCAGCAAACTGTTGGACAACAGTGTGCATGGAGCTGCCTCAGTTCATCACAAATGCTGAATATTTGCTGGTTCCAGCCTCTCAAATGTGAAAATGTACTTTTCTGTTTATCTATTCGGATTTGACGAGCTCTCTGAGCATATTACCTTGGGCTCTTCGCATTCGTGATTAGTGATAATACTAAGAATTATTATTATTTCACTTTATCACTTCCTACTGGCTAGTGTTGTTATATTCCAATCATTATTGATACTTCAGTCATTCACCACCATTCATCCAATCACTCTGGCCCCCTGCTAACAGCCAGCCAAGACAATCATGTCACTAACCGGACAAAGCCATGTGATATCTGCTCACGTCCGGTCCACCAGCTAAGCCCTCTGAGAGGGCTTTACACCCCTGACCTCATCAGACCTGGCAGCAACAAGTCTGACAGCTTGACAAGGTGGAGCAAAGAATTAGACTGGTCAGAGAACATGGGACACAGGATCATAGCTGTCCTCTCTTGTCAAGAAATGTTGAGTGAATTAAGTTGCCCTTTCTTACAACATAATTAACTTTTGCACTGACATGTTTAATATCTGCTTCATTTTTGCCTCCATCTGTGATGCTTGTCACTGATTTCTGTGGTGTTCCTGCACTTTCTGCACAAAGTAATCAATCAAAGCTTCTTAATTTGATTTTCTCTTCTGTGCTGTTTCCTTTATCAATTTTGTGGCAGCTTATTACTTCACTTTAACTGCACTGAAACTTTATTTTGACTGGAGACGGCATGCAGGAGCCAGTTCATGCATTTCTGTAGGCTGCCTGATTTTTCCCCAAAAGCTTTGAATAATGAACGGCCTGCCTGCGAATTGGTCAGTTCTATGTTCTAAAACAACATAAGAAAATCCTTCATGAAATGAAATGGAAGCGGGTTGAGTCACTTCTCTGTTTTAGCAACAATGACAATGATGTGACGATGATGTGTGGCCAAATGGACATTTATTTACATGACAGAGAGGATCATTTCACTGAGCATCCCCTTTAAAAGGCCACTGAACAATAGTGACTTAAGTGAGATTGTCATGTTAATAATGTGTTTGAAGACAAAGCAGAGAGAAAGGAAGAGAGAGTCGGTGATTCATGACGGCACTTGCTCTCTCTCTCTCTCTCTCTCTCTGCTGGAGAAGTCAGACAGGCAGCCGAGAAAGAAACGCTAATCAGGAACGTTTAGAG
Source organism: Toxotes lorentzi (assembly GCA_037833715.1). Classification (NCBI taxonomy): domain Eukaryota; kingdom Metazoa; phylum Chordata; class Actinopteri; family Toxotidae; genus Toxotes; species Toxotes lorentzi. Next base: position 4,287,761 of record JBBMJY010000007.1, on the reverse strand, counting down.
GAGGGGATAAGTGTGTTTATGTACACTTCAGTCAGCAGCCTTCACCATTTACCACTTATGGTGTGTGTGTCTGTAAAGCGTTTGTGTCTGTTGTGTGAGCACGTCAGTCAGCGCTCAAATTCATAGTGTCTGCCGGGCACCATGTGTGAGCTGTTATCACCACCAGCCGTCTCTTATCAGCCCACCAGAGGTTGATGGTCAAGAGTGTAAAGCCTGCATTCCACCAGGGGTCAGGATCATTAGTGGACGCTCAACTCACGATGAAAAACTAAATCTGTGCAGGATTATATTTTAGATTTCTGGCGTTTATTGGATTGTTTGGTTTTCTGCTGTGTGACTCTAAAAGGAAACCAGAAGTGTGGTGAGAAGACTGAAGACTGAGCATGAATGTGAAGCAGGGCTCACATGAGTGCTGAAACCTAATGGGTTTCAGCACATAATGGACCAGATTATGAGAAAAGTCCTCACAGGGAATGTTTTTATCACATTTTAAGAGCATTTTAATTCTTTTTGTAATCACGAAATAAAACACATATCAATACTAGATTTACCATAAACAGTCAGTTCATTCCACTGACAATGAAAAGCAGTGTGGAAGAGAAAAGCTGCTCCAGGGTCGAAGGAGCAGCTCAGTAGCAGCAAGTTGAAGTTTGACAGGATCCCTTTCCACTGTGGTTTCACTGAACCGGCAAGCACATGGAAGGCACAGTCTGGATTTTATTAAAAGGCAAGGATGCATACGTGTGTGGGGAGGTGTGTGTGTGTCTTAATGAGACTAGATGGCACGTCTTGGCTATTCAGTGCCAGAAATAAACCAGGATCTGGACCAGAATTGCAATGTTGAACTTTTTTCCATTTTCTAGCAACAATTAAACCACCTTCATTTAAGAGCACACACACACAAAGCGTGAATGCACATAAACACAGACTGACACAAACCCAATAATCGCATACTAACTTTCACACACTCACAATCAGGAAAATGTGTCACTCGCACAAAGAAACGCACACCCAGCTCTCTCCCCTTCTGCCTCCAAGGAACGCCTGTTGCTATTTTTTAACCGCGCTGTAGAACCACTGTGGAGCCGCCAGTGCTGTAATCGGTTTTCGCTCCACATTCAGTCATGTGCCCTGTCAAAACAAAAAGGCAGAGAAATGTGCAGCAGCGGCCAAGACCCAACGACAGATAACAGAACTTTTGGCCTGATGCCCTGAAACGCTACCATCCTGCTGTGTCAACATCTGGGCGCATGTTTTGGATGTGTGGTGCGTTTCTGTATCTACAGATCCTGGAAGTTAAAGAGATTTTTGTAGAGGTTTTCTTTTTTATTACAAGGAATGATACCTGTGGTAAACTGGAATTTTGTGTTCAGAAACCAAAGATGGACTGGGTTTACTGGCACAAAACCGCATTAATAAGTGGACAGAATGAACATGGTATGGAGTATGGAGAGTTTAGCTCAATAAAACAATAAGGACATCCAGAGCAGCTCACTCCTCAGGCTACAGTTGCATCATTTACAACAGACCGGAGGCGTTTTGCCCGATGTTGTTGGCCTGGGTGGAGAGGTTTTTTCTAGTTCCCTTTAAAACAACTGACTCATCTCTTCTCTCATCAGCTGAACTTTCAGTTGCAGAATTAGAAAAACACAGTGACAGAAACAGCCGTGGGAAGAAGTCCCATGATTTACAACACAGCTCATCAGGGGCTGTCTGATAAAGATCCTCTGACACAACAACTTCCAGTAAATGCACTGACATAGACGCAGAGTGCAGGGTGGTCACGGTTTACAGACCGTGCATCGACTCTCGCTGTTTTTACCCTCATTCCTTTTCCTATCACTTTCTGTGTTCTACTGACTCAGACCTCACAGTGTGGCAAAGTTGCCACCACAAAGACTGATAAAGCAAGAAGCAAGAAATGAGCAGTTACATTTGTCACTGTCTCGTCCGTTGTGAACACACTACATTCTCAGAAGCTGAATTAGTGTATAGAATGTGTAGCACTTGGGACATAGACTGAGACTTAGTGGGTGGTATTTTCTTTTTCCATTTAACCATGTTATCAATCACTGCTCATGTTAAATATCCACAGTTCCTCTGCTTCTCTTTGTTTGAGAAGAAAAAAAAAATGGAGATGTAAAATGCATCACTTCCTTTGCACCAGAGGAATTTTTCCCAGGAAAGAGCTTCCAGGCAGCAAATGTTTGGAGCAGAAAATCTTCAGTTATTATTGTGTAATTTCAGTCAGTCATAAAGAGAAGGAAGAGCTGACAATTGCTGTTATGAAAAGGTGATTTCATGTCCTCCCATGAAAAAAAGCCCCATTGATTGCTTGTGCAAACAGTTCACTACGACCCATAGTTATGTTTCCTTGCTAAGTGACCTAGAGATTGTGTGAGACAGCAGCAGTCGTTTCAGCAAATGGCCCAAAACAACATATTTACGTTGGGAGGAGGTCAGGGTGGATGGGTGGGTCCACCAAAAATTGGACTTTAACATGAAAGACAGCTGCTGGCTTCGCATTTAAAAAGGGACGGACAAATAACCGGACATTTAGGCTGGAAAATATAAACTTTTAGATTCTAATATTTTGAATCACAGAAAGTTGTGTGTAGTATAACCAATGTGCATGTGTGTGTGAGAGAAAGAAAAAGTTGTGTGTGATTCTTTGAAGATGGTCATACAGAGGAGACTAATGGACAATTCTGTTTATTTCTTGGCAATGGGCCGTAAAGGGGCAAAGGGACACACGCGCGCACACACACGCTTATATCTTTGTGAGGACACTTGTTGACACGCATACCCTAATCCTGACCATCTAAACTAAATGCATGAACCCTAAAACCAAGTCTTAACCCTCAAAACTTTTAAAGTTGTGTAAAGACGACCAAAAGAGGACCACACAAAATGTCCTCACTTTCCCAAGATGTCCTCACTCCCTAAGGCCTATGCCTTTTTAAATCCTTACAAAGGTAGATGTACAAGTGGACACACTCAGAGGTAAATGCAAGCATTCACATAAGTCATTAAAGCCTGTGTTGCCATAGCAGAGCTTCAGCTACTGTTGAGGAGAAATAGCAGCATCGCATAACAAGGCCTGGGCTAAAAATATCTCTGACTGAGCGGCTTGTCTGTGTTTTCATGATCTCGCTCCGTCTTTCTAACTATTCCTCATGCTTCTCATCAAGCAGCCCTTCAGCTCTCTGAATCAACACGCGGTGAGCCGCTGCCATCTCTCGCTCCATCTCCACATCTGAAAACCTTATCTCCTTAAAATGTGCTGTGCAAGATTAACTTCACTTTTGTCCTCTTAAGTCCACTTAATTTGATTAAAGGAGTAATATGTGATGCAAGTGGGATTTTTTCAATATTGTCATATTTTGCAAACATTTGCATTTTGTGGAACTGGTGTACACGACATACAGTATATAAGGGATGCAGCAGAATAGGTTTTAGTGTAGAGATTGCAATTATGATAAATTGGTGATTGTTGTTCTTGTCAACCGTGCTGACAGAAGCATATTTGGAAATGTTTTATAACAATTCAAACATTTCAATAAAACTTTAAAAGAAAAAAAAAAGGCTGAATATATAAAAAAAAAAGACAAGCAAAGTGAAAAAAGCCTGTTTGCAGATAAGGCTGCTTCAGCAGAAATGAAAGCAAAAGCTAGAGAGAAACTACTACTTTACTGCAAAGTTGGTTTGAAGATTATTTTTTGTCATTTTAGGGGCCAATACTGATTGGTTTGAATACATTGGTTTAAAATGTGGAGATAAGTCAAATTTGCTCTCTAAGACTACAGCTGACACACCCTGCAATCAACCACATGATACTGATTGCACTGGGAAGCTGCTAAGGAGATGTGGAAGGGCTGAGTCAGATGAATGTGGAGTGAAAAAGAGCAGCCATGGTCCAAACACCTGCCCCTGAACAAACAAAGGCAGAAAACATGAATCTATTTTTCCCTTGTCCTTACTGCAGCAACATTGCAGCACATCTCTTGAACTATCAGTGTTATCTAAAGCCTTCCTGTCAGCAGAACAATTAACCACAATATTTATCTGCAGCAACAGCCTCTAACCATCAAACACAGCTCATATCAGCTGGCAACTGTTCTCTGTGTCTCCGCAGCCTTGAGCATCATTGGGACGGTGACATTTTGATGAGAACAGAGAAGACAGAAGAGTTATCTGTCTCGCCAATGCAGACATATAAAGCATCGGCTGGGCAACATTCAACTGGCACAGTGAAGATTGTCGATAGCCCTTTGGTTTCAGAAACAGGAAGCTGTATGTGATATCAGACAGCATGCCATGTTCATCTTCAATGTAATGTGCAATGAGAAATTGTGCAGGCATAATGATGTGTTTTAATAGTTTTGCCCTTCAATAAATCCGTTGACATTTGCAAGGTGAGTAACAAAAACATGCTCACAAACAGGGCGAGCGAGAGCTAATTAGTGTGGAAATCCAACAAAAACATCTAGAGAGAGAGGTAATATATCACCTTTCTACATACTGGAACAGTAATACACTTATCATTTGCTTTCTGGGCTAGAATGTGAGATCTGAAAGCCAGAGATCTCAGCATGCTGGCCAGCTAATGATTACAAAATTAGTATTGATTTAAAGGGAAAAAAAACAGCTTTACACAACAGGTCTTCAAGATTTTTCCAACAATGAACACTGCACAACAGCTGCAGCTGCATTACTTCCACATTTTGCCATCATAACCATGTTTTGTGCAGCTGATTGTATTGTAAATGTTACAACTCTGCTCAATTTGTAATGTTTGTATGACCAGCAACTTTCATATCGCCTCAGGCAAAACCTCAGAAGTTTCCAAACCCTTGTTGCTATGTTGTCTGACTGGATCTGACCTAAACCCTTAAAAACATTTTTCTTGTTTCCTCCCACCACATTTTCCTGTGCACAATAAAATAAATCACCATTCACTGTTTACTTTCTTTTTTCCCTCCTTTTTTCTTCTGCTGCAATCCATCCCTGAGATTTCCTACGCCAAATCATGTGAAGGATCAGTAATGAATCACACCCTCCAATCCATCAGAGGTCTTTTTCTTTCTGTTTTTGTCACCCCATCCACATCTCCCTCCTGCCTGCTGTTTGCCCCTGTGCATCGTTTCCATCTCTTTGTCTATAGTGGACTATTTCCTGCTTTGTGTGGAGAAAATTCACAGATACACTGTTGGTGTGTTTTTTTTTTTTATTCTCTTCCACCATAACCAGCTATACTATCAGGTTTCATACACTATTTTCATACCGAGTTTGTGTGTGGACTTCAAACAGCATGGATGAAAACAGACCCGTGCATGTTTTTACACTAGGTCACCCTCAGAAACCCAAAATAATAACCCAACCTAATGACCAAATTACTTCATGGATGGCTTAGCAGTGTATACACACACACACACACACACACACACACACACACACACACACACACACTACAACAACAAAGCAAAAGCACAAGCACAATCTAATCATTTATCTCCTCTAATGCTCTGAAAGCAGTTTGGATGAGCTCATCCACTGCAGAGCTCCCAGACTCTCTCTCAGAAGATCAGCTGCTGATAGGACTTCAGTTGTGTTTGGTGGAGTTGTGATAGAAACACAGTGAGTGAAGTTGTTTGGCCACATGCACACGTTCCTCAGTCACTAACCCGTCCACAGCACCAATAAAATTTTTACAGTTGTCTGAATCTGGAGAGTGTATTGTAGACGGTCATGAGACATACCGCAGGCTCTAAGCAGTGAGGTTTTCAGTTTCAGTGTGTGTTTGTCACCAGAAATGACTTAACTGGAAACTTTTTTTTCCCCCACTCAAATAAAATAATGTGCCATTTTATTGTAGATTGGTAGCAAAATAATACTTGGCTGATGCAGAGCACCAACCACTGCTTCTTGTTAAAACAGTCATGCATGTTCAATCATGCATGCACTCAGGATGCAGGTCTCTCATTTGCATGAACTTCGTTGTGCTTTGAATGGTAGGATTTTTATTAAAATTGAAAATGAAAGTGTATGTTTTGCTAATTAAACACCAGCCCCTTCAAAAACCAAATTTGTCACAGCTCACTTTCTAGGTTTTTATCATCAGCAATCTCCACACCGCAGGTCCTACTGAAAGCCCACATTAAGTGTCAGCTGATATCTGAAACAGGCACATTGACTTACCGTATATCTCCAACATACATATACATATGATTGGTTGTTGTGTTATTAACCACTGAGCTCTGTCTACCAAAATCTTTTGTGATTTTTGATAGTCTGAGAAACTTTCATTGTGACATCCTATTTTATTAAAGCCCGCAGTTATTGTTTAGATTGTGGATATGTAAGAGCTGCAATTCATTCAACACAATACACAGATAAAAACAACTTAGTAAAAGAAGATGGGCTAGAAATTCTGTACCAACACTAAACAACCGGAGCACATCATGGGCTGCGTCCAGAACCTTTTTTAAAAAATCAAATCAAATCATTCCACAGTTAAATGCTTCACCTTTGATGGTGTAAAATTACGGTTATGTGACGCAGCTCCTCTTGTCCCATGGGGCAGTTGTTAGGGTGGAAGCAGTGATCTTGCGGTGAGAGGTAAGTAAGTAAAGGTGTAGTCTGTCTATTTTGGTCAGGCTCTTCTCAGTGCATTCAAAGACGCAGCAGCAGAGGGAGCTACTTCTCTCACTGCAGTTGAAAAAGTTATCGGAGGGGCGGCCAAGAACTGCCAGATGCTATCTCATCAAAAACATTATCCCCTTTTCCCCTTGTACCCTTTAATCTCCCATCCTTTCCTCCTTCCTAACTACCAGCCCTTTTTTCCTCCTCTTCCCTCTTTCTGCCTCCCTAACCCGATCCCCATTTTCCTTCCCCTCCTCCTCCTGCTCTCTAACCTGGGAACGCAGGGTCAAAGGGACCTAATCCTCCCTCTTACAGCTGGCCTAATACCTCCTGCCGCCACCCTGATGTCTCAGACTTCACAACCTGCCGTGTTACGACCACTGTCTGAAGCCGAGGAGACATAATGCAGCCTGACACTGAATCCCTTGCTCTTGCTGTCTCTGGAGAAGAAAAGCTATGATGATGACATGTTAGGAGGCCTTGGTGAGCCATAATGGCCACCCATGAGGAGGAAGCTGAACTAAATTCCAGTGAAAAATACCTGTTGATCAGCATCAGACAAGACCTTGGATCTGAAATTGATCCTAAATGGGACAAAATCGGTAGGTTTCTCTTTGATACACAGTGGGGAAAGTCACCCCAGCCACAGAGGGTGAATGCTGTAGGTTTTTCTGAGAGCAAGTCAATTCTCAAATAACGCATCAAGTCCTTAAACCCAACCCCAGTCAAGTCTCGAATAAAATGTGACTGTCCCAAGTTCTGTTAAAATAAGTATTAAGTCCTCAAGACCAAGTCCAAGTTGAGTCTCAACTCATCAAGTGCTTTGGGGCAAGTCCAAGACAAGTCTTTAGTCTTACCAATGCAGGTTTGAAGTGAACAGCAAAGTCCAAGTTCTCAACCACAAATCTAAGTCAAGTCCCGAGTCCTGCCAAAGCAAGTCTCAAGTCCTCGAGGGAAAATCCATGTCCAGTCGTTTAAATGTGTTGTAATATGAATTTTTGGCTCATTTTATGCAAGATGTATGGGTTTCATTGGGTCAAAACTTGACACCTGGATGTTTTTGCTCTGAAGTTTTTGGGGAGTCTTCAAGTCTTATTGCTGTCAAGTACAAGCCAAGTTTCAAGCTTTTATTTTTGTGGCTGCAAACTGACTTGAGTTCAGAAGTCAAGTCTGATGTCAGCAGCTCTGGTAAACACACTTCCACTCTTCATACAGCACTGCTGCTGGAAACACAAAGCCTTCATCTTTCAGTTTCTAAATTTGTTAGGTTTGTGGAAGACTGCAGTGGAATTCCCCTTCAAACAAGGACATCCTGAGGCGAGAGGAATCTTCGACACGCGCACATGCATACTGTACAGGCATTGAATCAGGCACGTGAGAGCAATCGCATAACTTCATATATAGCATGATTGTTAACCCCCTGAACCCCCACACAGACACACACACGGCTGAATATATACAAAGGCACCATGCATGTCTAAATACATATACAGCGCAAGAGTATGGCCTGATTTGTTATGACTCGGGGGCAGTAATGATATACCTGGAAGAGTCAGGAGATGACTTTAATGATATGCTGAACGTCATGGCTTCTGAACTTCAAACTCTCACTGTGTGAGTATGTTTGTGTATGTAAGTGTATGTGCACATGTTAATGGCTGTATAACTGATATAGTATCAGACACTGGACTGTGTTGAACCCAAACAGACCATCATTCCCCACACACACACTGACCCCTGAGTCACACAGCCTTCTTCGTGGCTTTCCTCCTCTGCCTGCTCAAATATGTTGATGTTTTGAAGTTAGTGAGTATTTTTGGAAAATCTGTTTAACCTGTTTAACCTACACTTGACAAAATGCAGACTGGCTGTTCACTGTGTGCACGTCAGATCAGATTTTATCACATCAGATCAGAACCAGTCTGTAACTAATGTTTCACTCTCTTCCTTGTTTTCCTGCTAATACATATTTGCTGACAAACAGTGCCGATCCATGAATTCAATGTACAATCTGCAGTATTTTCAGATAACAGCTCTGGCTTAGTGACCTTATCTTATGGTGGCCTTATCTCTGTTTTTCACTTAATGCACTATTTTCATACTTAATAGCAGTACTGGTTCCAGCTGTTACTGGGCTAAGGTTTCTCCTGTGTGTTTGTTTGGTACAAGGTTCATGCCAAGGTTCACAAAAATCCTTCCAGCACAAAGTTTCCATTTAATTGCCTTATTGCCCCAAAATATTGTTATTCACATTCTGATCCCTGGCAAGTACCAAAGTGGAAGAAGGATAATCTACTCTAACTTGTGCTTTTTTGAAATAGTGCACGCAACAGGACTATTAGTTTCCTAATTTTGCCAACATATTATGGTGCAATGAAGGTCCTGTTAAAAGGCTTTGAGACTTTAAATAAAATAGTTTTTGTTTCAGGTGTGAGGTTTTTACAGAAGAGACTAATTTAGGAAAGGAAGAAACTGAAGTTTAGAAACAAAATTACATACCTGTGATCTGTGTTTAGCTTAAAGACAATTGTGAGTCTACAAGTTTTAGGAGAAGTTATCTAGGTTGCCCCAAAATCCAAAATCCCTTTTTATTGGACTAAAATGAAGAAAAGATCATATTAAAATTTGACAATGAAATGAAAAGTTTACATTTCTCAGGACCTCAGTGAAAATAATAAAAGGAGAAGTAATGCTGTATCTAAAAAATCCTAGAAACGTATATATTATATTAGGTTATACTCATAAGACATATTGTTATGTGCTTACAACTTTAGGTGGATGTATAATACAACAGCAGCCCCTCAGCCAGGTTTCCGAGCAAAGAGCCGGCAAACTCACTCCACACAAAAACAGCATTCCTCTGAGTCTGTCCAGTCTGTGGGCCACCTCACGTGAAGCCACATGACTTCCTACTGTACACACTCACACACATTTACACCTGTCTAATCGCATAAAACCCAAACTTTATTGTGTGTGTGTGCACATAACACAGTCAAAGATAGAGTGAATAACAAGCATAAAAGCAGAACAGCACATGGACTTTCTTTTTCCCACAGCGGACAGAAAAACAGAGACAGAGGGAGAAACAGAAAAAGAGACACACTAATATTTTATGGCCCTGATAAAGAACCGCAGCACATGACTCTTCTTATATTCACAGGCTTTATACTATGGCAATAAAATGAAGAGTAGGTCACGTTGCAGTTACCAGGTATATCTGACCTGCCGTTCATTCAAGGAAGAGAAGTTCCAGTAAATCAGGTCACATAGCATTATACAGTGAAATAACCACATGGTTTGTGTAAACCGATAAACATCTAAATGGAAAAAAATACAAACCATCCACCTTGGAGGTATTTTGTGTTTATGATTTATCAAGGCTACGGCACAGTCATAAATAACATTTAATTTTGATGATTAATCAGAGACCGCCAATGTTTCTTTCGCAAGGAATTCACTTTGTCAAATGCAATAAAGCTGGATGGCCGCCTGCTCTCTGAGCAGTCAAAGTGTCAGCAAACTGCTGCCAGAACTGATCATCAACAGACCTTCTTCAAAAGCAGCAGAACTCTGGTCTGAATCTCTGTCCCACCTGCCAACACACGCCTCAGACTACATCAGGTATCACTTTAATTTGATAGTCCACTGTTTACCCAAACAGTTTCAGGGCTGTTTCAGATGATTGTCATCAAGTGTTTCAACGTGTGCTATGACAAATTATAACAAATACACCTGTTCAGATTGCTGTTGGTACATTTTTGGTTGACTGTCAACAGTTTTACACTCATGACTTTGTCATACTCCGTTTGTTTCCAAAGCACTGTCTCTAGAGTAACATTTGACTTCTATGGCAAGCCCCTGAGGACATTACTAAACACAAAGTTATAAGGGTCTCAGCCCCCAATATGTGCAATGTGTTGTGATATTGTGCTTTACATTTCATTCTTCAGATCCAGGTGCATCACCTCTGAATTTGAATTCTGTGCTCCAACACAGAAGAAGATGTTTATTTATCCTAAATCATGCGGCATTAAAATGTGTGACTCAACACATGGAGTGTTTCCTCTATACCAAAAAGCAAAAGAACTATTGCAAGACTTTGAGCAGAGCTGGGAACACATCGGGTTCAGCTACGTCCACCGCTGAAGCAGTTTGAGCATCTGGCTCTGTGACCCAGACCCTCCTCGAACAGCTCAGCTCTTTCCAATCACATACAAATCTCTTTTGGTCTGCTGGCTTTAACAGAGGCGCAGAGAAGTGGTTGTAATAACAGTTCAACTTATCCCTCTAAATATCAGAGACATTATGTGTACTTTATTGAATTGTGGAGATTTGTATCTGCATAAAAACACACAAAGTCCAAGGTTATGAAACAAAGCTTAAGCACAAATTCTGAGCTGTTTTTCAACCTGTGGTCCAGGTTATACTGTTTGTTTTGCTTGCTTTGGTAAAGGATGTTGTAACTTCTGTTTTGAAAAGCCTTATGTAAATTAAATTTGCTTGGTTGCTTGTGTGCCTGCATGACATAGAATAGAATAAAGACTCCAATCTAAATGTAATTGAAAACTAAACTGGCAAAATGAGTTATTGAGTTTTTTGTTTTTCAATTCTATCTAATGCAATACAGAACAATTTAACATACGTCACAGCAGTGAACATCAATTTATTTATTTTTTATTTTAAATTTTGTATGTATTTGCCATTATGTGATATATATCTATATAAAAACATTCTTATTAATGGCATAATATTAATTTCAGCCATGTCCTCTCTCATCTTTCACTCAAAGGTCACGCAATCACCCTTGTGTGCATGCCTAAAATACGCACACACTAATTTGCTAATACACACTATCACGCATCATAGTGAGCGTCATAAAATATTCCCACAGTGGATTTCCTCGATTTTTCCATAACGTATTCATTCATTTCTGTCAGGACCAGATAGCATTCCCTTCCTGGTTTGTCTCTTTTTCGACTGAGAAATGCAACAAGTGGGAAAATACATTCTGGCGGACTTCTGCAAAGTGACCTGTGAAATTCCTTCATATTCTCCGACTTCTCAAACAACTCTATATATTTCCCAGTCCAGTAAACATATCTCTGATTCCACAATATTCCAGAACTATGATTAAAGGCAGAAATGTTAATAATCAACATCCTCACCACTCTCTCCATTTCAACATCAACAACAACAACAAAAAGCAAAACAAAACTTACTTTGACGTTGTAAAACTCCACACAGCTCCCAGCCCTGCTCCTGGCAGTGTCCACTTGCTCGTCCTCCATCCCTACTAACATCTCCATGTCTGAAAACCTCCGTCCTCCTGCTGGCATTGTGCAGGACTGTGGGTATGTGTGTGTCCGTGTGTTAGTCAGATGCCTGTGCTGACAGCCTCAGCCAGCTCAGTTGACATCAGTTCAGTCTGATTCTCTTGATCTGCCTCCTTTGCCGTTTTTAGTTTTAGGGCATTCCTTACTTCCTGTGAATCTCCTCCTCTTCTTCTTCTTCTTTTTCTTCTGTTGGTCTTCTCAGGTCTCAGGTTTGGAAACCCCTTCCTTCTCACCTGTAGCTATGTAGAAGCATTGAGAGGAAGCAACAGGCAGAGAAGTTTTATTCAGACAGGGAAAAAAAACGTCCATTAACGAGAAAGAAACGTTCGATTTTTTGAAACTGAACTGAGGCTTGTGTACTCTCAACCTCGCTGCTCGTGCCTGTCTGGCTGGCAGGGTGTTTGGTCCTGTCCAGGCGGTCATCCCCACCCCCTCCCACTCCCCAGTCGTTCTACGCCTGGACAAGCCCATCTGGTCCCATTGGCTAGTCAGGTGGAAGGGGGCAAACAGAGGGAGGGGCTGAGGCCAAAAGGAGGAGGAGGAGATGTGGGGGAAATGGATGAAGGTGGGGGTCATAAGGAGGGCTGACAGCATCCTCCAAACTGTCACAGAAAAAGGAGGGAGAAGATGATCAGTGTGATCATCAGTGGGGGGGAGAAAAGTAGTTTTTCCTCTCCACTGCCCCAATGTTGAGGGGTCAACAGGTCAAGGGGGAGACACAGAGGCAGTGACAGATCAATGTAAACTCCTCCTGGACTAAACAGTCAAAGAGAGAGAGAGAGAGAGAGAGAGGGATCCTCAAAGCTTAAAAGATGCCAAACTGGAATGAGAGAAAAATAACAAAAACAAGAGAAAGACAGAGAATCCGGAAACCCGGGTCAGCCAGCAAGCCAGACAAACTGAGATCAGTGATAAAATAAACAGTGCTCTGTGTGTGTGTGTGTGTGTCAGTGTCACCCAGTGCTCCTCCCACAGACAGATACTGTACCATAGAGTCGGTGCTCACCTCCACCCACTGCTGCCCCAGTAGCCTTTGCGATTCAAATGCACTGCACTGATGTGAGAATAGGCCATTGTGTTGAGCCGTGTAGCCTTGTGTGAAGAGACACACACACACACACACACACACACACACACACACACACACACACACACACACACATTTGAATAGGGACAGGGTGTCTGTATGCCCACACAGACACATGCATCCACTGTGTTCCCTCATCTCTTATTTTCTTTATAGCCAAATCTCTGTCTCTGGTTTTTAGAATATGGCACTATAGATTCATATGTGTGTGTGTGTGTGTGTGGTTATCTTTGTGAGGACTAGTTTGAGACTTAGACCTTAGTCCTGACTTTCTGAAGCACCTTCAAGCGTGTACACTTTTGGACACTTTCAGGTGCCAGAAAAAGCTGTTTAAAGAAAGAGAGAGAGAGAGAGAGAAAAAAGCAAGATCTTGAGTGAGAAGTTGAAACCCTGTGTGCTTTATCACCTCCACAAACCTGGCAAATCTCTGCATGAAGTGGATGTGAAAGTCAGATTGTCCGTTTGAGAAAGTTACAGCAAAACACAATTCACATTCTTACTGATTGAATCTGGAGGCAAACTCATCAAAGACACAGACAGGATCTCAGGAACACAGGGACAAGCACAGGATGACAACAGGTACATAGTACCATAGACTCTATACAACATGGGCGCAGCACTCGTGACGTCACCCACTGGTTTTGGGGAGTCGGTTTTGTGACCAAACCATGGGCATTTGTGCTGTGCCATCTTGGATTTTAGTGGGAGGTCAATGGAGAATTGCTCACTTCTGGAGCCAGCCCCCAGCGGCAGCCGAGGAACTGCAGCTTTTTGAACGCGGAAGTGATCCTTCACTGCTGAAACCTACAACTCCCCCCTTGGTACCAACACAGACAAACTGACAGGGAGCCACGAGACGTACATACACTGGGGTTAATAGGCAACAGGTGATTCACATTAGGGCGGGGCTGACAATCAGCAAAGACAGGAAACAAGACAAAGACAGGAAGTGAAATAGGAACAGACTCACAAGGGCCAGGGCTACAAAATAAAACAGGACATGCTGAAACCAAAACTTAATAAACCAAAACCAGAGTAACATGACTTTCAACATAACACACATAATAAACAGGATTTCAAACTAAAACAGGAAATACAGAACATAGTCAAGAAAGAAAACTACAAAAGTTCAAAAAGAATTCAACAGCCACCACAGACTGATCCAAACAGACTATCGAAGCCATTAAGCATGCATCATGCCTTTGCAAAACCTTGTGTGTGTGTCAGCGTATGTCAGAGGTTTTGGTGCATGGAAACCAAAACACAAGGACGCCAGACACAGAGAAAATCTTTCCACCTCTTCAGGAGTTTGAGGAGATACTGTTTCTGAGAGGATTATAGTCTCCAGTCTGAGATTGTTTTAACGGCTCCAGTCACGTTCGAGGGGGAAAGAGAGCCTGGAGAATGAGAGATGGGGTAAACAACATGACAAACCATAACAGTCATAGAAGAAAACCCAGAGCAGGTGAGGGATTATTAGGCTTCAGTTAGAGTTTGTTCCTATGTGACTTCAATCCTTCGTGATTTCAACAGGCCTGAAAGCAGTGTTTGCTCACTTTACTGACCCTCACAGCCAGCAATGGAAGAGACTTAAATTCTTTGAGGTCTGGATGCAATTCAGCGCAGTTCTGACTTCATTTGGATGCAAAAACACGCACGGTGACACTGAGATGCTGCTCACTACAGGAGGAAGTCTAATTTGGTTGGCTGAAAAGTCAGGACAATAATAATAACGTCATTGAGACAGCATTGTAAATGACCAGGATATCTGGCCATTTCTGGAAAACTTCAAGTCTTCCGTTTGAATATTACATTATTTCTCAACCAGCTTTTGGTTCACATCCTCAGAAAAAAAGATGAAGTGTAACTTTAAATACCAGAAGCAAACACTCACAGAATCATTATCTCAGATACAACAAAAATCAATTTTTTTCTTCCGTTCTTCTTTACAGTCTAATTTTCTTGATGAAATACTGGAGAAAGTCAACAGACTATGAGATGTTCATCATTTCACAAGCTAACGGCATTTCCTACCAAGACTGCGGTGAAAGAATGATCGTAGATTTATATGTTACAAAAAATCATTTATGCTATTCCATTAATCCTGTGCTGACCCCGTGTCTCCTCCCACCCCTCCAGGTGTTGTGACGAGCTGCGCACTGCAGGAATCAGGCATTAAGATAAGAAAAGACAAGATATTTTGACAGCACATGATGGCTTGTTTGGACCCTCTCTCATATTCATAGTCTAATTCCTTCTCTGGACTCTCTCCCCCGTGTGTTTAGGTTTGCCTCATGCTCCAGTTTCAGTGGTTTATACAAGCGATGTGTGTATGTGCGAGGGTTATGCTCCCGCTGTCTGTACACTGGAAGAAAAACATATCTGTACAACCTGGAGAGATATTTCTTGTAAAATGTAAATGTCTCAAAAAAATCCATGCAGATATTCCTAAAAGTAAGATAATCAACAGATTTAATGCAATCACATACACTAAACATGAGTGGGACTTATACTGCAGGATCATTCATATTTATACCCTCAATGCATTTGAAGGCCCGGGCTATTATGGATATGCATCGCTGCTGGTGCTTGTGATGAAAACGTCCATTCAGGTAGCTGGTTTATCTAATCAGAACAATCAACTGCCACGTTGTCTGACTCTGTACGAAGGAGACAACCTTACACAAGCCCAACAAACTGAGAGACTGGCCAACCTTTGTTCTGGGTCTGGATTTGACTAATTGGATCATTGCTCACTCAAGCTTTCATAATGCCAAACAGACAGCTGACAAAGACAAACAGATAAAGAGTTTAAAGTAGACAGAGTGATTCAAGATGTCTAATTAGCGTCTGGTTTTGTTAATGATCAGCCCACATTACAATGTTAATTTAACTGGTGAAAGAGCATCTGTGATATTTTCCCAATATCTTTACAAATACCAACAATGACAGAATATGTTCTTCATATCTGTGTGTTATTTTCAGTCAGAAAGCTGAAATTTGAAATGTCAGTGAACCTCACTCAACTTTAAAATAAGACATGTTGACCTTGTTTTAAGTCAGTTTGTTTGGATTCACTGTAAACAGAGGCACGAGTAGCTCGTCTTCTGTTGCACTTCTTTTACCGAGACGCTGCGCAAGGCCTGTTTGCTGCCCCCAGTGGTCAACACACACGGTTTCAAACAAAAGATCTGCATTATTAAAACACATTTTATGATTACAGCCAGTAACCACAGGTGTCGCAATACTACCACCAGACAAGAACACCTTTTTCAAACATATTTTTACGGCATGGAAAATACAATAATTCTATGGAAAGATCTTGGTTATGGAAAATAAACTATGGTAAATTCATAGTTAGGGTTAGGTCACTCCCATACTTGGTAAAGCAAATAATTCAAGCCTAAATTTCCAGCAAAAATGTGAGAAGATTCATCAACCTCCCTCCCCATCACCACTTTTCCTTATTAAATTTGGACAAATCGTCGGGCCTGGCTCGTGCTCTTATCAAACGCTATTCCCTCATAAGGAAAGGATCTCCAAATGATGAATCTTTAGTGCGTGTGCCGAAGAAAGCTCTGATGGACAGCTGATGTCCTCACCACCTAAAGTCAGTCAGTCAGCTCCAGGCTCTGCCAAGGAGTTAAATGAGTGATTGGACATCTGGCATGAATCCTCAGCCTGCGATCCCTCCTCTCGCTTCATCTCCTGTCCTCTCCTCACACCCTCTCCATCTCCCTCGCTCCTCCTCTTCACATCTTCTCACCCTCTTCATCTGTTCTCTCTCTCTCTGGTTTGTATGAAGGGTCGGTTAAGTCTTTATTTTTTCACATCTGTCTCCTTCACTAAGAGTGTTTACCCATCTGAAATGTTTTATGTCCAGTCTAATGAGAATTGTAAATCATAAATCTGTGGTAGTGACTTTCTGGAGGGAGGGATGGTTTTTGTCCACTGGCCTCACATTAAAATTGAACATAGTTCTGAACATTTTCAAATCATATGTAGTGGAAATATGTGATTTAATCTCTAAATTTGACCCTCTCTATAACCTGACCTGACAACAGCCCACCCACAGATACAAATGCAAACAGATACTCTCAAACAATAAACATCCATGTTAACATCTTTCACTGATGGAGATGGTTAGGCAGTTCACTGTGTCCTCACACTGCTCTATAAAAATTATTAACTTTCCTGTATATTTGGGTCATTAACTCCAAACATGACTTTTGACAGATCTGTGGGTTAAAGATTAAATATTTTGTGAAACTGTGATATGGGTTTGGGTTTGATGGTTCATGGATAAAGTGTCAAAGCCAGTCATTTGTGCCTTTATTTAAAACTGTAAATTCTAATAGCAGAAGGTTCCTAAAAATTGTAAAGATTTGTTGCCATTCATTTTGTTCTATTTAGGGAATAAAGCACTGACACCATTTAGACTGAGAAATCTCACATTGTATTGATTAGTATTTCCAAAAGGCATGGTGAGGCAGGATTAACAGGAGTTAGGGTTTAGCAAAGTCACATCTTCGCCTCCAGTTTAAATCAGGGTCCATGATTGTTCAAAAATATGACAGAAACAGTATGACTCAGGCAGCTGGTTACTCCCCTGCCCTAACAAAAACGAGTAATTTCCAGTATTTGGAGGATCATTGTCGTCACTGATCGTTGCATGTTGCTGTACTTCACCCTGGCTTCCCTGCCAGAAAACCCTCTCCATGGAAACACAGCTAGCAAATTTTGTATCCCCCATCTCCTACATAAGATTTGTGTTGGGAAGGGATTTCTCCATGTTGAGTATGGACAGGAGAAATCTGTCTTCTCTGGTTGAAAGTTTCCAATTTGTTTTGTTGCACTTTTTAGGGGTTGTCACGTTGATCTTCAAAAAAAAAAGGAAAGGCATGACAGTGTAGATCAATCAATAAATGAAGAGTCTCACTTTCAGGCTCAACTTCATTTTCAACTCATCGGTCTTTCGTAAGAACTGTTTAAAATGTAAATGTAAAAGACATACATCATGTCATTTAGTCAGTGACAAATGGCTCAGCAGGATCTGTGGGTGAAAGGAAGACAAGATGATAACTGCTTTGTGCTTGGAAGCACGTTGATTTTTGGAGAGATTAGGGCTGTGCTGTGACAAATGTGTCAGAGGAGGGGTTTTGTTGAGTAAGAAGAAGGACAAAAGTTTAAAGGTGAGTCACACTGCACACACAACAGATGAGAGCAAACAGCAACACAGGGGGATGTAGAGGACTAAGAGGCAATCGGCTGTGTGTTTGCGTGAGTCACACAGAGAGAGGACATGCAGACAGCTTTTCATGTTGCTGACAGCAGATCGCAGCGTGTTCACTGCACAGAAGAGAGGGGTTCTGAATTCATTCTCCTTTATTTACCCCTTTTAGGCTTCCTTTGTGTTCACAGCAAGCTAGCAGAGCCAGATCTGTTAAATAACCACCACAAATCCTACTACATTATTACCCCTGTTAAGGGGCTGTGTTTAGTACCTGAGCCAGCCACAGGGCTTATTGAGTGAAATTACCCTCGACCCTGTGTTGATCAAGACTGAAGAAAAAGGGCTTGTTTTAGGGGGAGTCAGAGTTTATACAGTGAAGCATGCAGCCTTTACATGTGCAGACCATGACCACACACTGCAGCTATATGCCTGACTGATCTACTTCTCGTAGTTTCGATTTGTGAATTTTCCTCCAGGGAGTGAATATTTGTTAGTTAGCACAATGTAGAGAGCCAGATCTCACCGGAAACAGCTGTCAGTGGCCATGCTGAAAATCAATACAGCTCTAATTTTAAAGATTTTTAATCAGAAAGAAAAAGAGAGTAAGTATTAAATGCAGAAACAAGAAATAATAAAGGACAAAAACATGTAATCATTTGTGAGGCTCTAACCAGGAAGGCAAAGAGAGACTTTTGTGGCAACATGTTGGTGGCATTGCTTTAAACGAAATGAGTCACTTGTGAACGCACACATGCACGGATGCATTGTGGTAAACAATGTTACACAGTGAATCAGAGAATGGAATACTTTAATATTTGCCAGATTTGTTCTGGTGAAGAAGACGCTGTGAGAGCTCCTTTTGGATGTAGGATGAACTCCTGACTGACCATGAGTTCTTAGATAGGAGGATAGAGATGGTGTGTGTGTGTGTGTGTGTGTGTGTGTGTGTGTGTGTGTGTGTGTGTGTGTGTGTGTGTGTGTGTGCGCGCGCGCAGTCAAGGATTAGTTAAGGTGGGCATTCATCCAGCCAAATATAGATGCTGTCAATCATAGAGACATAGTATGACCGTCAAGGGGTTTAGTGTGATCATATCTGAAGTTTATGAAGGTGAAAGAAGAACCACAGATGTGAAACAGCTCTTTTTTCCAGCAGCAGCACTGCAGCCTGCTTTCTGTCAAAATGTTTCACCCGTGCCATATTTCTTGGACGACCATAATGCTTTTCCTGTTTCTGTCTTTCTTTCTTATGCTCTTAGGTTTTAATGTTGTGTCTTTGAATTATGTATGGGTCTTGTCAGGCTGGTCCAGAAACACCACAATTTAGAACTTAATTAACAGCAATCTCAAATTAAACCTACCAAAAAGAGAAAATAAAAAATAAGGACACATTTTGAGAGAACAAAAAGATTTGTTTTGTTTTTATGTAGACCCCTTTGTGCATTTGTAATGTCTATTTTTTGATTTTATATTAAAATTAAAGGTAAAAAAGGAATCTTGTACTTTGTTTTAGCCATTCCTCTGTCATCCTCTGTGGTTGTGTTTCATCATCTTTATCACTTATAAACTTCTCTATTTGGATCACTGCACAACTGAACTCAACATGGACTAAAACAAAATGTTAAACTACGTAGCATTTAAATAGAATTAGCATATAAAACGTACAAATAGAGTATAAGAAGTGGAAAAGATGACTTGTCAATAACTAATGACACACTTGGAATTAAAAAACTGTGTGGTACTCATGCTTCCGGTTGTATTGGGGTGCTTCAGACTTTACAAAAGCAAGACATTCTTTAGCCAACACACAGGTGATATGCCTAAAGAATGTGTGTTTCCTGCCAGGTTCCATTATCATAAATCTCCTGACAAATCCGAGATAATCCTTCTCCATCAAACTGCAGCACCTCTGCAGCCAGGGTGGTGGTTAGAATCACAGTGCTGCAGCTGAGGAAAGCTCCAAGGGACACAGTTCTTAACATAGGTAATAATGGGCACTCATTACCTGAATGGCTTCATTTGCACTTTCGCCGGCATTAACGGTGACTTTAGGTGCAGGACAAACTGTGGTACAGATGTTTGAAGGTCTACTGTGTAGTTGATGCTAACTCATACTGACATTACACCACATCCTTTCTGTTTCTGTCAGCAACTGGTCTAAAAAAAAGCACAAACACTTCTTTAAAAATCCTTCACTCTTTCATAGAACTGCATGCAGCACTCTGACGGTGTTTTGCTTCTAGTATTCACACAGCTCCTTGCCTCACATCCACAGTGTTGTCTCAAAGGATCTCCTTTACACAGGTGTAAATACTGTGGAAGTCCTTCCCTTCTTTAAATTCCTTTGTAGACACTTTGAGATATTTCTAAAACCATTGATACATTTGATATTTCATGGTTTCCATTACGTTAAAGGGGATCACCTGTGCTTTTGCTATCGAAGAGACATCTCTACTGCGTAGTTGTGACAATAATACTTCCATTATTCCAGATACATTTACAGGTTACTTGTACAAACATGAAAAAATGTGTTGTTCATAATTTGATCAGCCTGCTGTAGTTGTGAAATGTAGGTTTCATATGACAGAAAACAGGCAGATATTGTTTTCATGGTTCTGGTTACAGGAATTTTTATTTAAATTTGCTGGTATTGTGATCCATATGCAAAACCCTTGAATATTTCCAGGTAAGAAAAAGACTGAGCTGCAAAGGAGAATTGAACCCCCAACCCTCTCTGTGTTAAAGCTTTATTCATCCACACGGCTGATGCACCACCGGTGATCGTGTTGACCTAGCGATGACTGAGGCAGATAGGAGTGGTCCGGTGTGTTTCAGAAATACCACACAGGTCTTATCAGCACGTGATCGGATTTCTGAAAACTGGTAAGTCGGTGTTGTTTTTGGAGACGAGTGAGCCTTGGCTGGGATCATATCGGGTTTGTACACACTGTTATGTTAGAAGCCGAGACAAATCTCTCTCTAGTCTTTTTACGTGAGAGAGAAGGAGAGAGAGGAGGTTGCCAGGTTTCCTCATCATCAAATAGTGATGTTGATGAGCATGTGTCCACGCGCAAAAGAACACACATAAAACCTCACATGCACAGTGTCCCAGAGACCTACATCTCACCCCCATCTCACTTCTAATGATATTTATTGCTGCAATAAAGACCCGGATTTATTCCTTCTCAGGGGAGCTATAAAATGAGAACAAGTAGTCAGAGGTGAAGAATGAAATATGGGTCCTCAGTCAAACAAGGACAGATGAGCTGCACGCAGGAGGGAGACAGACAAAACGTCTTAATCCATCTGTGCTACTTACTGGTGCTGACATCATAATAAGTCCAGCCCAACATTAGAGATCTAGAGGTAAATCTTTATTTCTAGATGAGAAAGCAGACTTCTGAAGCTGGATGTGAAACAGGTCTTTCGGCCCCAGAAAGCTGTCTCATCTCTGAGAAATAAAGAATCACCTCTGGAGATCTACTGTGACGTGAGATTTGAACTTCAACAATAATAATCTCATCCTGCACGTCACCAAAATCCAAACTGAAAAAATGCAGTCTTCATACCATAGTGCTCACACTTTTGATTGCGTCGTCCTCTTTTGCTGTCAAAATTTAAAACAAACATCCCTGTAAAAAGTAGGTTTACAGGCTGAGTTTCTGCATTGACTGGGATGTGACACAGGATATAGCACAGATGCAGGATAGATGCAATAAGTGAGTCTCAAGGCTGTAATACTTGATTTATGCCATACCATTTTCCCGCCATGTTGGGGAAAGAAATGCACAATTCTTCTCACACTCCAAACGTTTTACTGCTCTTATTAGTGGCTGTTGATGTCCGTTTGGAAGTCAACCAGAAAACAAGGTGGAAAGACAGAGGGAATGAATGAGACTTTGCCGAAGGAATCAGCCTTTCCATGCTGTGACTCAGATGGAGATTGTGTTCAGAAAATGTGATCGTTGTTCCATTGTTTACCATGAGCCTGCAACAGCTGATTATAATCAATGAGAAACATCATCTGGATCTGTTTTAGACAGCGGCAGTGTGACAATAGTGCAGGGTAGCAACACAATACTTTGCAACTCAAATACTCAGTAACAAGCTGACAGTAATGTGACTACTTTTTCAAGAGTGGTGTAAGCTTTACAAGTCCGTTTTTATAGCAGATTTTTTTTTTTTTTACATTTCAGACAGTTTAACTGGCCACAAGAGTAAAGAGAGAAAGAAATATGACTGTGGGGGACGCTGCTATCTTAACCACCAGGCTATCAGGACATCCCAAGGGTTGCAATTTCAAATTGAATTGCATTACAGTTACTAATACTTGTAAAGTGGGCTTATCTGCTATCTTACAGGGAGTTGAATGGGAGGTCAATTTCCTGCGCCTAGTGGAAAGACTGAGACTAGAGATGATCAGTACACGTGCAAACTGAACTAACGATACTAAAACACTGTGACCCAATCAGGAGCTTTGAGCAATGAAGCTCCCCTCGCTGGTGAGTGGGAGCACCGTTGTCAGTTCAACCATGACACAAAGTGTGTTACTTCCTCCTAAAAAGAGAGGGCACAAAACAGTCTAGATGTGATCACTCTCTCACTGTTAGTTGGCTTCTGAGTTATTAAAGTAGAACTAGAAACAGTGCTTGTATGTAAGTCTGATTAAATTAACACCTTGAACCAACAACAAACTGAAATTCTTCATTATAACAGTACTGATATCCATACATACTCCATACTTATAGTCAGTGGCTACTAATCTTTGATCTGAACTGAACAAAATTTCACTTTCAGCAAAAAGACTCTTTATTGCCGTAACAACCCCTAAAAAGTGCAACAACACAAACTCTTTAAATGGCACATGTTAGCCTGAGGTTGGGGAGTATGGACATAACATTTACTTGTTATGTTTTCCACAGTGTTGGGATATTACCTCTGGGTTGCTACATGCACTCACCAAGGCTAGTGAGGACCTAAATTTACTCTCACGTCGTACTTAAAGCCCAGCTGGACTTTATGGGTATGGTTTTATACACAACATTGTTTTATCATCGGTCTGTGGAGTGTTGTGTTACAGAGTGCTCCTGACCTAATTTTCAGAGCAGCAGATTCATTCCTTTTGGATACCAGGCGCTATAGAGCTGACAGATGATCAAGAGTCTCATTAATTTAATTTACTGAGGCCATCATCACCCTGCAAGTTAACTCTGGCTCTGACTGTGTGAGTATTAGGTCTCTGTGCCAATGGACTATTAGCAGGTTAGGACAGTTAGCTCAGAGTGCTAATGAGGCCCATTTTTCTGCAGTGGAGACAGGCTAAATTTTGTGTTTCATAACACTCTGCGCTAACATCTAAAAGCTCAGGGTGCAAAGCTACTGAAGACCAGCCAAAGAAGAGGAACAGAGGCTGCCTTCTCTGGATTTATCATGAGAATGTCAAACAGAGGCCAGAATTTTAGCCTGGAGGTCAGAGAGGCAGGGTTAGGACTGAAAAGCTGACAATCTGAATCCAGGACCAGATGAAAAATAGTTGGTAAAAAAAAAAACACAAGCAAATGTCATATTACTTTTGAGGTAAAATATGAGAACTCAGCTCCAGTGTTGATTAAACCGTGCAGCTTTAAGGTGTAAACTCATTAATAACTGTGATGCAGGATTTTTCTGGAAAGTGGTGCTAAAAAAAAAAACCTGATTCCCTCATCAGCTGAAAGAAAATGAACTGACAGCATTTTTAAATTAATCATTTAAATTCTGTCTTGAGACAAAGTGCCAAGTATTAACTGATTCAAGCGTATTAGTGAAGAAGCAATCAAATAATAATAAAGATAATCATTAATAGCTAAAAATCTTACTTAAAATATCACTTAATTCTGCTAATTCTGAAAACTTAAGCCTGCTTCACAGTACAGTGACCACAGCAGAATATTTGTAAAATGTGAGAGGAGGTTGCTTTTGTTTTTTGTTTTTCGTTTTGTTGTCTTTTCGTCTTGTTCAGTGCTTGTTTAGCCACACTGTTGGATGGTGCACGATGGTGAGTGAGTTGGTATAATCGTTATTATCAGGTATTTTTAGGAAAGTATTCCATTACGCTGGCCTTAACTCTGAGCTGAAGGCAAGAAGCAGGACTAAATTAAAAACAAACAATGAAAGAACAAGAATGTGAAAGATAACAAAACATAATTTCAGAGTAGAGCTCTGTGTAGCAGCTGGGAGGAGCCGCAGTTGTTTTTGGCAGCGCTGCAGTGATCCGCCCGTGTTGGCCCTTAATAAACAGCTGGTTTATCATTGAGCTGTGTCCAGTAAAGTGTCAAAGCAAATGAGTCAGAAAATGTGTCTCCCTCCCCCAATTTCTGCTCATTCTGGGTGAATGGGCACCACAGAGCTGTGCATGTGGAGCAGAAACAACTCTGATTCACAAAAGAAAATTTAAGATGAAAATACTGTATGTGTGAGTCCAGATGTGGCCAGTGTTAAACGCTTTTTAGTCATTTATTTATTTTACCATTTTCCATTCCTTCCCAGATTTAGGATATGATCAGAAAATAATTCTTCTGAGTAGAAATTTTCTCTCATTTTTTACTCATTTTGATGGGCCTCATTTTCAAATGACTAAATGTTGTTGTTGCCACTTTACACTGATAGTGATTGAGGTAAGTAAGTAAGTGGTGATTAGTATATCATTATATCATTATATCATTACGCCGCCTTTAATCCCACAGGTTTCATTGTTAACACACATATTATACAGTGCCTATAAAAGGTATTCACATTCATAATCTGAGTTAAGTGACTGATTTAGAGCTAATCTCAGTAAAAACAAGTAAAACAACTGTAAAAACAGTTAATCGAGTGCAGCACGTGAGGAGAGGCCCACGCTTTGAGCTCAATGAAATTTCCAAGTGCGAGCTAATAGTTTTTGGAAGACCCTCCCAGAACATGTGAACTTTTCCACTTCAGAGGAGAAATGATGCAGAGAGCTCCATGCTATAGCCAGTGATATACTGCACTCAATACCCGCTTGGATGCTTTTATTGCTTTTATAAATTGAATCATGGTCAATATAATTTGGCTTTAATGTCAAAGTGAAAACAGATTTCTACAAACTAATGTCAATTCATTATAAATATATAATGTAAAATAAAGGATTGCATAAATATTCACTCGCTTTAAAGTGACTGAACTAATTCAACACAGGTCCAGCCAGTTGGTGTTAGTAGTCTCACAGTTCACAGATCACCTGAGTGAGGCACTGTAAATCAGATTGTTCCCACAAGCCTAATTTCTTTTCCAAACTCTAACCCCCAGGATTTAGTCTTGAAGCTCTGACCTCATTATTGATGGGGAGAGCACTGTAAAAATCTCTTATATTTTCACAGAAGGCTGAATCTTTCAGTTAAAGTTAAAATTAACCCTTTTTTTTAAATTTAGAGATTCTCCCTTACTTCAAACACTGCGTACATACATTTCACATTTATCATGCTCAGCTGTTCTTGCTGAATGTGAAGTTTGAATGACGGCTTTCTTATGCTGGTGTATTTGGATAATTAGACTCACAGTAATTAGAGAGCAAACTATGAAACCCCACTCAAGCTAAAAGGCATAAAAGATTAGTTTTAAAAAAAAAATTCCCAACCACTGCCCTGTACTAAGACACCCGCCTCACAGTCGGAGCTGGTTGATGTTTAGGTTTTAGAAGACCCTCCCAAAACATGTGAACTTTTCCACTTTAGAGGAGAAATGATGCAGAGAGCTCCGTGCTATAGCCGGTGATATACTGCATTCAGAAACAGACATCATATCCAAAACCAACAGTTGCCTCGGTGATGTATCATACACAGGCATTGTACTCTGTAATTAATTTAGATTGAGTTCAGTGCAGGAATCCCATGACTCAGACACGCTGAGATGAAACTAATTAGGCGTGGTTATTGATGTTGGTGTTATGATAAAAAACTTTTAGAAACTTTGGCTCACCAGTGAAATGTTTTTATCTCAGACTTCACAGAGGCCCAAAGAAAGACCAAGCCAAAACTGCATTTGTTATAGCTTAAAATCAGCTTGTCAAATAAATCTAACTCAACAAATAACTTCCTCGAAAAGCATCTGCGAAGAAATGATGCACCAGTAACGAATGATTGAAAATGATGATGGCAAAGTCAGAGATGGACATAAAAGTCTTCTTGCAGATTTCATCATAGAAGAATTAAGACGTGTGGTTCAGCAGCTGGCCTCGCGGTTTCAGACTGTACTTTGACCAAGAAAGCAGGATTTGAAGTGATTCACATGCCTCCGCCCTGCTGAAGTGCCCTTGGCAGAAGAAACCCTGCCAGCCTGGAGACGAATCACTGCTGCTTTATTGCTGACCTCTGAATCCCCAAGACAAGCAGGGAATTTCTCTTCAGGGATCAATACGATAACTACAACATTTCCATTTGTCCCACATTCCCGGCATTATTAGCTTTGGTGATCATGAAACATGGCGTAAAAACTGATAAACAAGCTGCATTCCTGTGGAAACCTCAGTGGGAGAGATGTTTAATAACTCTTCACTCAACTGAGGAAGACAATGCAGCTGTGGCCAGAATACTTAATCCGTTTTATTGAAGGACGAACCAGAGTCGTCCTAAACCAAATATGGTCACAAACACATCACCTTGCTCATCTGTCATTATGCTGACAGCGTACATGTGTGTGTCTGTGTTATTTATCCCTATTCTGTACCTACTGCGAAATAATGATTATGATCTTTGTTTAAACACTCTCAAAAGGCTTTTATACAGTAAGAACTATTCAATCTCAGCTGGAGCAGTTTCATCCCTGCTCTGTAGCTCATAAATACTCACACACACGTTTATACACACAGACTACAGTTTTACATACTCACATATACACATGTAAACATATTTACTTGTATATACATCCAAACAAGGATGCAGTGCCTCCTTCTAACAATACTGCATAAATACACACTAACTCACAAGCATTTCTTCAGCGCAGCTTCCAGAGGTCAAGCCTCACACACAGGCAATGAAAAGCAGAAGTCTCAGATCTGTATGGAGTTTGGGGGGAATGAAGGGCAGAGCTTCCTGGCAACAGAAGAACCACAAACGAATCCCACTGGGCACACAGCTGAAATCCCTCTGCGACTGGCACAAAGCTCCGGTGGCACTGAGCCGTAGTCCACAACCCGTGCGCTTCAAAGAAACTCTTGAAGCAAAATGCTTCGGTATCAGTCATGCTCGCTCTGCAACACCTCCAGCTGACCTTGAAAGCGTTCACAGTAAGCTGAACTTTCACTTGAAGCCAACGTTAGCTGATTTGTTTTTAAAGAAACCAGCCATACCAGTTGGAGTTTGCAGTTTTATGGATGCCTCTCATCAAACCAACTGAGCCTTAAAATTTGGGTTAAATGAAACAAGAGTTTCAAGGGGTTGCACAACCCTCCTGAAACCCCCTTGTCTTTGCATGGCAACGAAAAGTAAACAAGAAATACCACAAATACTCATAAAGTCATGTCAGGTGGATTATTAGTTTTAGTTTTGGTGAAGAAGAACTAACAGGGACTAACAGGTCCATGACCTGAATCACACTGAGCTGTAAAGGTGTGTTAGCAGAGACAATAGAACTGTTCTTTACAGGAGACATCAGGTTAATGTGACATTTACGAGATATCATTCCAGAGAAGCACTCCAAAACCAAAAAATGAATGTTATACACCAAGTGACTCAGACAGGAAACATTCCAGGCAGCTGCATCACACTTGACCCCCTTCTTAACCTATGGTAGGTAAACATTATTACAGAGGAGCTGTGCAAATATTAGTCCCAGTCCTGTTACACTGATTTTATCTAGTGTGACGCAGTACCGGCCCTCAGTCTGAGAGAGGCATTGTCTTTCTGCTGGTCAGAAAGTTTAAACTACTGTAGTTATTTCAGATTGCTTTGTGTATTTTCTTACGCCTTGATTTTTATGCGAAATCAGTTCAGCTTTACACATTTTACCACACTGTTAACACAGGAAAAATGCCTGAGTGATGAGGAAGCTCTGCAGTGTTTCTCTGTCCAGCTTCAAGTCAACCAAGCCAGCACAGTGGGGCCCATCCCGGCCTCGCTCAGCTCCAAGAGCAGTGCTGCCACAAAGTCACAGATGGGAAAGACAGGAGCGCTGTGGGGGCAGGAGCGGATCATAACAGTGAAATAGAGCAGATGAAACTCAAATATATTGAAGGGAGGGGGGGTCTAGATGATGAATGAATGAATGAATCGGAAGGAATGTGGCTGCACTGACAGATAGAAGAGTGAAGGGCAATGAAAAAGTCAGCCCTAAAGCCAAAGTCAGTCAGTGAATAGATCCAGAAATGGCAACACAGATAAGGCAGCATCAGAAATCACATCACAATGTTGAGATTGAAAGCAATGAGCTGTGTTCCACTGTTATGTCTTGTACTTAATTATGTTATTTGCTCTGAAAATTTTAATCATATCCTCATGAAGGCAGCTGGTGTTAATTTAAACTCTAAAATTTAAACTCTAAAACTAAAAACTATTTTTGGTCCGCTCTGTTTATGTGTACTTCGACTTTAACCAAGAGACATAATCCCTGTTCATCCATCACCACCATGCCCTGGATTTGTCAATCCAGTCTTCTCTCTCCCTTTCTGTCTTCTTGTCTCCATTTACCGTAAGAGTTGTTGATCCTCACAAATACTGATGGAAAATTTGCCCACATGGTTTCTATTTCAGGGTGGTTTCTGTTGAAGGATTCAGCTCTGAGAAAATAATAACACAATTACAACAAAGATGACTAATACATTTCAGATATGCTTGGAAATGATTCCTTCAGGGATTTGGCCCCATGACAAAAATGATTAACACTGTTCGTCTCCATCTTTGAACGACTCAGTTTGTCACACTGTCTTTCACTTGGTGCTGGTTCCACCTTGACGCTGATGACTGACATTGCCAGTGTATTCTGATGTCATTATATTATGTGGAATTAAAGTGACATCTTAATCTGTAAATGCAAAGCATAAAATTTACGATATGTTGAAGCAGTGGAAAATGATTAAGCGACAGCTCAATGAAAAAAGACATTAAACTCCAACCCCAATGACCTGGGTTTATTACCCAAGTTTTGTTTTTTGTTTTTGTTTTTTTTGTTTTTTTACTGGAAGGGTTTTTTGTTTTTTTTCGCTGTAACCACATCTTAATTCTAACCTTCACCAAACACTTTTAGTTCCTTAACCTAAAGTTTTAGTTGGCAAAAAGTAAAAAAGTTGCCATGGTCATAACCAGCCTTTGCATCTTTCCTGGTGGAAGAATATGATCTTCACTTCACTTGTGCAGTTGTGTTCTGTATATTCTGTATAAATAAAATAAACGTTTTTCAGCATGTTTGATAAGGTAGTAAATATGTTTTGTCTCGGTCAAAACATGAACACAACAAATGCTTTCCCACATTTCACACCACACATGTGTTGTGTGTCATTGTCGCCAGTTTCAGTCAGTGATTTATTCACTGGATTAATGATGAACATAAATCAAAATGTGAGAACATTTGTGCAACTTGAATTTATCACTGTGTCATCAAGGACACAGCTGTTTGAGCTACAAGTCTCAAGTCATGCCTCAGTCAGTCTGAAGTTCTTGAGGGAAAGTCCATGTCAGGTCGCAAGTTCTTTCAGATCTTCAGATTTCTTCATGGTGACCATTAAAATAGAAAGGAACGAGACCAAACGCTGGTTTCACAAAGACACATTTTGACTATGGCTTTGGTTCAACTAATCCATCTGTTGCACAAAGCTGTGTACTTCTTAATTGTCTAATCAAGAACTACATATTAATGCAAGCTGCTAGTTGCTGTCCATGTGAAAGACCAAAATATCTGGTGGAAACAATCTTTGTATGTGGTTTGTCTAGTCTGTAAGTTTCAACAAGTGTTCAGGTTTGTACCATGTTTAAATCAAGTCTCACAGCAGTCAAGTCAAGTCAAGTCTTAGGCCTTGTTAGAGCAAATATTAAGTCACGTGTCAAGTCCCAAACTGCAAGATGGTTTTACAAAACTGACACCAAGTAAAACCACCAGAGTCAAAGCTTGAGCCTGGAATCATTTTTCTGTCAGTGCAAATCTTTAGAGAGACAAGAACTGCCCAAGCACACCACTACTAGTCTGTGTGAGGCCAAAATTGTGTGTTACCATCATGACATCAGGAGGACCAGTCACTTTGTACTTCTGCTGTATGATGAATCTCCAGTTTGCAGGCTCAGCATTTCAGCCTTCAGCCGTCCAAAGGTTGTACCTTCATGGCTTTCATCCTTTAAACGAGGCAGGCACGAACGAACTTGTTTCAGAATTTGAAAAGTGAACGCCACCACCCCCAGAGGATACAAGATGTTTTCGGTCTGAGGTTGTTCTGTTCTTTGGCTGTAGAGGAACAAATCACATACGGTATCATTCAAGCACATTATGAAGTGACTTTTTCTTCTCAGTTCCCTGTGGATCAAATGGTTTGCAGAATCATCTGTGGTATGTTGGGGACTTTATCCTCTCTCTCTCTCTCTCTCTCTCTCTCAGTTTTTCTATCTCTTTCTCTCTCCCTCCCCACCCCTGCCCCACCGCTTTTCCAGAATGGGCTGTATTTTGGGTGTGTTTCCGAAGTATATATATAGCTGCATACGTCTCCAAGCCACTAATCAAGATAACCACAATCCCAGACTTCTCCAGGAAACCCAGCGTGTGGTAGCTCCAGTGACAGACCTCTGATTGGTCAAAAAAAACATAAAAATAACCTTCAGATTGGTAGAATGAAGGTATTTTTTGAGGGAGGAACAGCTAATTCCTGAGAGTAACAGTACGGGTTCAAATGGGCTCTGAAAAGCAAACGGATAGAGAAGACACCAGAAAAGTTTCAACGCTAAAGAAAACCCAGTGCATACCATCTGAAAACATGACATCTGAAGTTAACACAAGTCAACATTAACTAAAACTCTTTAACAGATTAGATCTTTTTTGTTTTAGAAAATCTGA
The DNA here is from genome assembly GCA_037833715.1 of Toxotes lorentzi. Taxonomy (NCBI): domain Eukaryota; kingdom Metazoa; phylum Chordata; class Actinopteri; family Toxotidae; genus Toxotes; species Toxotes lorentzi. The sequence continues at coordinate 4,256,440 of JBBMJY010000007.1, read as the reverse complement.
ATGATGAAATTACTTTTTTCTTTTTTCATAATATTGACATTTGTCTCAGGGAAACTCCTAGTCCTAGTAAATGTTTGTATGAACCACAGCAGCATTAAAATCATCTCACTCCAAAGCAACAGTGAACTGTTTCAGTGACAGAGATGGGACCACGGGGTGAGTGAGCACCGCAAGATGATTTAAGGAGTGACACCATGTGACTCATTTGGTGTGAATCACTGCTGAGCTGGAGCCTCAGAGATGTGGTCAACAACCACATCATTCAGACACGACAAAAGAGCATCTGATTATTGGAGGGGTCTGGGGGTGGGTGGTCGGGGCTTCTCTCTGAGTCCAACTGTGCCACCAGGCTATGCTAAGAGCATTTTCACTCATCGTTATTTAGCAACATTAAAAAATATGCCACTTAGAAGAAACATTTTAAGAGTGTCTGCAAGGGACTTCAGGTTACCGCTGCATTTCTGTCACAAAATTCTTCTGAGCATCATGTTAATAAAAAACCTGGTTTCTGTAGTAGATCTACTTAATACACACACAAGTCCACTCACTTTCATGACTACTTACTATGTAACATCATGATATTTGTTTTAGCACAGCTACACACTGTATCTGCTGAAGAAGCCTCACTTCTTGGACACATTTGACAAGGTTAATAACAAGAGCATATACATGAGATAGACTAGACAACTACCTGGCTTCTTGAGTACATGTCAGCCACTAGACCTTCAGTTACACCTTCAATTCAGTAGCTTCACAAGCAAGAAAATCTTTGAATAAACTGATGCAGTTGACTGGGAATAGTCTCACCTGATCAGGAGAATCGTTTAGTGACAGCATGAACCACTGTTTACCTTCATGAGCAGCAAGGACAAAAACCTTTTATGTACACAATCTTGTCTTGATCGTGGGGTTTTTATACAAAGGATAATTTCCAGTAAGTTAGTTTGTGTTAAACCAAAATGCATACCCCACAAATGTGTTTTTGTTTTTTCACATTTCTTGGCCTTTTCTGCTCACTGTAGCAGGTTGATGACACAAACCTACACTAAGGGGCACAGCTCATACCGTGGGTAATGTGTAATAGCAACTTTGTGGGTGGGGTCTGCAGGCGATCGACCTCAAAAAGAACATGAAGAACAACAGTCATTAAGACTATGAGATGACAAATCGGAAAAACAATTGCACAATAGAGTCTGTAAAAGTGTATCTGTGTCCTGAGATGCTAATATTTCTGATGAAACATCAGATTTATTGGCATGCTCTGACAAGATGTTCTGCAGCTTGTCAACAACAGATGCCAGATCACCTTAAATTTCCAGAGCAATGGTCAGAAGAACCCCGTATTCTGTCTCATTATGAGCCATAAACACCCCTATTTGTCGTTCTCACAGTGTTCTGTAATGAGTAGGAGAACTTTGTTGTGGGTGTTCACTACAAAAAATGTCCACTTTTCCACAATGGCACAGATGTTCACGCCGCCTATGCACTCAACCAGTATAACATAATATTAGTGGAGCTGTGACGTCCAAGCATTCCTCCCTGCATTTTTATAGCTTTGTGTGTGTGTGTGTGTGTGTGTGTGTGTGTGTGTGTGTGTGTGTGTGTGTGTGTGTGTGTGTGTGTGTGT
>JBBMJY010000007.1:4242522-4254713 GCA_037833715.1 Toxotes lorentzi | reverse complement strand
GTGTGTGTGTGTGTGTGTGTGTGTGTGTGTGTGTGTGTGTGTGTGGGTGTGTGTGTGTGTGTGTGTGTGTGTGTGTGCATTTTTGTGTGTGTATGGAGGGCCAGCGCAGGATGCAGTGGAGAGAAATGAATTGCAAACAGCAGGAGCTGAAACAGTGTTCTGTTCCCTTTTATTTATAATGCACGTGGAAGGGCTTTTTTGCACTTGGTCCAGATGCTCCAGTCCCTACCCGGGTCCGTTGTTGTTGCTGTTTTCACACGAGTCCCTTCACTCTGTTGATGGATTGTGGTAAACATGCCTGTTACGAGTTCTGCAAACATAAGAGCAGACACTTCTCTCTCACTTGCTGTTGCTTTGAGCATAAATCACAATTAATGAATGAACATTAAAAACAAGTCATGATTGTTTCTGTGGCACATCATACTCTGACAGCACCTTCAGGTGAGACACGTTTCTCGTTTGATAAAGTCCATAACAACGCAGGATTTCACTAGATGTTCTGCGCTGAGCTCTCAGTGAGATGCAGTCATTAGTCACGGGAAGCTTGTTTTTATGATGCTGTCTCAGTGAGAAAAAACACTGCAACCTATCCTGATATTACACAAATAGATCAGCAGATTAAGACCAATCACACTAATGTGTCATGTAGACCAGTGTTTGGAGGGCTTCCATTCACACCTATATGAAATGTAAGAAATGTATTAGCAGACACTTGTTTTAATTTAATTGCTCCATCACAGTGAATATCAGGCCTGAAGGGCTACAACCAGTCAAATCACATTCACATTCAACACTGGCGTGCAGAATGTTTCTACAGTTGCCATACACAAAAGCGGCACACAAACACAGCAACAGCAGCAGTGCAATCCCTCTATCTCTTTCCCATTGAGCCTTGCTGGATGGTGACCAGCAGATGTTCCCCATATATCTCACTGTACGTCCTCTCTCCGTCAGAACTCTCAGCATCCACAGCCAAAGATAGACACAGATGACAGGGTACAGTATCCTCCCATGCCCTCTTTCACATCCCAGTTACATAAACCCCCTGCCCTCCAAGAAACCCTACCATAGTTGGCTGAGCAGGGATCGCAATCAGACATACATCCTGCCATTACACAACCGTCCAGCTTGGCAGGGGCAGCTGAGAGAAGCCCTCAGCCAGGCTCAGGCATATCAAGGTACTCTTCCTTCCTTCACTAAATGAAATCTGAAGTCAGGGCTCAGCGGATGAAGCTCACTCTGGGAGGGGGTAGTTAGCTGATAACTTAGACCTCCACCTATCGCACATGTTACAGCATTCTTCAAAGGCGCTAAGTGCATGTGTCATTACATTGTTGTATGTCTGCCTCATTTTCCATAAGGGAGAATGGGACACAACAAAAAGTGATGCTCAGATGTTGCTTGCATTGTTATAGCAATACATAAAGAGGGGCCACAACAAAGTGTGAGAAATCATTTTGTTTCTAAGGACTAAGGCTATTGATATGTTGATTGACAGTGGAATGGATACAGCAGCGGACACTGGCATCCCAATGGTGGGAAAATTTCCAGACTGTTTTAAATCAGTTATTTTTGAATCAATACACAAACTGTACATTTTTAAACTATATGTCATATATATATATATATAATTCACCCCTTACATGTGGAAAAACATAACACACAGCAAACTGCCAACAATTCCTTATTGGGCCTCCACCTTAAACCTGGTCAGATTCTTTCTTCATTCGGGATACTAAAAAAGTATCCATGCAATCCCTGCTTCATGCCAGCAGCCCCTGGTGCATGACTGAAACTCAAGATCAGAAAAGACAGTTTGAGATTACATCACACGCAGGTAAAGTGACTGTTGCAGAGGCATGTTTTCACATCAGAGAAGGTATTCAGAATCAAACATGGAGTGCAGGGGCAGCCCAGTCGCACTAATGAGTCAGTGTTAAAGTTGTTAACAGTGCAGATCGTTGGGTCAGTTGTTGCAATAATATTTCCAGTGTTAAGTTCACAGGACTGTGAGACACCTCAGATAAAGGTGTCCACGAAATGGCACGTGTTATGTGTTTCTCATGTTGTGTAATGTTATTATGAAAGGCTTGTGGACAGCATTCAGGCATTCTTTGGGTTTACCAGAGCTGTGGAGGACAGCTGAAGAGTCCACGTAGAGTCCACATAGACTGGTGTTAGGCCTTCCACAAGTCACTCAGTCAACTCAGGTGCAGGTGAGCACTGCAGGTTGTCTTCACTTAACGTGATGAATACACAGAAAATCAGCCCCTAAAATCAACCTCAGGGCAAAGGGGACAGACCCAAAATAATGGCTGTGGCCTATGCAATGATTATCCACTTAAACATAGACTCATGGCTGCTGTGTATCGGTGGCTCTGCCAGCGCTCATCACAGCCAGGGAGTCAGTAAGCAGTTTGTTTTCCTTTACCCTGTTTTTATTTATTTATTTTTAAATGTAATGTGCCAAATAGATTTGGCTTGTGGTTCACACACCCACTACCTGTTCTGGAACATGTTTTCCTTCAACTGATCTAAAACAAGATAATCTCCAAATGACCTTTACCCGGCAGCTGCAATGCAACACATTGCTGTCCAGGGTGTAAACGGCCCAACAGTGTAACACAGCGCTCAGAGTGAGATCCATCTGGACCATTTCTAATTTTAAAATACTGTTTTAAGGTTCAGCAGCTTTCACAGTCTCACAGACATTGTCTAAAAATCTTTATTGTATTATCTTTATTGGTTCTACACTGTGTGTTGTTGAAATGTCTCATTTTCTTTTCCCCTTTCTTGCTGCTGCATCACGGTTAAAAGAGAAGTTGACAAAGACATAAACTCTTTGAGCAACACATTTTTTTATGTTTCAAACACTGAGATGTAATCACAATAATTGCTCTCTTGTGCTTTCTCACACACACAATCACATCAAAGCATTTGTAGAGGAGGGTATTAAGCTTATCATCTGCTGCAGTTACAATTACAAAGCTCACCAGTCGTACCACCTTCCACACAATGAAAATCCTTTTGTATTCACACTTAGAGTCTCAAATAATCAGAATGATACACAAAGCAAATGAGATGCAGACTGAGAGCTGACGAGAAGGATGGAAAGAGTCTGAGAGATGAGATAGCTTGTTGTTTGTTTGTTGGGTCCATAACCAGATTATGAATGTGGCATCTATTTGGGTCAGTGATGTTTCACATTTCCTAAATGCCCCACAGAGTGAAAACTCAGCTACCACTTGTTTGAACCCAAAGAACTGAGAGATCTGTTAAAAGTTAAGACCTGTCCAAGAAATCACACTGCGAAGCAAAGGCCACTTTAAGAATTACAGTAGATGTTATTGATGTTTTCATAAGCCGAGAGGCACATTTTAAGCAACAACACAACATGTTAAGAGTTTAAATCTTCAGCAACAGAAGATGAAGAAGGTCTTGTGTGTGTTTCTAGTGCAGGATCCTGAGGTCGTGCTCTACAAAGTTTGTCATTAATCAATAATAGTTGTAAACAAAGCAGTAAAGCAGACCAGCTGTTCTTTTTCATCTGACAAATCACTGGACATCTACAGACTTTAGCCTCAGCTAATGTCTTTATTTTAGCTTGTAGTTTCTGTGTAAGAGCAAAGCTGATGCCGCAAATGCATTTTTGTTTTTTCTCCGTGTTAGTGTTAGTGTCAGTGTTAGTGTTTTCCAAATATGACATCCTACTTACTCTGTATATTCCACAGACATCACTAAAAGTTCCCATGAGGAAGGACTCTTACTGGAGTAGAACCTAGTACTGTACTATAAATCCTCTCACCTTCCCTGGCAGCAAAACTGTCAGATGTATTTACCTCAAAACTACTAAAAAGCACCTTTCTATAATCTGAGATAACTGAGGTGGGAAATCTTGGCATGAAATATTTGCAGTTATAGGAAAACCTCTACAAGCCCATATACCGTAGGTTCTGAATATTAGTTTTGACCTTGAACACACCATAATGGCAGTACGAATTTGGGATAGTTATGTTCTGTTACATAACTACAGTAACCCAACAAAAAACAGTGTTCTGCTTCAGTAAGAGTGAATAGAGATACAGTCTAATTGGCCCAGTTCCCATAAGCTATACTCTATGTTCTGAGTTAACAAGCTGTAAGTCTGATTTAGAGACGTTGCTTTTGATGTACTGTGAAATTATCTTTCACACACACACACACACACACATATAGACAAACAAACATGTTGTTGTTCTTCATATTGTGTTTGTCGGTGTATGTGCTGACTTTTCATCCACATCCAAAGCGGGAAACATACTGTACCCATCCACAGAAACAATTAACATAAGGAAGACAGTAATTATTGAACAATTAATTGGGGCTTGTTTTGTATAAACAAACATGGCGTACTTTCGCCAGTAGAAACACATGTGCAGCAAAGTGCTCTTCTTCATCTCTGTTTCTCTCACACACACAGTTACAAAGCATGTACTCACCCACTTGACTGTTGCAGCTTTAAGGATCAATAAATTGTTTAATAAATGGTAAATCTAATTGAACAACAACAATTGATAAGTTAACTACAAAAGTGAAAAGACAATTGTCAGCACTTGCGCCCACACAAGATGTTTAAAAGGCTTGAAGGCTTAGAGTAATATGTAAGGGTTATATATCAGCCTTGATGATATAACAAAGTGTAGATTAACAGTTTAACTGCAGCAGAGGTTTATAAAGCAGTGAGAGAGCTGCAGAATCCTTAGTGGCTGCTTTTAGGATTATTGTTGACATTGAGATTTTTTTCTTTTGCAGGTCACAGTGCTGCACAGCTAAAAGGGTTCACAATGCAAGTGAGTGAATAGAAAGATGTAAAAATCTTTGTTTACATTTTGTTTCGTTTTCTGGAGTTTTATAAAACCAAAGTTGCCTTTTCCTGCCTCCCTCTTCCAGATTTCCCTGGTCGATCGTTGCTTTATGAGCCAAAAGTGAGCTGTTACGAAATTGATTCTAATTAATGAAACGAGTCATGGGAGTGCATCGGAGGCATCTCATAACCGCTAGTGATGAGAGGTCGAAGGTGTCAGGCGAGCTTGTTTGTTTTGGTAAGAGACTGCCTTGACAGTGTGTGTGTGTGTGTCCGCACGTCTGTAGGATGAAATGCATGCTGACAACCAATAAACCTGGTAGCCCTGTGATGTGTGCCCTTACATGTGCGCTAATTACTCACACACATACACATGTATGCACAGACATGCAGACAGATAGACAGTTTGCTGTAGGGTTGCTGTAGGGTGAGTGTGACTATGAACAGTCTATGATGTCTTCATTAAAACCATTTCACAAGCTGTTAGCATGTTTCAGGCCATCCGCCATCATGACAGTGTTATTGTGACATTTTGCCACCTCCCACATCCCTTTGTCCATCAATTCTATCTTCTATCTTCACGTCTTTCTTCTTTTATTATACACATTCCCTTTTCAAAGACTTGTATTTTATACCATGTGTCTGCGTGTATTGTTTTGTGTTCTTACTGCTCCCCTCAGCAGTGGACATCATTCATTGTATCACACCAATGATTAACAACATTGGTGTGAATATGTACTGTAGCTGAAGAAAAATGAGATATATTAGTGGCACAAATAACTCTACAGATGTACTATATGGTTTATCAGAGCAATATTGATTAACTTAAAATGATATACCATACTCTATTGGAACAAATGACTGCAGTCACTTATTCAGTTTTTGCTGCGGTCATTGTACAGAAACTCTGGTTTGTACACACACACTCTGCACAACAACACTTGCACACAATCGAATTTCTTGTACCTCTTTTGTTTCATAAGGTTGTGCTCACACCCAAATGTGTTTGTTTTGCATGCCCTCCTCCTGTCTGTCATCACTGCTTTATGGCATACACACAGACACACACACACACACACGCCTCTTCTGTTCTGCTGTCCTGAATCTTTATCCCTTCATTCATTCCCTCCTGCCTCTATGTCGTCCCCTTATCCACCCTTTTGTCATTTTTCAGGTTTTACTATTGTAGGCAGCATAATAACAGACTACACTAGTGATTACTCACATCTGTCTGCAAACAGGGCTGCTTCAGGTGAGTTTCACATGCCCGTCCTTTCTACAACACACAATCTGATTTGGTCAGATTTGACACGGAGCCTGGTGGGAGGGAAATGAAGCATTTTTGCCTCCTCACTGAAGTGACACATTTGAAGGTAATTACAGGGATATATTTCATAGTTTGACCTACATTCTATAGTAAACTGTGAGGCTACATTTCATGTTTCATGTTCCCAAATTTTGCAGGTAATTACAGATATACATTTCACAGTTTAACCGTAATACTGCAGTTAATTACAGGGATACATTTCACAATTTATGTGAACAAGCAGAAAATCCCTGCAGCGGTCCTCAAATGGCCTCCTGGGCATACATGTTACAACTAATACAATAGAGAGAAAATGCCACAGCTGTTTTACTGTACACCCCTGGAGACAGGAAGGAGCTAGATTGAATTTTAAGGCTTGACAAGTGAGGAAAAATGTCAAAGATTCTGGTTAGAGCAGCAGGAATTTCTGCGAAGGGACTTTTCTACCTCCCACAGACAGGCTTCAGATTCATCTACCTATCACCAATTATTCTTTTTCCAGAATAAAGTGTAATCTTATTTTGATGCCAGTGATGCAACTAGATTTTTAATCTACATACTTAATCATCAGATTTCCTTGAAGTGAAAGCAGTGCCTTCAACTAATTTGGCATGGGGTCTTCTTGGGGTTTAGATCTTTTTACTAATCTGCTACTGCAAGTTTTCATTGAGAACGTGTTCGTTCATTTTTCACCAAGCAGTCCTGCATAGTTTGACACCAAGCAGCTATTACAGTACAGTTTCCAGTCTTCTTTCTCGGCATAGATTTTCCCAGCCAGTCTGGGGAATTGGAGTGCTCAGAGGGCTGCTTCTGTAACCTCTGTTTCCAAATTAGGTGACTCCCAGAGATCCCTGAGAGCATTTCAGGAGAATTATTTCAATTTAACTACAAATTTTATTGGTGCAGCTCTACCCACAGGAGAGACTAACTCCATTCTGTACATACAAAATTTCCCAGGTTTTAAGGGGATCTACCTGGCCAGCATTTTGGCAAGAACACATTTGGGAATCATTGCTGTACAGTCTAAATGCGTGCAGTTGGGCCCGGCGGAGCAGTGCTCTAGTAACAGCTGGACTTTAGTGTGCTGACTGCTCATCCAAGAGAGTTTTTGAATAAAAAATAAATGCAACACTTAAATTAGGGTGGACGGAAACAAAACTTCAAAAACTGCACCAGAACCCTGCTGACGCACATCCAACCCGTTTTGCTCAAAAACATCAGGGTGCTTCGTCCAAGTCTCTGTCCAGGCGCAGAGATGAAAGACGCACAGAGCTGCGGCGCATCCTTCTCCGATGAGCTCATCCAAACACAGACAAACTCATTCAGTAACCACAGAGGGTTTGGGATGACAGAGGGAGAGTGTGTAAGAAGAGAAGGATGGAGGGTTGGAACATCTGTTGAAAGCTAAGGAGGGGGTGAGAAAATAACAGCAGGTCCGGGATATTCAGCACCTGTGTGGGTTTCTTTGGCCATTCTGACGTCCGGCGGTGAGCAGGGATTTTGGTTGTGTATAAGGAATTATGAGAAGCAGCCAAACACAGCTAATTAGTCATGAAGAGAAATCACAGTCAGACACATTAGACTACATTGTGATGCGATGTCTTATCCAACACCTGCAGTGAAATTCTTGTTTTGCTCTGCTCCCTCTACCAGATGGACATCAGATATGAGACAACTCATTCACTGATGCCAACATTTGTCCTCACTGTGTTGTCAAATAGTCTGATATCATTTATTTTTCCTTTCCTCTATGTTGTTCTTTGTGGTCTTGTTTTCTTCCACTATGCCTACATTTCAGTTCCCTATAGGACCCAGTATTTTACTGTTGATCTACGCAATGAAATTTCACTGTAAATCACAGGCTGTACTACAAAGTGTTATCTGTAACACAGTCTTGTAGCTCTCAGCAGACTGTGATGCTGTGTTTCTGGTGAAAGGAAACACTTCACTCCCATGACTGATGAAAACAGAAAAACACATTCTACAGGCAATTTAGAGCGTCCACTTCACGTGAATCCACACAGGCACGGAAAGACGTACACACTTCACTCATGAAGATCTCAGGACACTGACCGATTTGAACTAGCAACCTTTTTGCTTTGAGATAACATCACTGAGGTCTGGCCGCCAGTGGACGATGATGTAGGCTGCTCTTCTTTTTAGCAATTTTACCATGATGAGAAAACAGTTTGCAACAATCCATCTTCGCTAAAGGGAAATCGAGGCCAAGAAGACCTGCCAACTGACTGTGCCAGACAACCACCCATGGATTTAGCTGTGTAGTCTGTGTTCTGATCAGTAACTACAGCATGTAGCTCTCATTTTTTGTTCTTCTATTATTTCATAAGTAAAAATAAAATAATAATATAAATTAGTACTGACGACAGGCACCAGTCTGTCATTTCACCAGTATCAAGTAATTTGCTGTCCCAACGTCTTAGTTAAAGCACTTTGAACCGCCCAACACATGTACTACAGAAATAAACTCACCTTGCCTTACTTTGCTGCCTGCTGTGCTCACACACTCGGGAGTTTTTTGAACAGGATGATGCAAGCAGTCAGAGCAGACCACATGAGGGGTAACAGAACAGGGACACATTTAACTTAAAAGTGGAAGTCATGCACAGCAGCAGTGGTTCAGTGGTTTGCTCTTTCTAAGAAAAAAGATTTAAAAAAAAACAAAAAGAGGGGCTTGTGGACAGGAAAGAAACAGGAGTGTGTGGGTTGTAGAAAAAAAAAAGTTCAAAAGACAACAAAAAGGGAAAAGAAGTAAAAGAAGACACAAGAAAGCAAGAGAAGGAGAGGGGAAGAAGGGTACACGAGAATAAGAAACCAATCCAAGGAGGTAGAGGATGGAAGGTAGAAAAGTAAGAAAGAAGGCAGGAGGAAAGGGAGAGGGGAACCTGAACATGATTGTGAGTGGGTGGGGAGGCAGCATTGGAGGGAAGGTAAGACAACAGAAGGTAGAACGGGGAGAAAGAGGAGAAACTTGAAGGGAAAAGGTGGTCAGGATCTATTTTGGACAAGACCTGATTTGATCTCAGGCCAGTTCCCGGCAGCACCAGTCATCCCCAGTTAATCATCATCCGTCTGGACGCTGGCACTCAGAAAGGCCTGGAGGGCAATTTGTGCCGGTCCACTGATCTGTCCACCCACAACTCTCCACCCCCCAACAAAAGTCTGAGCAGCAGTACCTAACAACCAACCCCCGCACACACCCCCCACCCCCCGGATGCATCATCCATGTCAGAAATCTATTTCCACCTCATCCCGAGGTCTACATCCTGTGGCGTTTGCTACACCATCAACTTGCCTTAGCATCACAAGGCTCAACTGTAGCTCTGGCACAGTGCCGTGACTCAGCACAATTCCTTTTCAAACTGATCCATATCTTTGTATTTACAGCAGAGTTAAGCATTAAATGCACACGTGGGTCAGCTCAGGAATGCCTATTGTTTCCCTGTTGATCGGGTGTGTTGTAACCCCATGCTATCATGGCAGACCCAGTTGACGTTTGCTATCAACAGAGCTTCAAGCCAAAGTAAACTCCTTTTGTGTATAAAATTCCAGTGTGCAACGTGCATTGCTCAGGATTGCAACCTTATTGTGCTTGCATGACAAAGATTCCTTGAATAAAGGAGGGTGGAAGAAGAAGTCACGTATCATTTTGTCTTTAATTCAAAAGGCATCTAAAATATGCCGGGCATGCATGGGTGAATTACAGTTTGGGGTTTTATTGTCATCTTGAGGTTGAAGTGGTGGATTACAAGAACGTGAGGGCTCTGGCACAGACACGGCGTGGGGCAAAGTGTTTATATTGCACTCTGTGAAACGGGTTCTGTTCATTCGGCAGCCCCCATGACCTAGATTTAACAAGATGGTACCAAAATCTGACGTTACATTATACAGGCAGGATTCTCATGCGGCCCCTCGTTCCACAGAGTAAAGCAAAGCGAAGGCACACCAGGAAAAAACCCACACTTTGCTCAAATATTTACAGTCTGATTCAAACAGCGACAGCCTTAACAGAGTGTTGGGGAGGTTTTATGATCGCAACCATGGTGTGTTTTTCTAAGGCTATTCTTTTTTTTCTGTCGTCTTTGCTGAGTAAATATACTAAGCCAGTTCGGTGATGTTGCAATGTTAGTTTGACAGGAATGAGCGTATAGAGCTTTAATACGCATTAATACCTTACGCTCATTAAATCTCTCTCTAAACAGTTTTCCTGGCACGTGCATGATGATATCTGCAACATCTCACAATCTGACACAAGCTTTTAACAAAAGCCCAATAATAGCAATTGCATATAGGATCGCCAAGAAAAACACAATGACTCTATTTCTAGATAATGTGCACGTGCGGACACTGATGTCATCCTTACCGTGTTTCTCCACAGCTCTCCTTGGCCTATACTCTCTCTTTTCAGTGACTGGCCAATTACAATCAACTCCTGCTCCTGGTTAAATTGTGGATGTGTCCAATACCACCTGTTGCCTTAGTAACAGATTGTTTTACAGGAGGATGCTGGTGGAGCGATACAGCAGGCGGTCTTGGTCTAGTGCGCAGATAGAATTAGTTCCATGTGTGGATGGCCGTGGCAGGGCTGGAGCGGGGGACAAGTCATTACTGTCAGTGTAAACAGGGAGGGCGTGGGCCCGATCTGACTGGCTCATGCTTATCCTCAGACTAATAGACAGTGAAGCCTCTGGAAGAAAATGAAGGAGAATTCATAATGGATTAACTAATGCAAGAATTCCAGCTGATTCTGCACAATGGATTCCATTAAACCAAAAATAACACAACGCTGTTATCACGGCCCCCTATTGTGTGCAAATTCAGCAATTATGTTCGTCAAAAATCAAGTGGTTATTAAGTAAATAGAGTTTAGCTGAACTTTATGGCAGACTGTGGAGCTCAATGACGCACAGATGACTTTCTAAGGAACAATGCCACCTCTTTAAAAGCCATCTTGGATTGGTTTACATTGGGCCTGTGTAACATGACAGGACACATTCTGCTGCAGTGGAGGTTGTACAGTAGGTAATGGAAAGCCTCATCATTAGGCCTGATCATTAGTGTCAGATTATAACAAGGAGTGGAAATAGATTTTATCACCCTCTGAATGATAAATCAATCATGAAAAATGGGCAATAAAATCACAAGAAAGAGGGAAGTCACTTAATTTATTGCACTTATTGTATTGTCTATTTTGACTGTGGTCTTGTGTTCCCAAAAAAAAAATCTAATTTCTGAATATGTCGAAAGAGTAAACATGTAAAGTTTTACTTCCAACAATGTTTTACTCCAACAATCCTATTCTCCACAGATTACCTATGTTTTTAGTATCTCAACACTCACCCCCTGTGGGCTCATAAGGCGTCTGCTGAAGTTTTTAACGTACTGCTTCGTGGCAGCAGCAGCTGCACTCAGTTGGAATGCCAATAACGTATTTGAATGGTGACCCAGATTCATAGCAAAAAAAAAAGTCTGAAAAGTCTGCAACTTTTCAGACTACTGCTGCAGCACAATTCACTCCTCTGCTTTGTACGTGCAACATATCAAATATTTGTATTTGTTTTGAGAAAGACCTCATGTAGTCATCTTCTCTTCAGTAAACGCACATCTTCCATTTGTTACTTGAATAATTAGCTTCTTTGTCAGGAGTGGTCATAATGTTTTGGCTCATCAGTGTGAAATTTCAGTTGAGTATTCCTTGAGTAAAGTGTTAATTTTACTGGTCGCGCGTTTTTCCGGATCCACCTCTTTTCATTTACCGATATCCTAAAGCAACACGCTCTCAGCATGATGATAATAAGTTAGGTATGACTGTGACCTGACAGGCATTTCATCAAACAGACTGCAGTGTCTGTTTACCCCATCCAATGTCCTGGTGTTGATCTTTTCATTATACTGACATCCATCCCTCTGAGTCATTCATACAAGTGTACACATGCTTGACTATGTATGTGTGTGTGTGTGTGTGTGTGTGTGTGTGTGTGTGTGTGTGTGTGTGTGTGTGTGTGTGTGTGTGCATGTGTATGT
>JBBMJY010000007.1:4223717-4242422 GCA_037833715.1 Toxotes lorentzi | reverse complement strand
TGTGTGTGTGTGTGTGTGTGTGTGTGTGTGTGTGTGTGTGTGTGTGTGTGTGTGTGTGTGTGTGTGTGCACGTGTGCATCAGTGCTTGCACGTCACGTAGCAAAGCAATGTGCTTCTTCGCCCATGTGTTTCAGTTCTAATGTAGCTAATGTCAACGCTGGAAACAAGTGTAGAGCCTGAAGCTGGCAACCCAAGAACTGCACATTGAAATTAACATGAGGGGGCATCTGCTGGAGACACATTAGCCATGTTAGCGATTACGCCAGTGCCAGTGGGTGAGGAAGGCCCATTTATGGGAACATATGAAACGTGACTGGCAGAGAGCAGCACTGGAAGGGAAGAGACAGACAGAAAGGGCCAGGGAGGTCACCACACAGAGCCTGGAGAAACCAGAGGCAAAGAAAATAAATGGAAAAGAAAAGAAATAGAGAGACGATGCAGAGACGTCGTAAGAGAGAAGTGTGGGTGCCAACATGAGGGGCTGGTGCAGCAGGCAGAGGGAAGGGAGAGGACGGTGAGGCCGAGAAAACGAGAGAGAAAAATACTTAGAGGATAAAAGCATAAAAGGAAGTACCACTGAAGTGTATATTAAATCCCCATATTGGATTTGCACTTTCTACACTGGATAAGGGAGATGTCCTTTAATCTGCTGCAGCTGCTGCCAACAAACTCAAACCACTGTGAGCTGTATGAGAAAAGTCTGTGTGCCATCACATTTAGATAACCACATCTAAACCTGTGTTTTTAATTCATAAAAACTGCATATCAAATCGGACATTCTGATTGTCGTCCTCCTTATTTGAATTGAACGCTAATAACCCTGATCCTGATTCCGGATCACAGCACAGGTAGGTTTAAAAGTTCCTTGTATCAGTCCTGAACTGGGAAGACTGGTTTCTGATCCTACTAGAATGAACATCTGGAGATTTTTAAGACTAATGTTTGTGACTGTCTCAAAAAGTGTGTTTGTGTGTGATCATTGTTTTAGGTGACTTTGTCTTGTTTGGATCTTGTATGTAATTTGCTCTCAGGTTTCTCTTACAAAAGAGGTCTTTATCACAGCGACACTTGCTGAATAAGGGACGTTTTAAGGAAACAATGGTTTAACAAAGCTTGGGTTTTATTTTTGTTTCTCTAACCATCAGTTCCATCAGTCATGATCATATTGTGGTGTACAAAGTAAATGCTGAAATCTTGGAGAACAGCAACATTGCTAAAAATAGAAGAAGAAACAATAGGGGTCAGTCAATCAGGCAGTTTTAAACCTCCAGATTAGTCAGACTTATTTGGGGGAGAAAGACAAATGTCAGTTATAAATATCCTCCACAGTTTACAGATCAACTCTATGGTTCAACTTTGACCTACTGTACTTGCACTAGTTGCATACACTCATTGTTTCTTGTGCAATTTGAGATTTTTAGCAACATTGTGGGTTATTCTTACTCTCAGCCTCTAAATAACTGGTTTAGATCCTCTGGTTAAAAGGTCAGCTTGTTTGAAATCTGTCTTTCTTGCCCTGTTGGACCAACTTTTAGCAAGGTTGCCATATTTCCAGATCTCCACAATTACTTGGTGGGTATGTTATCATAACAAACACAACCAATGGACAGAGCTTTGAAAATAAAACCCACACTATTAAACTGTTGTTTTTTCTTTAAATAATAAAGTGGTTTTGTGAAACAGTGGCAGAAGAAAACAAGAGACAAACTTCCACGTTACAGCTTTGCAGTTTGGTTCAAATAAGATAAATGGGGGAAAAGAACAGAAAAACAAGTTGTCACGTGTACCTATGATGACTGATCCAAGCTTGTGGCACCTATACTACACTACAAATTGCCCAGTGATGCTTCACATGCTATGCATTTCTTTGTAACTATTGGGAGTAGCTCCCCTGTGGTTCATTCACTTTAAAGAACAGCATGAAAAATACAAAAAATATGAGTTGCTCTATAATTCTGAGGTCAGTGGAGATTTGGAGGCAAAAACCGCTCAACTCAAAAAGAAAGATAGGTGGAATATTTCCTCTGTTGCTATTCCAAATTCCAACACAAATAAGAAATCTTACGTGTAGTAAATGTGTGGATTTCTCAATACAGTATGTGTACAAAACATTATTCAAGGGCTTTTAATATAATTCTATCACCAGTGTTTTGTAAACAGCAGCATCCAAAACAATCTTCTGCACTGTCCGGACTCTAGTTGCTGTCTTATGCAATTTGGCCTCAGAGGAAGAGTCAACACCATTTATGATTGTGCAACTGCAAATCTAACATTTGAGGAAGTCACTCTGTCAGCCATTTCCTCCAGCCTCCCCAGATTACAGGGCCATGAGTGCACTCGTGGCATGGCGCCACACTTCACCACCACATTAGCCTTTCGTCACCTCTGAGACATTCACCCAGGTGTTTCGCCACGGTCACTGTCACGGTTTATTGTGGCTCTGACTGACAAGTGGGCGTTACGGCTCTCTGTTAGGGGTGTAATTATGGCTGCGGGTTTGGCAGCTGATGGCGTTGCTGTCATTGTCTGTCTACAGTGACACAGAAAGAGAGAGAGAGAAAGAGCGAAAGGGTGATAATAGAGACTGTGTCTGCCAAAGTGAAGAGAGGAGAAGAGGAGGAGGGTTGAATCACAAAAGGATGTTTGAGATGTCAGGAGAGAACAACAGAATTCCAGTCATATATGGGTGTGATAACTCTGATGCAGATAACTGTGAAAAAAAAAATTCCTGGGAAGACTTAAGACTTGAAACAGGACAGATATACATAACATTAGTTTAGTTTACTGGACCAGGAGAAACATTTTAGAGCACAAACAGAGCATTCACACTGAGGTCAAGGTCTAGTTATTGTTTAAATAATTTTTTCAGCCATTATTAACACAATCTTGTCGCAAATCAAGAATGTTGAGTTATCCGTCATTCTGTGGTTAGCAAGTTAAACAAGTCCTGTCAGATTAATGCTTAGCTGGACTTAGTTCTGTTGAAAGTTTTGGATAAAAGTCTCCAGCAAACAGTATTTGCATGTGTCACCATGAATTTATGATCGAAAACTATGGATAAGAAACAAGTTATTAATCTACAAACGTGAAGGATCGGTACCGAGAAACCTCTTTTACAATCTCGCACGAAATATATTTCATGTTGCCTAAATGGAGGCCAGAAAAGATGCAGCTTAAATATCTGTCTCGAGCCTTTGGACTAGCTGTTCATTTACGATGCCAACTTTCCTTTCATCAGTCTTCTAAGTCCTGGCTAAAACTATCACACTCCTGCCTCTGGACCAGGTGTGTGTGTCACTGAACAGTTGGTGCGAGAGTTTACTGTAAATCGCAGGCTATTTAAAACAACAGTTCTGATGATTAACAGGTACTCATGTACTTTTAGTTCACAGCAAAGCAGAGCACAAGAGACAAACGGTGGTTTTAACAGCCTCTTTTGGTGAGCTTGCTTTTGACATTTCCAGGCAGCGTTTTGAACCTTTACTCACTTTACAGAGAAAGAAACAGTAGATGCTGTTTCCCAGCAACAAGCGCAGGTGTGTGGCTTCTGCCCCAGTTCCTAAAGTCATGTGGACTTGGTTGATTGAGGATTGTGATGTGTGGCAGTGTTAATAGCTCTTGTTTTGTGACCAATATTTTCTGTGGCTATGGAAAAATCACTGGCTTTGTTCCCTGTTGTTGGTTTAAAGGGTTCTACTCTGCCACATTTTTAACTTCTAGCAGTCTAGAGTTGTGCTCTTGGATGGTGTTGAGGTGCTTCTTCATTTGATGTCTGACATTCTTGCCACTTCAAGAAAACCAAATTTTCACCTCCTTAAAAGAAATATTTGGAAGAGTAGTTGGACAGTTTAGAGCTAAGCTTGAAAATCTGTTTTGAAAGCTAAACAGATTAAATTCCTTGTAAAGTACACACATAAAGTAAATTACAGCCCCACATTAAAATGCTTGTTTAGGAATTTAAATCAGTTTGTTTGGGTGATAAGGGAGAGACCAGGATAACTCGATCTTATTGTTTTCTTAAAGTCTTCCTTCAGAATACCTCTTCTCTCTTCTACAGCTGGACACAGGTCTTTAGTCCTGTTTTAAATTATTTAATAAGTAATTTTACATTCACATGAAAGACAAGCATAAACAAGACGAACATGATTTTCTGACCGATGGGGCATTCCAACATAAACTGAACATAGAACAGCTAAACACCACAGTGATTCTTCAGCATATGGTAGAAGAAGACCAGAGTCTTGTTCCTTTATTTCGCCAAAGTTTTTCTGTTTTAAATTCCAGTGGAGTCAGTCGAGCAGCTGTTCTTCCATCTGATCCATGCAGGAATAACGTAGGAGGAAGAGCGGCTTCTCTCTCTGTACGCAAAGACCTGGTGGTGCAGTGCGACCCAGTGGAATCATGTCTCCTGACAGATGTCACCTCCTGACGGTCAGAAATTTGCCAGTGTGTTTTATCCTGTGTCAGATGGTACAGTCTGGGTGGAAAGAGACATTCTGCTCTACAGAGCAGAAAGAACACAGGAGAGATTTTTTTTCTTTTGCGTCTCAAAGTGAACATAATAAAATCTGTGTTGTTTTTAGTGCTACTGGAATAGTTTCCTTTTTTTCCTTTGCGTAATTGCTGTAGTTAACACCTTGGGTGTGCATCACTGGCAGGAATAGTGTATATTCTTTTTAACACACAGAGGAGGAAGTTAGAAAAATTAAAACAAAAACCATGAGCAGTGAGAAGTGTAATTTTCCGGATGACAATCAATAGTCTGGTGGATTTGAAGGCTAAAGTCTTTCTGCACTGCAGACCAGAAGATCTTGAAAAGGTAAGTCCACCCAAATTCCATGAGGTTTTATAGTTCACTCATCCTTAGCAGGATGTGGCTATGCAGATATTTTGGGTTTTATTGGACCAGGGTTTTATTCTGAGAAAGACTCATATCTCAATACTTGGACAAATAAAACCAAAACTATCTGCATGACTAGATGCCACAATATATCACTCGAAGACACAAAATGTTTTTGTTTGATTGTTTTTTTCTCTCTCTTTGTTGTTGTAACTAAAGCTATAGAAAGCACATATATTGTCACCATCTAGCAACTGTTTCTATAAGACAAACTGAAGACAGAGGAAATATTATATTCTTTTGAAGCCTTTGCACATAAACGTTCATTTAACATGTAGAGGAATCTTCGAACTTTCATATAACAACATAATTCAGCGTCTGAGATATGTTTCTTGGTAATAACCTGTGTGTATTCTTACTGTATGAGTGTGTCTTTTGTCGTTTGGTCCTCCTCCTAAATGAATAGGTTTTTTTGTTCTTTGAGTCTTGTGATAAGGTAAATCAGCCAACACTAACTTTGCCTTCTCTCCAACCTCTTCACCCCTCCTATTGCCCACCCAGGAGGATCGAGGCTCTCACGGCCTCAGTCCCACCAAAGGGCAGCTGACAGGTAAAAAGCACACACACACACACACACACACACACTATCACACTTATTCATTCACACGTTCTTTCTCACACACTCAGTCAAAAGTATCTTTCTTTCACACACACACTCCCACGTAGATCCGAACCCTCTGCGCCGACCCCAGCCTCGCCCTGAGAAATGTGCCATATCGATGCTGAGAAGCAGGTCAAGCATTCTGTAAGTGCAGTAAAGTGAGATAATTGTAACATAGACTGCTCTCGGCTTATTATTAAAACACTCCCCACTGCTCGACCCCCAGTGTCACCCAGTCTCCACCTCTATCAGACCCAACCTCCCTGAACTCACACAACATCCAAAACAACCTGCTTTTCCAAATGCAGCAGGCCTCTGGTGTAAAGGGCCGAGCAGCAGTGGTGGTGAGCTGATCGTTTTTTGGATGGACAGGTCATGAAATGCTCTGCGACAGAGCGATTAGTGAGCCGGGGCTAACGAGCAGCCTGACTGGTCTGATCTCTGGCTCTCTCCCACCTTCTCCCTATCCTTCGCCTTGATGTGGACCCGTGTGATGTTCGACGGGTATTAGGTCACAGAGGTGGCAAGGCTGGTCTTAAAAACGCACCGGCTTTTCAAGTCACTCCCAACGACTGGTACCCTGTCTTCCACCACCACTACTGCCTCTTAACTATTCCTTTGAACCTTAGGGATGAAGGGTTGAGGGTGCAAGGAAGCATGACCAAGAGTGATCAAGCACATGTGAATGTATGTGTAGGTATGGGTGGATGTGAGAAAGGAGGGGAGGCAGCGGGACAGGGTTTGACTGAGGACACAGTGGGTTCACAAGCAGTCTCCCTGACTTTGGCTTGTTTTTAATGATCCCTGGAGCTGGAGCTACTGTGGCCTAGTGCCCTGAGTGGCCAGAGAAACAGAAACTCTTGTACACTGTAAAGCAACCCAATGCAACAGTCCAAAATGAACACTACCTGTGCGACCCACCATTTCACACCTAATTTCCATGTATGTGCTCTATACAAGTCACACAGAATGTTAGAAACACATTCAGTTGTAAAGCTCATTGGTTTCATTGCTTTATTGACATTTCTGTGTAAATATATAGAGAGAGCATGACAGTGATTGATTTTGGGTTTAAAACCATTTAAAGAGGTTTAAAACCTGAGATAAAAGAGTGATAAGAAATCCATACAAGTATAAATGTGTGTTCTGAGCATATCGTGAACAAATATGAAATATCCCCCACCCCCAGTATCATCATCATTGCGCATCATGTGTACTGATGCAGTCTTTCACGTAAAAAAAGAGCAGTCCTGTGTCTGTTTGTGTCAGCTGACCTGGATCTAATTATAACAAACACTCTCAGGCAGATATCTACCAATCATAAATATATTTTGACCTCAGAGACATTAAGCAGAAAAAAATAACACAAATATGTGAAACTGTATGTATTAGATTAAGAAAATTAAACTGACTTGCAGGTAACTGTTATGATGTTTTCAAATTGGCTGAAAGCAGTTTTCTCACTCTTGGAGAATGATTCTTCTTTGTGTAAAGGCAGGTCTTTCTCTATACCGGACAAAGAGATTAGGGAAGGTATAAAGCGACTGTCATTTGCCATTGCCGCTGCTCTTTTCATGCAGTGACCAAGTGGCCTGCGGGGGGCAACCACTTAAAGCTAATACATGAGTCTCCTGGGCCTTGTTTGTCTGCTGACCTTTCCTTGTGAATTTTTTTCTTCAGGCGGTCAGGACCTGACCTGAAAGGAGGGAAGAGGCTGTTACTGCACCACGCTCGCAAAGCTAGTGGGTCAAAGACTCGCAGGAAGATAAAAGGTTCCTCAGTGAAAAAATCCACGATGCTTCCTTGGAAAAAATCTATATGTCAGAGGTTTTCTGAAGTGGCAAAGTTAATGAACTCTTTTTAAATGGACCTGTTAATGTACCTTAACGTTCGTCTGTTTGCATTCTGATGGTTCAAAGAAAACATTTGGACTTCTACGGTGCATCTATCAATAAATTCAATACTCCTCCTGTATACTGCTACTCTGTGACCCACAAGAGGGAAACAAAGGAATAGAGGGGGGTTGTTTTCTTATTAGATCTTTGAGGTACACACAAATAGATGGCTTCCTATAGACATCATCTCCTGTCACATGAGATGACCCACAATAAGTCATTCAGGAAATATCTGGATAATAACAGTGAAGTGGAGACAACGCAGCTTAATTAAGAACATCATTAATGAGTAAGTGATTTGATAAGGGTTTTGGGGGGAGCAGGAGGGTTATTGTTCCTACGGAAATACGAGGGAAATCACCCGAGGATGGGAAGTGACCCACATTTGGGCAGAGGAAAGATGGGGGGCAACCCCCATTCCCTTAACCAGCACCCCCACATCCCCCCCTGGGCGGCCCGCTGATTGGTTCATTACCCATCATGAACGCATCTACTACCCCCCACCCGAGTACACAAACATATAGTCGACCCTGGCCCCTTCTAGTCTGTCTATGATCATCCCGCCCTACCAATATCCAGATTCCTCCAGTTCCATAATCAGATTCATACATAGCACCACACTCTCTCCATCTGCTGGAATGCAGAGTGCAGGATGAAGAAAATATTTCCTCAGGTTGACATTAAGTTTACAAAATCAGTTCACAGACAAGGTAGCAATTAATCAATATAAAAACAAGTCTATAGATTTTTCATTGATTAGATTCTTTCAGACATGAAGATGTGACTTTGGTCTGTAAACTGAAAGAAAAGCCAGAGCTGAAGTACTGATAAGTGTAAATGTTCACAAGGGAAATGGAAAATTATGGCAACATCAGCAAATACACTTGGTAACATACACAAATATATGGAAATGCATGTATGGACATACATGACTGGGCATAATGACTCCATATCCATCGACATAGTCTGCAAGCGAAAGCCTCTCAAATGCCCAGTTACACCAAAATAGTAAATTAATGAAGATTTTCTTTTAAGCAGGAAATTCATAATTGATTTTAATATCTCACTGAGTCAATCAAACAAACTCCAGGATAACAAGAGAAGGTACATTCATTTACTCTGCATGTTTTTTTGTTGTGTTTTTACACTACATTTATACTGTATATGGGAGGGATTGTTAACATTAGTCATAAAGAAGGGGGTATGTCAGATACCTTTAAAGTGTTAAATTTCCTCCGGCCAATGTGTTAAATGATCTTTGATATGTTCCTGCCTCCTATCAGCAGACAGGTGTACTTTATACCTGCAGGCGTTTTGAAACCTCTCACCAGGATGGTCTACTTTCACTTCAGATCAAAGCCAGGAGCTGTATTTATTTGGACACTTGTGCGGAGGTGGGAGTTGTACTGTTAAAACACATGTATTTCAAGCTGTTCTTTGGGGCGGCATCCTGCCACCTCCACATGGAAAGACCCCCCCTTGATGCGCCCACACTTTCGTTGCCCCCTCCAGGGATTTGGATGATCGCTCTCTGAAGGTTAAAGTTTTGACCGTGTTGCATACAAGATGACTTACCATCGGATGTCTGAGCCTCCCTGCTTTCCATTGGCTGTCACTCTCGGTTACTGCTGCCTCGCTGGGTGGCAGGCCATTGTCCTCAGGCGGCGGTGCTGCTGGCAGCTGTGCTCAGATGGAAGAGAGGTCCGACATGCTGCCGTTAGGTCTGCTGTGGAGCCCTGCCATTGGTTCAAAAGGAAACAAAAGAACATATCACAACACACAACAATGCAAGAAGATGAAGAGATGAAAGATAATAAAACAGTAAAGAACGCACAAATAAGTAAAACCAGCAAGTTCAAAACAGGGTTCAAATGATGCAAGCTCATACTGCTTCAGCTTATTGCTTCAGTTCAGACACATTAAGCACATTGGTAATGACTGAGCTTCCTTTGCACACATAAACATCTTCTTTCACCTGTCATGCTTATTCCAGAGATCCAAAGACAAAGGGATGTCTGCATACTTCCAACCACTGGTGATGTTCAGTAAAATGCTTATTTATCCTTTATTTTCCTTTCCCATCAAAAAAGAACATAAAAGTTCATATTTTGCACATATGAAGAGCTCCAGGGTACATTTTTTTACACCTGGCCTTTGAGAACCAATCGTCTCACCGACCACCTGTGTGTCTGCCTTAGTCTGTGGCGCCATCAAGTGTCCACAAAAAAGAGTACATAAGTAGTACTCATATAATTCGCTGTTTTTACCCTCTGATCTTACACTATGAATTGGGTGCTGAAAAATAAATATGTATGCGTTTTCTTTTGGTTTCTTTTGTCTGCCTTTGCAGTGGTTTTCAGTCTCTTTGCAGACATTTTGAGTCTACTTGTGTATATTTTGTAGATATGTGTGACCTGGGGTCCTCTCTCTCTCTCTCAATGCATCAAACAAACGTAACAATATTAAACTAAATCAAACTACAGACTGATTCTACATGGAGAATATTTACACGATGCAATAAGACACGACGCATCCAAGCTGAGGTCAAAACTCCTCGGGCACTAAACGCACCTGCGTGGTCACGTGACAAAAACGACGGACGGCACCTCATCGTCTGAGTCGGAAAAAAAAAAAAGGCAAAACGTTTTCACAGGAATTAATGATGGACAGAGAGGAGAGACCCAGCGCTGTCATTTGCATATTATGTGGAAAGGCCTTCACTTTGCCTGGTAGGATATTTACATCCCCTTTTCTTAAAGTTCAACGCTCCGTGTTTCGTGATAAACGAAGTTAGCATCGGCTAAAGATGTCTGCTAGCTAGCGGCAGCTAGTTAATATGGCAAACAGGTGCGTTAGCAGGTTTTTGAATGTGCCAAATTTATAAATGGATGGACAAATTTATAAGTCCATCGTTGACATTCACTCATTTACTTACTTTTTTTCAAGGTTTGTAGAGGTTGTGGTTTCTTCTGGGTAAGATAAGCTAACGCTAAATCTGAGCAGAGTGAAAACGTCGCGCCAAAGGGATTTAATGGCTGTGGAGCGCAGTGAGGAAGGAGTGACTGCAGGCAAACATGCTGGGAGGGTTGGCCTGGATTATATGAGCCACATTTGGAGAACAGGCCCCAGATCTCACTGACCATTGATCGTTATTCACCAGGCTCTTTACTTGTGCAGGAATCAGTGATCATTCCCCACGATAACATGAATGTGCATGAAATGCTCTTGCATTTATCAGTTACACTGGCATTTCATTATACTTGTCTTTCTTTGTGTGTGTGTGTGTGTGTGTGTGTTGTTTTTTCTTTTCTTTTGCAGAGGATGAAGTTGACGGCAACCTCCCACGTGTGCTTTTATGTGGCCACATCTACTGCACATCTTGTCTGCTGACCATTCAGTGTGACAGTGTCATTAGATGTCCAGAGTGTGAGGTAAAAACGCCTGTGATCTTACTCTTGCAATGCTGTATCCAAATAAACTTACCTTGCTTAGAGAGTGGCATGGCTCAAGAATTGACCATAGTATGTAAAATAGGTTCCCACTCAGTGGAATAATTTCATTCAACAAGGGAAGCAGCCTCTTGCTGTATTATCCACTTTTGTGATTGCAGCTGTAGGAACAGATCACAGTGGAGCAAGAGATGCAACATGTGAAGGGCTGTGGAACTGTCATACGGCTGCTGAAGTGTTTCCCAGTTCTTTAGTGGCCTTATGCAAACACATCAGCCTGTTTCATCAGGCTGATTATCATCTAACACTGAATAAGGGGTGTGATCAAATGCAAACCTTGTCCTTGCTGGCCACCTTGGTTGGAAACCAGCCACCCATTTGCTTAATTTTGCTTGGTAAATTAATGGCTGTAGAATTTGATTTGTGGTTTGCATCAGGTTTAAGGCTGAAAATGTGGAAGGATAATTTAAAAAAAAAACAAAAAAAAACTAAGCTCCCTCTCTGCAGGTTGAGTCAACTCTTCCTGAAGGTGGCGTTTATCATCTGCAGGAAGACAGCAGAATTATTGGCCTCATCTACACTGCTAAAATGAACAAGATGAAAAGGTAAAAAGCAGTTGTGACTGTTAAGCTGAACGACACTAATGACACAAGTGCAGTTTACCAAATATTTTGAAGAACTGTTGCCTCCTCCTTGTGTAATCATATTGTGTGATATTATTGTGTGAGAACATGTTGTTTCTTTGGTGTAATCATCTCCTCAAGCCTCCAGTGTCACAGATCAAAGAATCGCAGAAGGAACAAATTGGCATCATCCACAGTCATTAAGGCCAATACCAAGGACATGCAGCAGGTATGTTTGGGTGATCACAGGGGTTGCTGGTGGGGGAAGAAAGTTGTCATACCAGTCCCTTCCGTAAATGTTTAAACCTGTCAAATGTTATACCTGTCTACATGAATACAAGTCTGAGTGAAAAAGGTCAGTTGTTTTGTGTGTGTCGCTGGTGAGATGTTGCCCACGTGAGCAACTTTAGAACAAAACCCTGACTGTGCTATACTTTCACTGCTGACCAAGAAGAAGATGTGGCATTAAATGTTTACAAAAGGTTGAAGAGTTCAGAGGGGTCTAATGAAATATTAAAAGCTGCTTACTGATGTGGATAGGGATGTCTCTTGAGTTAATTCTTTTGGAGATAAGTAGGTCCAGCCGGGAAGCCACCCCTGGGGCAGACGTAGTACAGCCCTTAAAGATTTATGGCTCCTCCTGGCTCTCCTGGGAAAGTCTTTGATTCCCTAGATGTAGCTGGTTATACTTTGAGCACCTGTATTGCCACATGGTGACATAAATTTGCCATCTGTCCCCAGCTAAACCCGCAATAACTGATTTTTTTTTTTTTTTTTAACTTTTTTTGTGACTTGGTGGCATGGAAAAAGCATCTAAAAAAACAGCATTCACTTTTTAAGTAATTCAGTTGCAGAGTCATACATTAAAATTCTGGTTGCGTTTTATTCAGTCAGCTGATGTTGAGAAGATTGAGAAGGCGGTGGATGAGGCATTGGCCCATGCTGCAGAAAATCTTGCCCAGCTGGAACACATCCATGAGGTGAAAGCTGCACTACATCCATACACTTTCACACAACGTGAGGTGAATAAAAGGAACATTCTTACATATCAGAAGGAAAATAGTAAAAGTAAAAGTGAGTGCTCCACACCTGTGTTTCATTTGTGCAGACTCTGACGAATGGTCTGGCAGAGCAGGTGAAGAGAGATAGAGCTCGGCTGGAGATGGAGATCAAGCAAGCTGCAGACAAGGCTTTACATGCTGTCCAAAAGTGGTATGTGTATAAACATGTCAAAATATACTTAAATAATAAAAGCTGTATAATGAAATTAAATTCTTTTCTGCCCTATGTCTTGACATGAAAACTGCAACTATCTTAATGCCTGTAATTTCCTTGTTAACAGGAGGGATGTGCAGTTGAATCAGTTGACAAAACTGGAGGCACAATTCTCCACCAGCCAAGCGGAAGTGTGTCGTGTCCAGGAGAGGTTGAAGGCCCTGGAGATTGCCATGCAGGTGGCCAGAGAGGTACGCCGCGTTCCCTTCCTGGAGCAGTACTGCACCCTGGATAAGGTATGAAATGTTATGCTTGCACTCATCCAAAGAGATACTTCCAGATAGTAAGCACACACTGCACACTCAGATACTATAAAACTAGCACCAAGAAAATGCTGTTAAACTCTGTGTGTGATAGGTTCTGGAGACGTTGCAGGCTCCTGTGGATAAAAAGTCCTTCAATGTGAAATGCATTACTATGGGCTCTGGAATGAGGTTTGTCACCTGGTGCAATGTTGTATGTTAAACCTTATCCTCTGTTAGTGTTATTTCAACACTGCAGTAGTGTTTGCATGACAAACATTTTGTGACAACCTTTTGACTCACTCTCTATTAATTTTGAGTTTGAATATGTGTGGGTGTGTGCGTATATATGTGTTTGTGTTCTAGTTGTGTTTTCCAGTCAGAAGTTCTCAACCAGAGTCTGGCATTGTCTCTGAAGATGGAAGTCAGCAACCCAAAGCAGTGAGTGCCTAAATATCTCCCAGTATGTTCCAGTTTGGTCCTGGGGATGAAAACTTCCATATATATTTTATATATATTTATTTCATTTTTATTTTTTTCCATGTTTGTTACTATTAGATCGAAGTATATGTTTAGTTAAAGTTCTACCAAAACCTTATTGATGAGCGTGTAATACTACTCCCCAACACAAGCGGTACCCTCTCATATAATTGCTGCAAATCTTGCGATTTTGCATCTGCTGCCGCTAGTGTTTGTCAGGTTAATTCATGTCATTTTTTGAGAATATTACACAAAATATTATCTGTAAATATTTAAAAATAAGTTCTTTCATATGGCTCTGTGTTCTGGAACAAAGTCTTCTTGCTGTTCCCGCTTAGCTTGTCCGAGTCTCCACCCAAAGGCATCTGCAACAGAAAGTCAGCCTGGCAACACGCAGAAGGCAGGAACAGTATCTGTATCCCACCCAGTCACAACAAACCCCCCACCCCAAAAAAACAGGACAGAGCTAACAGCCCTTCGTCGCGAGGCTCCTCTCCAAGCCCAAAACCTCATCGCATGTCCAACTCAGACACTGGAACTCCAGATGTAATTATTGAGGAGCTTTTAGACGAGGGACATCAGGATGGTATGTGTGGCTTTGTCATATGCGCCTAAGTTATCTCACTTACACAACTTCAGATACAATCAGAACATTAAATTACTTAGGATGGACGCAGAAGAGAAGCTTTAATCTGTTTTTGTGAAATGCATTGTATCGTCCCCCAGCTGTCCCAGCCACTGGCCCTGAGCTGGCTTATGACAAACGGAGAATCCATAGGGGAAGAAAAAATCAGTTTTTTGGCAGAAAGAGAACTGGTAGGGAGACACAACGTAGAATCTTCTTCCTTTTGTCTGTCATTCAAGCTGGAAACCTTGCCAAATACTTCTCTCTAGCCTCCTCTCTCCCTTCTT
This sequence comes from Toxotes lorentzi, assembly GCA_037833715.1. Lineage (NCBI taxonomy): Eukaryota > Metazoa > Chordata > Actinopteri > Toxotidae > Toxotes > Toxotes lorentzi. The sequence goes on along the minus strand of JBBMJY010000007.1, from coordinate 4,228,045 downwards.
CTCCTCTCCTTCCCTTTACAGCTTCCTTCCTCCTACATTTCCTTTCTTATCTCCTCGCACCTCCCTTGCTATCCCTTTTCTCTCGCCTGTGACCCAGTTTTTTTGGGGTTTTTTTGCTGATTTTCTCATTCTTCTTTTCTCTCTCCCTCTCTGGTCTCTCTTCCTTAATTCCTAGTCGCCCAGTGGGTGGTGGTGACCCATATTGTGAATCCAAGTCACTTCTACGTACGCTATCTGGCCGAGAAGAGGGAAAGTGAGATCCTGTCTAAGAAGATCCACCACTTCTGCTGCCGAGATAGTTGCCACTTCACTGCTAGTGATACAGTGGAGACTGGTGTGTGTGTGTGTGTGTGTGTGTGTGTCTCTTCAAAATGATGGAGAAATAAGTTTAATGGCACATAAAGTTATTGTTACTGTTAAAGGCTGCGTTTCACATAATAAATGTTGAGTAAATTAGACAAAAAGTTTATTAGGCTTATTGTTGCTGCAAAGTTATGATGACGGATTAATTAGATGCCAGTTTCCTGTGTTTAAAAAAAAAAAAAAAAAAACACTTTTGATTGCTTAACGAAAATAATTTTATTTTCTTCTCCATTACAGATTAACAGATAACATAGTTCCACTCCACAGAATATGATGAATACATCACACACCTCTCATCCATGTGATTCAGCCTGTGTTCCTCTGCTCCTCTCCAGGCTCCATAATCTTTGTGAAGTGGAAGGAGGGACTCTGGTGCCGGGCCAGTGTGGTCGAAGTCTCGCAGTATGGCTGTGTGGAGGCTGTGAAAGCCTGCAAAGTCGCACAACTGGCCAGTATCCGAGTCTTCTTCCTTGACAATGGCCTCACCAAAAGTATCACTGTACAGAGGTACATGCACAAACAGCCTTAGGAAGTTAGGAAAATTCAGACAGGTGGCCTCATGTTACCTTCAAGTACTTTTTGATATTATGCAAAATTCAAAGGTGAATCAGTGACTGCAAGCTGCCCAGTCTCTGAGTCAGTAAAGCAGCCCCAAACCATAATATTTCCACCACTGTGCTTCACAGTAGGTATGAGGTTCTTCTGCTGAAAAGCTGCTTTTTGTCGGTGCCAAACATATCTAATGTTACTGTTGCCAAACAACCTGTCTGTCCAGAGGACTTTATTCAAAAAGCCTACATGTTCATTGGCAAACTGTAGTCCTGCTCTAATGTTATTTTTGGACAGCAAAGACTTTTTCCTGGCACACCCTTCCACGCAGGTCAGATAATCTCTGTCTGAGTGTAAACACATGCACTTTGACGCCAGCAGTTCCCTGAGTTACCTGCAGATCCTGTGATGAAACTTTGGGGTTCTTGGAGTCTTCATTTTTGCATCAAATGGTCTGAATTTGCTGGGGCAGCCAGTCCTGGACAAATTGCAGCATAAATGCTTAACTAAAACTTGGTGAATGCCTTGATTGTGTGTATTGTATTGAAGTGTGTTGCAGCAGCATTGTGTGAATAATTATTCCAGGACAACCTCCGCTCTTCTCTTGCATGTTTACCAGTGAGGAGGGGACCACTGAGACTTCACTGAAGGCTGTCAACAACCACCTGAGGAAGATGAGTGAAGCAGTAAATGTGGAGCTGGGTCACTTTGCTCCTCAGGCCATCAGATGTTCCCTCAAAGACCTGGTCCCATATGACCTGGTGAGACCACTGAGATTTATATGTGGAGTCATTATGTGTGTTTCACCAGATTATTTACATTGTCCTTCTCTGATGAGGGACATGAGAGAAAAGCTATCATATGGTGGCCCTCAAGGTTCAAACACAGCAACAGTTCAGGAAACATATTAACAGAAACTCAAACACAGCATGTATGTTGTTCATGATATATGAAAATGTAACTCCGTAAATGGAAGACACAATCTTTAAGAAAACAAATCAAATATAAGTTTACTATTGTTATTTGCTGCTTTGTGCCATTTGAGGGGATAGAACTTGTGGTAATGAGCAGAGAGGCTGTGTCCTCCCCTGACGATCATAAACGTTTGCTGGGTAATCAGACATTTGCTGCAACATAGAAAAAACAGTATGCTGATTTATTTTTTTATGTTGGGAGAAAGACATGATGCGATTTTCCAGAGACTGCTGTAACTCCTCAACACTTTACGCTAACAAGTTTAAGTCTATGCTAATTAATGAGCTACTCAGCTTAATTTATGAGGAGACTGATTTTTCTTGTAAACACAATGACTCAAGAGCAGTAAACACACTTTGCCCCATGGAGGAGATGATCTGATTAGATTGTGGTTTGCCTTGCTGCACAAATTTGCATGTTAATGAAGTAAATTATTGCTTTAAACATATTTCTGATGGCAAACTACTGGTACTATGAGAACACATGTTCTGATGTCATGGAGATCATAGTGGGACATAAAGCAATCCAATTGCCTCTCAAGTGAAATGTAGTGTGTGTGTGTGTGTTCAGACTAAAGGCTGGAGTGAAGAGGCACAGGCAGAGTTCTGCAGTGTGGTCGGTTCCTCAGCAGTGGAGATGAGACCTTTGGGTCAGGACAGAGACTCTCTGTTGGTGGACCTGAGGAAAGCGCCCATGGACCAATCCAGCGATGTTCCCATATCTGTCAGAGAATACCTTGTTTTCATTGAAGTGGCCAGGTACACATGTCCAAGTTACTGGAAAAAATACATACTTTGATGTAATTACGCAATCAGTAGTCAAGCTGAATTAAATTGTATCAGAATTAAAGGCAAAGTTTCTGACTATCAAGCCTTATAATGTTGAAGTGGCCTAACTTTGGCTGTGCTCTTTAAAAATTGCTGTTAGGTTTTATTCTCCAGTGACGCTGGACACGAGGCCCCTGCTGTACTACCCTCCTGTCTTTCCCAAGATCAACACAGAGCTCAATGCTGTGGTGTCCCACATCAACAACCCTGCTGATTTCTACATCCAGCTGGTACTAAATGTGCCCATGGATAAACACACATGCACTGTATATAATATCCTTAAAGAGGCTCATTTGTCAGGTGTATTTAAAATTAACAGGAGACTTGTGGGCTTAGAAGAGAAATTATAAGGTTCAGTATTTTAAAAAGATCCCAGAAAGAAAATGTCATTAAAACACAACTTTAATTTTTTTTTGTCACTACCTTTTTTTTTCCTGTTCTTCTGTTTTTTTTTTCCCCAATCTTTTCCCTCCCCCTACCTTTCCTATCCCCGACCAGGTTGACAACATGGAGTCCTTGTTACTCTCAGCTAAGCTCCAGGATTATTACAATGCGACAACAGTGGCTGGACAAGATTACCTCGACATCTACTGCCCTGTGATAGGACAGGCCTGTGTTGCCCGCTATGACGACAAGCTGTGGTACAGAGCTCAGATCATAGGTGAGTCTGTGTGTGTGTGTATATGTGCATGTCACAGTTTGAATAAATGTAGCGCTGAGTGTGAGCAGTGAGTCCTAGTAATCATGTTGTTGGTCATGGGAGAAACGGGCAGGTGCAAAGATCTGAGCGACTTTGACACGGGCCAGACGATTCATAGACTATTCATAAAACGATTCATAAAACGATTCATAAAACGATTCATAAAACGATAGGATAGGTGCAGATTTGTGTCTTTGTTCCAATCTGTGGCCCTTCACTTTGCATCCTGTTTGAACACACAGTAAAGCTTCAAGTTGGGTTAGGGTTACACAGTTTACAGACACTGTGTATATGTGTGTGTGTGTGTAGGTCACCCAGGCGGCAGAAAAGTGGAGGTGCGGTATGTGGACTTTGGCAATAAGAAAATCTTGTCAGTCAGCGACTTGAGGAAGATGAAGGATGAGTTCTTTGCTCTTCCTTCAATGGTGAGAACACAGTATTGATTGATCAACTGATTAGTTTTCTACTCTTATGATTAAAAACAATATCATAAGTTTCATAACATAAGCATCTGCCATAATTTGGAGTAATAGCACACTTAGACTGTCTTGACTAAAATCCCCACAAAAAGTACTATTTCCTAATTTGTAGGCTAAGGCATAATTTTTAGGCTACATTTTTACATTTACACATAATATGCACTTTTTATTTAAAAAGCTCTGGGTTAAGTCAACAGGAGGTTTCTCCTCTTCTGTCCAGGCAGTCCACTGCTGTTTGTCTGATGTGATTCCTCTGGATGGAGAGACCTGGAGTGAGGCCTGCACCAACAGATTGATCAGCCTGGCGCATCAGAAACTGGTCACGATTGTAGCTACAGGTATTGTGTGTGTGTGGGAGTGTGAAAATATATATATATATATATATATATATATATATATATATATATATAAAATTTTATTTATTTATTTTTTTAA
>JBBMJY010000007.1:4158625-4223617 GCA_037833715.1 Toxotes lorentzi | reverse complement strand
TTTTTTTAAGAAAAAACAGCTTTATAAACAGTTTTAGTTTCTTTCCCTGTGCCCCTCCAGGAAAAGTCCCTAGGACTGAGCCTCAGCCAGTCAAACTATTTGAGAGCAGCCTGAACGGACCAACAGCCAACATCGCTGAGCTACTGGTCAAAGAGCATCTGGCCAGCTTCAAAGAGGGGTGAGACTCTACAACTTGTTTCTAAGAGTTAATGAGGATAAGGCCACCATAACTCGTCTTATCTAAGAATTTAAATTGATATTTCTACACCAAGAAATATGTTGTATGTCCATTTCACTTCTTTTTCATCTTGCACCGCCCCTTCTAGCTCCTCCAATTCCTCCATGAGACTGAAGTCCAAGCATGCCATGCCCCCTGGTGATGACTTCGCCATATGGGACCCTCCACTTGAGCTCGGTTCGGCCATGGAGGATGTTGATAATTCGGATCAAGAAATCCCTGGTGAGCAGGACGAGGAGCTGCTGGAGTTTGAACCTCAGCTGAGGCTCCCAGTCCAACTCAAAGACCTAAAAGTGAGAGTCAGCCACGTCAGCTCACCGAGCAGCTTCTACGTCCAGCTCACCCAGTACGACCCAATGCTCAAAAGGTCAGCGGTTAAAGAGCAAAGTCATGATTTTGAAAATCCTTTAAATAAAACAGATATTGGTTTATTTTCTTCTTGTCAAGAAAACACCATCCCTCACACCACCTCTGCTAATCTACAGCTCTGTGTGAAGCAACCGAAGAAAGGCCCTGCTGGTACTTCAGTGTTGCAAGCTGAGAGTGTTTCTTGTTTCTGTTTTGTTTTTTTTTTTAAGGATATGCAAGCTGGTAAAGCAGGAGTGTGGGCTTACAGAGCCCCAGGATGTGGTGTGGAAGGCAGACATGTACTGTGCTGCTCACATTAACGGGGTTTGGGAGAGAGGACTGATCTGCTCTGATGTCACATCCAGCAACATTGCAGAGGTATAAAAGCTGTTGCTTTTGCACATAGAGTTTGTCTTCTGTTGTCTTTTTATGGCCATTTTACTGCAATACAAGAGATTTTGAGTCAGTAACTTCAGAAGATTTGGTACTTGTGTCCTTGATGAATTAGAAGATGCTGGATTTTGAATACATTTCCCAAACTGTAGCCGGAATGACTGGATAATTTACAGATATGTGCACATCATACTGTAGAGGACAGTTGTTTAAATTGTTTACTGTATGTTATTATGGCTTTAAGCTTTTTTGAATTAATGATAGTGACTCTGTCTCCCCGTGTCTCTGCTGGTTGGTACGAGGTGATGCGCTGTGATCATGGCAACACGGTGAAGCTCCACACCAGCAACCTGCGACCTCTGCCATCCTCTTTGATGGGCTGTTATGCACTGGAGTGCACTCTCACTGACATTAGGTGACACACACAAACCCCGTCTCACACACACAAACACACTGATATAAATCCAGTATGTGTCCATCCATAAAATAGACACAATTTTGATTTGGGTGATTGTTGACTTTTTCGCACCCGGACGTCTTCTTCACCGTCCTCATTGTCTTTCAGGCCAGCAGGAGGCCGATCCACCTGGACGGCTACAGCCTGCGACTTGATCTCCTTCTACCTGACGGGAGCCTCGGCTGTTATGACCATCAAGGTCTTCCTCTCCTTTTTGCTCTTCATGCATCTATTTCTTTCTTCTTTTTCATTTTGCCAAAACATTTTCTCTATCTATTTATAGTAGTTCATATAAATATCTTCACATCACTGGCTCCAGAGTTTCTTCACCCATTTTACTCTTCGCTGTCCAGTACTCACCTCTTTTCTTTGTTTCTGTAGTGACCTAGTTTCAGTGTATGTCTGCCTCACTTCACCTCGCTTGTTGTCCAGGAGTTGACAGATGAGCGTCCAGTACCTGTCACTCTGTTCTGCTCCAACAAGATGGGACAGTTGATCAGTATTGCAGACTTTCTAGCCAGCGAGGGCCTCGCCCTGAGGGAAAGAAAACCAAGGTCTGTGTGTGCACATATGCCACATGTATGAAACAGAGTGTGTGTGATTATTGTATTTACAGGACTTTAATAACATGAGCATCCTTTATTTTCTCTTTTCCATACACATAACTGTTCCAAGGTTTTAGGCACAAAAAGGAGAGTCAATCAGTTTTTAATTTTAAGCAAATGTCTGCCTGATGTTAGTGGGCTCCTGTTTGTGTGTGTGTTTCTGTTCTTGCAGACATGCTGTCATTCAGACACACAGAGACACTGATGCACCGTCTCCAGTGAGCGAAACACAAACTCATTGCTCTGATGGCGAGAATAAAAATACTCCTCATCATTCAGAGCCTTCCCTCAGTCCTTTTCTGTCCCAGTCCTCCCTCGTCTCCACTCCCATCCCTCCAAAACCAGCACCCCGCACCATTATGTCTGCTGAGAAGGTGATCTCACACACACACACAGGTGCTCTGTGGTAGAGAAACCATTTTTATCAGCCTGGAGATAGTGTCTCAACACACATAACTGTAAAAATAAAAGTGAAACTAACATAAATGTACAAGTGATAAATTAGTAGAGAAAAAACTACTAAATGTCAATACCTAGAGCACAAATACTGTTACTGTTTGAGGGGCATCTTCGAGACAATTTTTCTTTCCACATCTACTGAATATAACTAGTAAAATAGGGAAATGTGTATGTGAATAAATTGCCCAAGCCATTATTATCCATAGTTCTTGTTCTATTCTCTGTGTGTGTATGTGAATGTGTGTGAGCAGGTGAAGACTCTGTTGTACCATCCACCGGAGCTGCCATGCCTCGGTCACATCCAGATAAATGTGTCTGCCATCGGAGACGACGGTCTCATTTACACCAGAACACAGAATGCAGGTGCAGGAGTTCATCATCACTTTGCAGATCCTTTAACCTTTAACCTCCTTTAATGAACTTTTTTTTTCTGTCCTTCACATAGTCCTCGTATTGATTGACTACATGACTATACTACTACGCTACATAGCAGCTGTATATATTGAATGGAGAACTGAGGAAAATAGAAACAGAACTCTGTCAAACAAAACAAAATAAAATAAAACTTGACTCCTTGAGGATTGAGCAGCAGACAAGCTTTGTTGTTGATACAAGTTTTGCTGTAGTTGATTGAAATTAACTTTTATCTGCTTTAAAAAAAAAGCGCAAAGCACATTGTTTTTATTGTCTTGACTGTTTCTGGTGGTATAAATAAATGGTCTCTGTATGTGTCAGAGTGTCAGCTGGAGCAGCTAAGGGAGAGGATTCAGCAGAGCATGAAGACACTGCCCAGACAGAAGCCCTACACCTGGAAGTCGGTCCTGGGCTGTGCTGTTATCGGACCTGACATGTTGTGGTACCGGGGACAGCTGCTGGAGGTGCTGGGGGGACATGTTAAGGTCTGAAAAACACACACACACAAAAAAAACTTCTGCTTGTAATGTTCATGAACCATTGAAAATACCATTAACAGCCATTTAGTAAACAACACGGACAAGTTTATATTTGTTCTACCTTCAAAGACAAAACCTTACATAATGATATTAAAATAATATATAGCTTCAGAACTACAGAAGACAGTATATGCTAAACTGCGTTTGCATGAAGCAAAGCATCTTTTCTGGTGATGTTCATGTGTATGGCCGTGTGTGTTTGTGTGTTACCAGGTGCAATATGTGGACTACGGCCTGGTGGAGAACATCCCAGTGGTCCATGTGTACCCCATGCGGCTGTGTGACGACGTTCCCGCGCTCTGTATGCCCTGCCAGCTGCACGGCATCAACCCTGTAAGAGTCTGAGAGTGGAGATTAGCTTTTCAAAGTCGCCTTCTTCAGCAAATGTGTGTAAGCCGATGTTATAGTTGTCTGAGAGCTAAAGCACTGGTATGGCCCTTTTTAAAAGTCTTACATGAGCCTGATGTAAAGCCACACAGCATGAGAGGATTGTTCTGATTTTAAACTCTTTATTGAATGAGGTTGCTGATCTTCCTTGATTCTCTCTGCCTCTTCAGGTCGGCGGTAGGTGGCAGTGGGATGCCATAGCCTTGCTGAAGGAGATGTTGCTGAACCGCTATGTGGACATGCAAGTCATGGTAAAGTTACACCCGCTACTTTGTTAAGCTGCCACACCTGAGCGAAAGCACTGTGAAGTATTAATGTCTCACACAATAACTCCTGTGAATCTGGGTAGGAGCTGCCAGCTGACCCGAGGGAACCCCTCACAGTTGAGCTCTTTCTGGACGGGATGAGCCTCAGCAGGATCCTGTGTCACCATAAACACGCCACCATGGACTGGACTGTCTCAGCACAGAAGGTTTGTGTGTGTGCGTGTGTGTGTGTCTTTGTGTTCATTTCTGTTGGGTTTTTTGTTTCCTAAGACAAATCAGTGCTGCCGCAGGAACATCTGTGTTTCTCTGCAGGGACACTCGGTGACGTCTCATGGCCCCTTCCTGGATGACTGGGACATCGACACTGAGGTATCGCAGTTAGAAAGAAGACTTTATTTTAAGAACCGCCACAACTCACTCAAACTAGTGAAACATATTTATAGCTGTGATTTAAAACTGAATCTCAACATCAATCCCAAAGTGGTGATGCACATCATCCCAATTAATTGTATCTAATGAGTGATTTGGTTGAAAATGAGCAGTTGTTCACGTAGAAGAAAGAATTAAACAAAACTTTAGAGTTAAACAAAAATACTACAGAACTAAAATACAGTAATCATCATCATCATCATCATGGTCTGGACAAAGTGAATCAAACTGCAGGCAAGTGTCACCACCTGAAACATCTAAGGCTTTAGGCTGATGCAGATGCTGTGTTTCCAGGGTCTGAGGGGCCCGGAGGAGCCAATGCTGGGGCCCTTTATCTACCCAAATGTTCCATGGGAGGGAAAGCAGTTTCAAGTCAGGGTCAAGCACCTGTGGACCCCCAATGAGGTGACTACTCTCCACAGAGACAGCTGCTTTAAAAAATGGTGATCACAGTTTTTTACCTCAAAACTAATGAGGTAAGAGCTGATGACAGGTCATAATCAGATCAGCCATACAACTGTTGTTTTCAGTAGTCGGTCATTAACTCTTAATAAGTCGAGCTTAGAGAGATTAATCTTTGTGCGTCTCTCTGTCTGTCCTGCAGCTGTTCTTGTGGCCTTTGGAGGGAACAGCAGATGTGGAGGTGGATGGAGAGAGGCTGGACGAGGTTCTGACCAGAATCAACGCAAACATCAACAGTCTGCCTCGACTCACCAGCTTCCCTCGAGGTCCTGTGTAGCTGCTGCTGCTACTTCTGCTGGACGACAGCAGATAATTGATGCGTCACAAATGTTTCTCTGCACAAATGTGAGTTCAGTGAATTAGACAGACCTGACTTTCTGCTTGTGGTTCCCAGGTGGTGCGTGTCTGGCAGAATACAGCGATGGGAAGTACTACCGGGCCAAGCTGATGGAGTTCACCAGCATGGAGCCCGTCACGATCCTGGTCCAACATGTCGACTTTGGCTCTGACGACACTCTGCCCATCAGCAAGTATGAGCTTCAGACACTACAGCAGCACAGCTTTATTCAAATAAGTGACTGGAGCTGAACTACTTTGATCAGCACTGAACTAAGAAGAAGGTGGGATCCTTTCCATTTTGCTAACTCCTCACTCCTCTGTGGAACGAGGAACGACAGGTGTGTCCTTTGCAGAAGGTTTTTCACCCCGAACATGGGGAAGAGACACAACCGAGGGAAGTGAGGAACCATGTTAGCAAAGAGAAAGGCACGCTGAGATCCTGCAGCTGTGCTAGCGGCTCTGTCAGGCTATACTTAGGCACAGCAGTGCTTTGAGGTAAACGCTAACATGCTCACTGTCACAATGCTGATGCCAAGTCAGGAAGTGTTAGAGGATCACCAAACTCAGTAAACTGAATGTGTGTGCGAGACATTGTGCCAGTCCATGGTGATACTTCACAAAATTCCTGAACAGCTGGCGATGAAAAAGATAGAGAAGAAGTCAGGGAATCTCCAGAATAATTAGGATTCAGCCACTGCCAACCACAAGAATGAAACAGTTGTTGAGATATTACAGTCTGGACCAAGAGAACACTTGACATGACCATCCCGAGAACCAGAAAACTTTAACTGCACAGAAATAAGATATTAAAAAACAGTGGTGACTTCTGATAAAAGATAATTAGATATTGGTGTTCCCATGAATATAAGCAGAACTTGTATGTTGCCTGCATGTTTTTCACTAATTAAAATCTGTTGGATGTGTCTGATCTGTAGCTGATATATTGCTCTGACGCTTCTTCTTCCTGTCAGGCTGCGTCAGATGCCGGCTGAGCTGCTCAGGTTTCCGTCGCTGGCGCTTAAGGTCAAAGTCGCTGGCTTCAAGGCCCCAAGTGTCAACAGTCAGGAAGGTGTGCTACCCTACAGCCCTGGGTGGAGTGTGAAGGCTGCAATGGACATGATCGACCTGTTACACAGCAGCATCACAGCCTTGGTTGTGGTAAGAAATGCACAGCTTGACGGAGCCATCACTGATTTCCATGTGGATTGGGCCCCATCCTTTAACTTCTGAGTCTACAGCACACTACCACAAGTCAACCAGTGAAAAATAGTACATTAAAAGCTGTCAGAGCATCTAAAAGCTCACATTTCTATTGCAGACACCAAGTTTACTGTCTAACCTTTGGCCTCAGAGACGTTTATCAGATCATGAGACGTGATTTCTTTTCAGTATCTTGATGCATTCGTGCATCCTTCTTGTTGTCTGTTCAGGCCCAGGAACCAGAGCTCACAGTGCAGCTGTACAACAAGGACGGAGAGCTGGTGCATCTGCCTCTGGTGAGCAGCGGACTGGCCGAGCTCGAGTGAAGCAGAGAGGAAACGAACTCTTCATCGTGTGAGCTTTCAGCTTAACTTCCAATATGAAAAACACATTGAATTGTCGTAATCTTCGAGCTCAGGCGTCTGTAAGCTTTTATGTTATTTTAGCATGAGTCTGACTGTAAAGGTCAAAGATCAAAGAAGCAGCCTGACCACATCTTCATTGGACTGTAAAGCAGAAAAATAATCAGTTAAAAGAAAATTCACCTGCAAAATTTTAGAAAAAATTAATTAATCATTCAGGCTTTTGTCAAACAGAACATTTGGTTACAGTTTGAATTTGCTGCTTTTCTGTTTTATGACCCAAAGACTGGGTTGTGGAATGTTTGTTGGACAAAACGAGCATCCGAAAACATTAACCTGGGAAATTATGATTAAACAATTACTCAGTTGATGAAAACATAAGCAAAGATAATAAAATCGTCCTAAAATAAGCTTCAAACCTAAATGTTGTAATGAGACAGGTTTGACCAGCTGAGTCTTAAAGACATAAACCAGTATGTGTCTCTGGTCTGACGTTATTTGAGCTGCTGTTAAATCCCTCATCTCGTCTTTTCCCAGGTTTACTCACTGACGTCCTGCTTTGTGATCATCTTGATTTGGTTGTTGTGCCGTCTGGCAGCTGTTCTTAGTTTTTTACGTGTTGCAGAAAATTTGCACTACTCTTTACTTTCAGTGTTCCTGTAGATCAGTGATTTATTTAAAGTTTGTTTAACAGTTGTGTTTGAGTGAGCTGTGTCGACTCTGCACTTTGTTTTCGAGTCATTTCAGTCATGTCGGATGAGACTTGTCTGTAGGGTTCAGATTAAAGTCTTCCATTGCTGCCTGAGTTTCTGCAGTGTTTTGTTTGGAAATAAATTCTAATAGCTTTCAGTAAAATGTCCTGACCAGAAGAATCTTGTTACAGTTATATCTCCACAGCAATTAACAAAACAAAAAGATAAAATTTATTTTACAAGATATACATAGACAGCTAAGAAAATAAATATGTATTTAACATTTTTATAAATTAAAATGACTGGAAATAAACACTTCACACACCACACTGAAGCAGTTCTGTTTCAATCTGCTGTGACAGGCTACATTTCATTTCATTATTCACAAACCTTTACTGGACATGTAAACAATGAGTCGATGCAAGTATTTCTCAGTCTGAGTTACTGTTAAAATATTCAGATTCACAAGGCTGAACGAAGTTTCATAAACCAAAAATATCCCGATACAAACAAAACACGTCATGGCTAAAGAAGGGATTTCACTGCAAATTCATTTTTTTCCTCGTTCCTTTTATGAAACACACATCGGATGCTACATGGAGATAGACGTAGTGAAGGTAGGGCAGCTGAGATCTGCGCATCTGAGGAGCACGTGTGATTAAAAAAATAAATAAAAACTCGCTGCTCCTCGGGAGTGTTGCCTTTAAGGACAGTGGTGTATACGGGCATCAACCCATATGTGTGTTGCCATAAAACCAGTCTTTCCCACTTTAAAATAAAAAAAAAAGAATTAAAATATTTCTATTGATGCTTATGACTTCCTCAAACTCATTTGCTGCAGACATTCACCTGTAGCTTTGCCTTTCCTTTTGGCATCATGTTAAAGTATTAAAAGAAGATATTTAGGGAAACTGATAGCACTCTCATGTCTGTATGCTACATACAACTGAAGCTACTGCTGGTAGATTTTTCCTTTATGAAGTGAGCTGAAATCAAAAAGCTCTATATCCCAACCAGCTGACCTCTGACCTCCTTGTGGAGAGGGAAGCAAGAAAGACCAGTGATTCAAATAGTCTCTGATTTGTCGGAGACTTGTTAGAGTTTGCTCTCAGACGCAGTGTTTCTACACCTTGTTGTCCAGGATGACGTTGCCGTCTTTGTCTTTGATCCTGAGCCGTCCGGTGGGGTAGCGGGTTTCCTGCCTGCCATCGGCGTAGACTGTCTTCACGGTGCCGTCTGGATACTCCCTCCTCTTGTAGTCGGCTGTGTGGATCTCCTTCTGGCCTGTGTTGAAATGGATCTCCTTGGTGCCGTCCCTGGGAGACGCAGCACACGTTTACACCCAGTTAGTGTTCATTTAAACGCCTTAAAAAACAAACTTATACCATCAGCCTGGATCAGACACTAGAGCGATACAAGAAGCGAACAGCACATCCTCAGAATGTTAGTCGTCTCCAGTGGTGGAAGAAGAGCTCCAGTTCTTGGTATTGATTAATTGAGAGCTGCATCATCAATCAATCTATACAACTATTTTGAGAGTAGAATAATAAAAAGATTTGCTGATTCCACTCCGTCCATTATTAACATTCAATACTTTTCTGCTTCCTCCACATTTCGTTTGAGTCAGAATTTTCATGAAGCAATAAGAGAAGCCGTAGTTGTGGTTTTACGTACGGGTTGACCTGTATGATGGTCCCGTCTGTCAGCACGCTCTCCTCTCTGCCGTTTGGGAACAGGTTCTTGACCGTCTGGTCAGGGAAGGTGATTTCCTTACGGCCGTCTGGGAAATGCTTTTCTGTAGACGAGGAGAAAAAAAGACAACAGTGTGTGATGTACAGTGCAGTGTGGTCATAGCACAGCTGGTTTCAATCTTCAGTTCTTTTTCATTTACCAGTCAAAAGCATTAGAATAAAACCACCAGGTAACTAGACTGTGTCAAAATCCACTGGTAGTAAGTAACATGGTACATTTACATTGCTTGTGTGTGTAATATTACCAATAATAATCTAGGTCTGTGATGATTAATCAATACGTTGATTGGCAGAAAACTGAACAACTATAAGTGATACATTTATTGAGTCTTTTTTTATTTTTATTTTTTAATTTTTGACTGTTCCTCAGATAAAACAAAGAAATTAATCAGTAATGTAAATTATAATCATTAGTTGTGACCCTATAATAGTAATATCTATTAATCTGAGCTGGGCCACATCTGCATTTGGTACATTTACTTTTGGTACTTTTACTTTGGTAAAACTTCAAATCCATGACTTACTTGTAACAGTATTTTTACACTGGTATTGCTACTTCTACTTAAGTAAAAAAATCTGACTGTCAAAATATAGAGTGCAATATATTTACTGTATTTACCCTTCGCCATTTTATTTGAATGTCCAAATTCATCCACTCCATAGTGGCCTCGGAAACTCTCACAATAGAAGGAAAGGCTTGTCTGATATTGACACTATTTTCAATTTACTATCTTCCAATGTGACAGCACAACTGACTTCACCAGAACACCATTTATAAAACACACTCATCAGTTCAACTGATCCTCATCAAACAGTCTGACTGAAACTGAGTTATTGACTTAATCTGCTCTCACCGGTCTGGTTGTTGGGGAAGTGCAGGACCTCCATGCCATCAGGGTAGGTGATGTGTGTAGTCTGAGCGTCAGAGTAGAAGTAGATCTGAGCACAGGGAGCAGAGTGGTGATAAGAGACTCAGCAGTCACTTCACAAGAACAGATTTACTCTCTTGCTGAAAAGAAACAGATCTTTTGGGCTAAACTAAACTGAAAATGATAACTAATGTTTTGCTCTGTTTTTAATCCCAGTTTGAGAACAGGTGCAGACACTTTGTAGGATGAATCGCTACAAAGAACAAAAGCACCTGCCACATGAATTTAATGAAGTGTAAGGTCAAAGTCTCACCACTCTCTGGTCGGCTGTGACCTGTTTGGTGTCTCCGTTGAAGAAGGTCACCTTGACTGTAAGTCCGTCTGCTGAAACCTCCTTCCTGGTCCCGTTGGGGAAGACGATAAGGCGATCACCACCAACCAGAACCTTCTCTATCTGGAAGGATAAGAAGCAGAACTTAACATTAACAGAAAGAAAAAAAAAAAAAACTCACTGCAGTCTCAGAGTGTTGAAAACACAGGAACCTGCTGCTGGTTCCCATCGAGTCACTGAGTATTCAGGATTTCATACTCTGGTGATGTATAAAATGACACATCTTTCCACTTGCTCACCTTCCCGTCAGGGTGAGTGATAACCTCCTGAGCTGACTCTGCCTCTTCAGCCTCGCTGCACTCCGGTTCTTTTGGCAGGGAGTCTCTTTTCTGCAAAGATGTCAAAAAAACAACACATTACTCACGTATGGACATAGTGACTGAGCCCTGTTATAGACAGCAGCATGTCTAGAAAGTCTCCAACAGCCCACGGCTCTGAAAAGAATAAGTAGATGAAAAATGAATATGTGGATGGATTGTGACTGACATGATCAGGGACTGTAAATTACCTTTAGCTCGACACCTGATATGGAATATATTTGTTTCTTTTTTTCCATTATATGATAATGTTCAGTTGCGCTGTCCTTGTTATATTAGCATACAATTAATAAACAGTAAATGTGCTGCCGAACGCACAGTGTTTGTTTGTTACACCAGAAAAAGAGAGAGAACAACAGTAACAATGTCTCTTACTGGAGAGCAGCTGCTGTTTGTTTGTTCTTGGTTTGGCTGTTTGTCCTGGCTCTTGCTGGCAGGTGCTGACCTCTCCTCTGTCTTCCTGCCAGGCAATGAGGAGGTAGAGGAGGATGAGGAAGAGGTGCCCGGCCCTGATGGCCTCCTCAGACTGCTCTTCATCCCTACGGACAATGACAATCAACACAAAGCAGAAACATTTTTTAAAATCTTGACCATCTTCAGTTGTTAAAAGAAAGTACTGAATTTCGGTTTTGGAAAAAAATGTGCTGCTGGAAATATATTCATAATATAGTATATTTGCATCAATGCTTATTGATTTCATCCTCAGAAATGCACACTTATGAAGTTATAAGTCTGCAGAAAGCTGTAACTCCAAAACCCATGTGCAGGAAATCCTCCTTTAAATGTAAACCCACTGTACCTGTAGCACCCTGACTGCCGTCTGCTGAGCTCCTTCGGCTGGCTGCTGCAGTGCTGCTCTGTGACGGACCGCTGCTGCTTCCTCTAGAGTCAAGAGGACTCTGAAAAGAGAGAGAGAGAGAGAACTTGCAATGTCAGTGCAGTGCTAAGATGAGGGGGGAAAAAAACAAATACAATAAACATGCTCACAGCAAATTTCACTCCTTTGGTCACGGATGAAACGTTGTTTGCAAATATTCTAGGACCGTCTGTTGTTTCTTTGTCCTTCTCTGCACTGACAGGGTTTTTCTTCCAGGCACTCAGGCGAAGCTTTTCCAACATACGGATCTTAAATCAAAACAGAAATTATGTTTTGAACTTTAAAAAAAAGACAAAAACGTGTGTTTACACCTGCAATTTGCATGTGTTTTTCCTTATCCAGATAATGTATCCAGATACAGGTCTAACTCTAACGCCAAGCGTAACTGGGGTATCAGAGTCAGGTGGGTACCTCGTCCCGGAGGGAGCTGTTCTCCTGGTTGAGGGAGTCAATCTGTTGGCGCAGTCGACTGTGTGTGGAGCCCCAGCGGCTCTCCTTCCTCCTCAGCTCCTCCTGCAGGGAGCTCAGCTGCTGCTTCAACATCTGGTGGGGAGGACAAAGGCAGATTAAAGGCGAATTCCACCTATTTTAAGATTTCACACATTATTTCTTCATGTGCTGCCGAACAGGTCAATTATTTCAAAAATAAAAATCTAGATCTACAAACTGGAGAACTCACTCTTTATCCTGCGATTTGACTCATTTCTCTCATAATTCTCACTATTACCATGTCAATAATCTCATCTTTACAGATCTAACATTGGTATTTATTCAAGGTCATGTTTTTGGGACTGTGCATGTAAAGCACACAAAAATCAGCGTGACTATCCTGAGACTACGTCACCTGGATTTCCTCTCGTTCCTTCTTGTCAGGAATGGCTCTGGCAGCTGATGCATGTTTCTCAAACAGTTTGCGCTCCTTCAACAGCTTCTTGCTTTCCTCTTTCTTGTACTCCTCAAACTTGGCCAGCTCCTCCGCCTTCATCTGCTCAAACTCTAAACGTTCCGTCCTACAAAAACAAAGTAGATATAAATCAAACAGGCGAGAGACAAACCAATAATTCATCAAAATATGTCCACCCAAAAAAGGACTTGGTAAAAGAAAATATAGTAAAATAAAAATAGAGAGTGCTTTGACAAGAACTTGGCAATATGTTGACTTTATAAGAAATTGCCTCACCATAAAAAAAAAACAAAGTTAAACCAATATAACAGCATGAAGGAAAATACAGAAAAATAGTAAAACAGAGTAGAGCAGGAAATCAAAAGCCTAACAATGTAGGTACCAAAAAATAATTTACCTGAGGTTTTCCTGGTTTTTCTCAGTCTCCTGTCTGAGTTTACAGAGGGCAGCGTTCTCCTTCTTAAATCTCTCGATCTCAATCTCCAGCTCCACCAGTCTCTCCCTCAGCTGTCTAGACTGGACCTGCTGGCCTGGGGAAAAAAAATTTGCTGTGTGTAAAATGAGAAGAAAAATACTGATACAGGTGATGATGTGTAAAGGACTACAAAGGTTTGTGTCACCTGACTCCTCCTCTGGTTTTTTGGACTCAGAGACAGCAGGAAGAGGAGGGGGAGGTACATTCTGGGCCTTTGGCTTCAGCGAGGGGAACAACCTTGTCATGAGCTGGGAGGCTGGAGGAGGATCTGGTTCCAGACTGGCTGGACCAATGACTTTTCCCTTATCCAGCTCCACAACTTTGCTCACTGCCACCTTCCTCAACAAAGTCAGCTCTGGTGGTGAGACGCCATTAGATGTTGCCTTGGAAACTGGACTGACCCCTCTGTTGTCACTGGCGGGGCTGACTGGAGTTTCCTCCAGGTCGTTCCACGTGTCATCGTCGTCAAACACAACTCTTCCCCGGTGGCCATCTTTGTCCTCTATCAGAGTGGACTCGTCAGCATTACTGAGAACGCTGTCGCTCTCCCCATCATCATCTTGTGTCACATCCGAAGCTCTACAGTCCTCGTCCTGATACGACCGCTTGTCGTATGGTGGGTTAGACTGTTCAGGAAAGCTAAAGGTGCTGGGAAACACAGGTGGTTTCACTGCCACTTCCTGGTCTTCAAATTCAGAGCCACCACAGGATGAAACATCAGAGCTCTCGTGCTTGTCTTCTCTTCCACTGTCATGTCCCTCTTTATTCTCAAAGCTCACTTTATTCTTGAGCGCATCATCTCTTATCTTCACCGCAGAACTGCTTTCACATGCCAAACCACCACTGCTGCCAACACTGCTGCACCTCCGAAGTGCACCTCTGGGAGGTGACTTGATCGGGGTGGAGGAGAGCCGTCGCTGGTGGAGCCCACGAGCGGCGTGCAGCTGCCGGTGTTGGTGGTCCATCTGAAGAACCTGCAAGTACAGAACATAGTCTTTGGAATTACACAACTTTTAAATATATAATAAGAACATACAGGACAAAAATCCACACAAATTTGTAACTGCTGTCAGTGCTGGCTGCATTAATCCTGGTCCAAGTAAGTTTCACGCCTACATTCAAACTGAGAGAATATACTTATAAGAAAATACATCCTTAACCTAGAACACAGCAATCACTAGGGAGTCGAATATGCACCTTCATGACAAAGGAAGAGTTGGACGAGAAGGACAGTTCTTCGGCTGCCTGCTCCAGCAGCTCAAACTCTCCCAGCTCCATGCTTTCCAGCTGCCGGTCACACTCCCAGCGTTGGAGCTTCTCCTGGAACGACAACTCAAACGACTCCAGTGGAACTCCTTCTCCTTTGGCTGATTCCACTTTTGAACTACAACTTTTCTCTTTAGCTGCATCATTTTCAGCCTTACTCGGCCCTCCCAACATCCCCACCTGTTTGGTTACAGGGTTTGGCTGCATGTTGTGAGGCCCAGGTTTCCTTAGAGTCAGAGCAGACAGACCCACTGTCCTGTTATTTTGTTCCTTCACTTGCTCCAGTTGACACTGTTTGGTTTGTCTGCCCTCTGGCTCCGTTTGGATAGACTCTGATGCTTCCATATTCTCTCTTTGATGACTACCCAAAACCTTTGTCCGTGCTGCCTTACTTTCAGCTCTGATGTCCTGAGGTGGCGAACTGAGACCTCTCAGTCGATTCTCTTTGTTAAGTACGGCAGTTTTACGCTGGACAGGAAGCCGCTGGATGCAATGTGTGCCACCCTTCAGGACAGCTGCAGGCTCTGAGTTGCTGCGGGAGACCACTCTGGCCTGGGGTTGTGGTTTGGAGTCCTTCTTCACCTCCTTTTTTGGTAAAGAGGCTTTGCGATTGTTGGTAAATCTAGAAAGCCCCTCACCTCGCTTCAGAAAGGCCCTTTTGGGAGGGGCTTGTACAGCTTCCGCTTCCTCTTGGGGCTATTAAGGAAACAAAATGTGAGTTTGGTTGTTTGCTGCATTAAAAGACTGTTTTTAGAAGAAAGTCCAAAGGCTTATACAGGCTACAGTGTGTTGTAAAGCTAATGCATCACTTATATTCACTTACAAAAATGTTTTGTTTTTAAGAACATTGTGCACTGCATTTTAGAAATACTGACAATTTTTCTACAGAAATCTTTGTTATGTTCTCTGACCTGTTGTTGCCGGGCAGACTTCATCCTCTGCTCCTCCAGCCTCAGTTGCTCCTCCAAGAGCTCCTCGAACGTCTGCGTGTGACCTCCAATGCCTGGCTTAATGGGTCTGATGAGAGGACACATGCATGTGCAAACAAACACACACGCAAGGTTAATATTTGCATTTGCAATTTTGTCAAAAAACACACTAAAAAAAAACTAACATAAAGCTCTGTTTGAAAGTGGATATTGTTTTATAATAGAATATAGTATTTACCTATCGTGTGAGACGTTATCTTCTTTTCTAACACTACTTGGTATTAATGTGTCATTTTGCTCCTGAAAAGTTGTAGCAGTGCTGTGTTCCTGGTCATCCTCTCTGGAGTCCCACATGCCTGCAGAAAACACACACAGTAATTAATCATAGATCTGTTAAAATGAAGGGCAAACTTGTGCTGGTCGCACTCCAAGTTCAAATACAAAAACTTCTGTTGCCAGTGTATAGTAAGTTGAAAAAAAAAACCAAAATTGTTTTCTCACCCTTTTCATTGTCGTCCACCTCCTCATGATTTTGGCCCCCTGACACCCGCTCCCACCTCCCTGCCGGTGAAAGCTGTTGTTCCTGTCGAAGGCCACTGTTAGGGCCCTGTGGGATCCCAGAGCAGCTTATGGTGGGGCTGGGTGGGCCTTCTCTGTGATGAGAGGCTCCTTGGAGTGAGCTCTCCTCCCATTCTGCTCCTGACAGCCCTGAACGCTCTGAGTAATCTGTAAGGTACATTACAGTCACATCACACAGTGTGTGAAGGCAAATATAAACACAAAGAAGCTATGACTAAGTGGGGGTGGCAGGAAAAATACAATGACATCACTCTCCAACCTACACATTTTATATCTTACGTGAACCAAATGTCACCTTTGCGGTTATTCTAGTTATTACTCTTTCTTACCTCCTGTGCAGTGCTGGGATCCATTCATCATTCCCAGCAGCTTCTGCTGCTCTTCCTGGAGGCGAAGCAGCTCCTCCAACTGATGGGCCTTTAGTTGCTCCTGCATATGTTGCTGCCATTTCCTCAACTACACAAACACACACAATATCATTTTCAAAAAGGTCATGTAGATAACGTGATCCTCTAGTGTCCCACAGTGTTCTTCAGTAGGTTTAAAGACATTTCAAACAGACACTTGGCTTTTTGTTACCACACTACTCACAGTGGGGAGTGTTTTCCAACATGTACGTATGTGACTGCCCACCACAAATGTGCACTGCACATACTGATAAACCAGCATCTTAAAACTACTAACTGGCTTGCATGGACACACTTCCATCACCATTTCAGCCCTTGACGACATAAATAGTCTTAGGGGAAAAATACTAATAATAGCTAGGAGAGGCAAAGTGTACTGGAGGTGGGGGTATCAAGCAAGCAGGAAGCAGTGATATAATCTATAATAATAATAATAATTTGTCCCAGTCCTGGCATTTATACATATCAGTTCTAGGAGACACTGGAAAGCAGTTATGTTCTTACCTGTTCTAGCTTCATCATTAGGGGCAGATCCTGTGATCTGCTTGCCATTTCATCCAAGCTGTCCAACTGTCCCTCAGAATGTCTCGTAGGGACAGAGTAGAGACCGTTCACTGGCCTGTCAGTCCCAGCCCTCTCTCCTACAGGTGACCGTGGAACTCCATCCACACCGAGGCAGCTGCTGTCTGCGGACGCGGGCAGAGGGGCGAAGTCGGAGACGAAGGAGTCGTCTGGCTCTAAGGGCGGCGATCCCACAGCAGAGATGTGCCGCAAGGTCCCGGCCAAGTCAGGGCTGGGGTTGAGAATCACTCCGGCTCTGGAGCTACTTGGCATCCACCGAGCCAAGAATTCTGCCTGGGAATACTGAAGTCCGGCTTGAGATGACATGATGACCGCGCTGTCTCAGGCAGGGCTCGCTAATCCGGGATTTGAACAACAGATTATGGTGACAGATTAAGGGTTAATCACACCGTGAATAAACATGCTCCAGGTGATGCCAAGATCCAAGAAAACTATATATAGTAACTGGTTTACGTTGAAATAACATTAGCT
Source organism: Toxotes lorentzi (assembly GCA_037833715.1). Classification (NCBI taxonomy): domain Eukaryota; kingdom Metazoa; phylum Chordata; class Actinopteri; family Toxotidae; genus Toxotes; species Toxotes lorentzi. The sequence goes on along the minus strand of JBBMJY010000007.1, from coordinate 4,206,209 downwards.
TTTCAAATAAGAATCTGGATTCAGCCGGTCAAACGTCAACACTACACCGCCATATGGCACAACCGCAGAGTGTCGGTTTTAAAACGAGCGTTTGGTTGGTAACTGTAAACTAAATCACAGCTGTTTGTGAAAACAAAACGGCTGAATCGGTGACACATTCACAGCGTTAATGACATATATCTTAAATTCAGATCACAGTTTGGTGGTGCTCTAAGTAAGTTTGAGCCGGTTAATTTTTTTATGCATTTAAAAGGCTCTGCTTCCATGTTAAATGCTGTTAGCAAGGAATGTTTCAGAAAAAGACGAGGCACAAAAAGGTTTTTTTTTTTTTTACAGGTGTTACACTGCAATGACAAAGCAGAGAAGTTCACAACGTTAATAAAAGAGTCAAAACGCATTGAATTTACCTGTAACGCAGGAGAAACGTAGTGTTACTAAAGTAAAAGCCTGGGTTGTAGAAACATAACAAACAGAAGTTTTGAAGCCTGCCGCCATATCAAAACAAAGCCCGCGAGAGTTAAAAAAAGACGACAGAGCAGGTGTTGCATCATGGGTAATGTAGTTCAACCTTCTTTGAAACGTTGGATTTCGCTGGTTTTATTAAAATGTGTCTTTTTATTTTCTTATATATATTCCAATAGTTAAATTACACATCAGCAACATGTTTTAGAAAACTAAAAGTGACAATTCAATCAAATAACTTTTATTAAAAATAAAACTAGCTTCGAATCATATCTGGTTCAACGTCTCTTCTCTAAAATATTTCACAATAAAGGTCATGGTGCGATTAAATCTGGCGTACTGTTGAGTTTCCATTTCGTATACTGATATTTTTATCTAGTCCACGCTATTTTACCATATGTGTTATTATATATTTAATTTTATTATCAAGATAGGCTATTTTTATTAACTCATTTGGAAGGTAACTTTTAAATTGATATTTGTATACCGGATGTGCTTTCTGACGGTTGGCGATTGGTCGATACGAAAATACCGAATTTCACATTTCTAGCAACTGAGGCTCAGCTAGCTGTGTCAAGGCAATGGAGAAGATTTTATGTAATGACCATGGTAAGTCGAAATAAGTTAATGGTAGTGTTTAGTTTTGTCAGAAAATAGAAGTTTAGATATTGTGTTTAGTTTCCAGAAGTCCAAGTTATGTTTCATTCCTTGAATCACTGTTTGTTACGTGCATGACAATGCAGTTTCATTTACTTTTGGCTTAACTGAACCTTGCTGTTTCCTTGCTAACTTGCAGTGAGTAGAAAGTTTATGGGGTTTGCTAAATAATTCACTCTGTGTCCTCATACAGGCAGCGTTTGTATGTTAAAAACGGGCGTGAAAGATGGACCAAATAAAGGCAAAAGCTTCTACGTCTGCGTTGACAAGCAAGGCTGTGATTTCAGTCAACCGGCCAGGTATTCACATCACCGAGGGCAGACATTTCCTCAGTCAGTGATCCCCTTTGTCACACACTGTGAGACGAAAACAGACAAGGTGTCAAAGTCATGGGTGAATCCTAGTACCCACCACAGCAGTGACGTAGATTGTAAATTCTCAGTACTGTGAAAAATCTACTGGTTCCTCTATAAAGATGACTTAGGGATACAGATGTCAAACCCAGAAGGGTCCCTGGGTCTAGTACCTCAAAGTAGAGATGCATGAGACCACTCTCCTATACCTAAAAATCTGAGATACTTCATTAGACTGTCAGTATTCTGTGGTTTTGCTCACAGAATCAAAAGAGTCTCATCTCATAGGCACACACTGATACTCATTAATGCTGTTTTGTCAAAACATTTTAGGTTAAAATTAGTGGTTATTTAATGGTATAATAGTTTAGTGTACATTTTGGATTTCATCTCCCACTTTTGTGATCAGGAAAAAAACTGTCACAGTTTCCTGTTTCTGTTTTTGATCTGTATTATCATTATCATCTCCTCCCAGCATCTCTCCATCCCATTGCCTCCAACATGAAGATTCGATGGTGGAACTCCAGGCTCTCACCTACAGTCAGCCGCAGCAGAGCCACCGGTGGGTGTGCAGGTGGACTGTGTTATGGTCCAAAACAGGAAGAGTTTTCCTTTGTAGGTCATAATGTGCAAGCAACACTAGAGAGTAAACCTAATTCTTGTTGCAGCTTTACATGCGATTGTCACCTCCACCTCACTTCAGCTTAAAGTGAAAAGAATTTGATGTCTCGCTCAATGGCATGTGAACAAGAGAATACCTGTGTGTATGTGTCAACACGCTAGCTTTTGGTCAGATTGGTATGTGACATGTAGTTCATTCTGTTTTTTTCCCAGGTTATTCTACCGGTGTATTATAGGTAAAAAAGCAGGCCAGAGGTGGTGTGGAAACGTGCCTTGGACTGCAGTAAGACCACACCTTCACAGATTTTACCATTCACAATATTTATATATCTTAAATACCCTTGTCCCCACTGGATGTTTTATCTTTGCACACTCGTTGCAGGAAGGAGCATAAATCAGATCCACATAATTTATGTAAAATTCTCATCAAGATCTCAAGGTTTCCAAAGAAATCTAATATGTCAGAATTAGGCTAAATTTTGTGAGATTCCATTTGGTGTCTCCCCCCACTGTGTTAATTAAATCTTAAAATGCTTAGATATATTTGAAAAATGCTTATTACAGAAACACAAATACAAACATCCCCATATGTTATTGTGAAGCACTATTGCAAAATGTTATTTTCCTGTCTAAGTTTCTTAATGTTTGCTATCTCTCTCTCAGAGACTGATTGTTTTCAATCACTTTCCATTTTTAACATGTCTGCTGTTTCCATCATTACAGCCACACAAAGAAAGGAGAGACCCTCTATCTGACACACAGCTACAGCCCTCCTGCCTGCCACCTGTTCGAAACCCCTTCAAGGCCCTTGGCAAGTCAGACAAGGGCTCTGAGTGGAGAAGAATGCAGTGTGGTGGAAGTAATGAGAAGGGAGGAGAGGAGAAAGACAGTGAGGCAAGTCTCAAGGCCGAAGGAGGAGAAAGTTATCACAAAGAAAATGTGGAGAGCGTAGGGGCAGGAGTGGAAGAAGAGGAGGGAAGGAACTTGAATTCACTGGATACTTACCAAGGTAAACAACTTCCTCCAGGGATGAAGTTAAAGAAGAGAGTTTCAGATGAGGAGAGAAACAGTCCCAAAGGCAAGAGTGAAGAGAAGCACACAGAGCAAGGCAAAACAGAAAAAGCTATTTCTACTTCCAACGTCACTGCTGTACATACTGAGAAAATTAATAAAACCTCACAGGATTCTCACAAGGACTTGCCCCAGCAACCAACTACAAGTGAAACCTGCCTGGTGAACCAAAATGATCCTACTGTAAAAGAGAGTGTCTCTAAATCTGTACCCAGCAGCAGCACCCAGGCTCCAAGAGACTCTGTTAACACCAAGAACTCCACATCTAACAAACCAACGCAATCAGAGCACAGACAAACCAAAAACCACCAAGATGACAATGATGATGATGATGTAGTGCTGGTGTCAGTGAAAACAGCAGCTCAGAAAACTCCTCCGGTTTCTGCTGTACAAAAAACCCTGACCACCTTCCCAGGATTTCAGCCAGCTTCTAAGGTCAAAGGCCAACAGCAAGATCCCAAAGGACTGCACAGTCTGCTCACTGCTCAGCTTCAGCAGAAAAAGGTGAGCGAAGAACTGACTGAGAAAGACAGTTGATGTTTGGACACATTTTGAAAGCTATACATGCCATCCATGAGCAACTCTGTGATACAGATGAGAGCTGGACAAATCCCCTATAATACTGTAAATTCTGAGGCTAATACCAATGTTATTATCAAGAATTCTGAAACCTCAAACCTGATTCTTTGACATTCAAATGAATGAGTCAGAGGTTCTCCTTTGAAATGATTTTCATCTGTCTGTCCACTTACCCCATTTTTTTCTCATGTCAAGGCGACTCTGTCTGTGGTGAATGTTGCGGCTCTGCCAGATAAAGGCGAGAGGTTGAAGACTCAGGTCAAGGAGCTAGAGGAAGCACTGGAGTCTCTGAGCCTCACTGCTGCTTCTCAGCCTGGTAACTCACGCAGATAGTAGCAATAATATATACATATATAATAATAAAATATAAATACCCTCTGTTCCACTGTAAAGCATGTTTTAATCACAAATCATTCCACTCAGCCATTCACTTCAGCTCCTAATTAATCAGGGAATTGTAAAAGTCACTAGTCAGGACCAAACCCTGTATTAAATGGACAGCAAAACCAAATAATGTAACACTCAATCATTTGTCACTCTCCCAGGGTCCCAGGGTGAATGTGACAGCAGTGATGCTAGGCCAGGTAGTAGTCAGGTCAACCCATTCAGCCGACAGGGCGGTACCATCCTGCTCCCTGCCCCACCAGTCCCTGGCCCCTCCCACCAGGCCTCCAGCAGCACCCTGGGGCTCCACCTGAGCCAGGGATATACCCAGATGTATGGAGGTAGGTTGAACTCCATTAGTTCTGTAACACTATCTGGTTTTCAAAGACATCTCTGTAATTATTTGAGAATGTTTTTGGAATTTTTTTGGGAAATATCAGTTTTATTTGAAGCAATAAAATTGCTTCACATGGATCTGTACTATCTAGAAAGCCTGCGTGTGGTGAACATTTGATGTCATCTGCGTTTCTCATTTTCACCTTGGTTTTGTTTTTCTATCCAAACTGTCTGTACATTTATTTTCTCTTTCACTGCTTTTATTTATTTTTTCATTCATACATTTCCAGCAAACCCACAGGTTCAGGCTTTTTACGGTGGCAGGATGACCGAGGACCGTCTGCTCGCGGTGAAAAATGCCACCAGCGAGGCTATCGACCATCTCCACAAATCCCTGGAGTCCTGCCCCGAAGCCGAGACTGAAGCCCCAGACCCCAGAGGCATCAAGGTATCACTTCAGTCACTAGTCTGGTTTTTCATTTGTACTTCACAGAGGAAATCTGACACCACTTCAAGAAACTTCAAGGAATGATCTATCACCCCTGTCCACAAATTTGGGGCGATTTTGTGCTTCCAGTATTGTGGCCAGGCCCATAGAGAAATGGGTTTAGGTCAGTCCAGACCTTATCTCCCAGTATCACAGTTTGACCTCCCTAATGCTCTTATGGGAGCAAATCCCTGCAGCCAGATTCTAAAATCTGGTGGAAAAAAGAATGGAGGTTGTTATAGGAGCACATTAACGCTGCTATGTTTTAGAATAACACGGTCAACCATCACATATGGCCACATTATGGCCACATGTTTGGGTGTCCACATACTTTTGGCCATAATGTAATTGGTATTTTGGAAAGAAATTCTTAGGAATCTTTGCTTAGCATTCTCCTGATAGTTGGCCATGGAAAAAGATTCTCTACATCCTCTTTTAATTGGTCCATGATGTTGCTATAATAACATTGTCCTTTTGTGATTGGTTGGTCAGGTGTCGCTCCTGGCCCATCAGAGGAGAGCTTTGGCCTGGCTGCTCTGGAGAGAAACCCAGAACCCCTGTGGAGGAATTCTGGGTATGTTCACCTTGTAACATGGTTTTTATTAAAGAGGTTACAATGAAGACCAATAGGAGATCAAGATGAAATGATAGTTAACATAATTTGTTCCTTTTACCTTCTGAGACACAAAACGAGAGAGATGAAAACTCTTTACATTAAGACCTGAGCATTATCAAGAGCAACGAGGAAATTGTTTCTGGAGACATTGCTGTGAACGTTTTTTAAAATGTAAAATAAAATGTAATGTAATCTGGGTACAACAATCCAAGTTCCATTTACATCAAGTGAACAAAGAACTTCTTTGCGAGGTATCATAGAAGCTTCACACAGTGCTTTATTTTCTCATTGTTTCTTCCCCTTGTTCTTCTCGCTCTTACTCTGGGATCAGCGGATGACATGGGTCTGGGGAAAACCCTGACCATGATTTCTCTTATTCTGACCAAGAAGATTAAGGCAAAAGAGGAAGATGAAAAGAAAGAAGAGAAGAAACTGGAGAAATGGATCTCCAAAACTGGTAACTAGGGAATACAGCAAGGTATCCTCAGTACTGTCCATAGAGTTATCATTGTTTATCATTGTTGTTATTATTCTTTTTGTTCATCATCCAGACTCCGGCCTTGTGGCCTCTAAAGGCACTCTGATCATCTGTCCTGCCTCCCTGGTTCACCACTGGAAGAAGGAGATTGACAGACATGTGAAGACAGGCAAGCTGACTGTGTATCTGTACCACGGCCCCAACCGAGAGAAGAGCGCCGAAGTGTGAGGGAACTATGCGCGCGCACACACACACACACACACACACTCTGTTTTCTCTTTTCTTTGCTCTATCTCTGTTACTAAAGGTGCAGTCTCACCCCGTTTTCTCTGCTGTCACCTAAAGTTTCCCTTGTGACTGGTTTGTTCTCAGCTTATTGGCTGCCAATAACAAACTACAATGTAGCTGCAAGGAGACCAAACTTAGACATCAACATCGACCAGACCGTGGTCCTTTAAGGATGGCTGTGCATTAACACGCAGAGTAATATATCTGCTGATCACGATCAGGCAAAGCAGTTGAAAGAAACAGCTTTCTTTCCCGTTGTGTCTGCCCTCAAACTAATTTGCTTGTAATGGCAAGACACTTTTGAAAATCCAAACTCTATTGATGAATTGTAAGGAATGCATGCCACATTTTTGGTGATCTGCCATTCTTCCATTTAAGAGGATATCTGAAGCACACACACAGCCAAACTGAGTTAAATGTTCTCTGTCCATCTCCCAGGCTGGCAGATTATGATGTGGTGGTGACCACGTACAGTTTGGTCTCTAAGGAGATTCCAGTCCAGAAGCAGGAGGCAGACAAACCCACCACAGACTCTGATGATGTGGTGAGTAATGTAAGTTAATGTTGTACAGTAACAGTTCTGACTGCAGCATTTATCAGCTTCAAAGCTGTAACCTAATATTCTGCCTGTAAGACATGATCACAAACAAAGTCAAACTGAAGATGCTGGCAGCTGATACTTTTCATTTCGGTGCTGATAATAATAATAGAACTAAAAACTCAGACACATGTACACTTCATCCCTTGTCATTTTCCCTCAGCCGTTGCCCTCAGCTCCACTTTTACGAGTGACCTGGGCCCGCATCGTTCTCGATGAAGCCCACAACATCAAAAACCCAAAAGTGCAGACCTCCTTGGCTGTCTGTCAGCTGAGGGCTCGTGCTCGCTGGGCGGTGACTGGTACGCCCATCCAGAACAACCTGCTGGACATGTACTCACTGCTAAAGTAAGTCATTAATAACATTCATTCATTCATTCATTGCAGTCAGGTGATGGATCATTGGAATGAGACTGTGTTCATTCACTGTCTGTCTCTCAGGTTTCTGCGTTGCTCTCCGTTTGATGAGTACAAACTCTGGAAAGCTCAGGTAGACAACGGCTCTAAGAGGGGCAGAGAGAGGCTGAACATCCTGACAAGGAGTCTGCTGCTCCGACGAACCAAAGACCAAATGGACTCCACAGGGAAACCTCTGGTAGAGACACACTCACTTACATTGTGTGTTTATGAGACTATCTCATTGAGTTTGCTCATTGTGAAGGCCACAGTGTTCATCTTTGATTTTGCCTTGATGTCACAGCCTGGAGGTACCCTGCTCTTTCTTGATTCTGACTGAAGTGAAATGTTAAATGTTTCAGGTGTCTCTTCCCGAGCGGACCAGCGAGGTGCGCCAGCTCAAACTGTCTGAGGATGAGCAGGCTGTGTATGATGTGGTCTTTGCCCAATCCAGGTAACACAACAACTTGTCGATTTTTAATTCAACACAAGTTTAATGAGAAAACGTCTCCTTTATCCATCACTACTCTTTTACATTGTATTCACCCTTTCTTTTTTGGCTACATCACTATGTTTCTCATGAAGGGCATGGAAAAGTAGCTAGGAATGAAGTGAGGTCTGATCGTTGTGACGTGAAGGTTGGGGAAGTGACCTTGGCTTCTCTAGGCCATCTGGCCAAGTCTGTACAGGAAAATAATTAGTGCTTTAAACTACTCTGCCTTCAATCCATGACAATAATGACATCTCCAAGGTCCTAATGTGTGCAACTACACAAAAAAAAAGAGGTGGGACACCATTGAGTCTTCCTGGGTACAGTGGATAGATCAATAGAAAATCTATAAAATGACACTAGAATGGTGATTTTTCTCTTTTCATCTAGATCCACTCTGCAGAACTACCTGAAGAGACATGAAGGGAATGATGTGAACAAGGGGAACACTTCCAATTCCAATCCCTTTGACAAAGGTGAGATATCACCTGGTTGTTTTATAGTCCTCTGCAGGCAGTGTGTGTGAATGCATGAATACTGCTCCAGTTATTGTGATTATAGGGATTTCTGTTTGTGCCGAGGCCCTGGGTATGGGGCAGATTGGACAGCACAGAAAGAGATTAAGATAAATTGTAATTTGATGAGAAATGATCAGATTAAAAACATTTTAATTCAAGCAAACACAATTGCTTGTGTTAATGTTTGTGCTCTACAAATAAATTTCTGTGTTATTATCCACATGAGCACACACTAAATAACCTCTCTCACTCACTTTTTCTTATTTGCCTGCATGATCGCTCAACCTGAAGAAGTGTTTTACAATGTACCACAATTACAGCTAATCTGAAACATGGAGTCGGTAACTTCTGATGTGGTTGTTCTGTCTCCAGTTTCTGGTGGGACTATTAAAATGACATGATATTTTGGATAAAAGAAGCATGTATAAAATAATACGGTATGTGGATTACTGAAAAATTAAAGTGGTGGTGGTGTATTAAAACTACATGTGTGTGTTCTGTCTCCAGTGGCCCAAGAGTTTGGTATATCGCAGTCTGAACCTGCTGTGTCGGGTTCCCAGCAGGCATCCAGCACCGTCCACATCCTGTCCCTGCTGCTGCGCCTCCGACAGTGCTGCTGTCACCTGTCCCTCCTTAAGAAGGTGCACACTCACAAACACACACTCTGCTGCTCTGACAAGTTTTGTCACTGATCAAAAAGACTTGCTCACACGCATAAATACACACAACGATCAACTGTATAGTATCCACAAGCACTGATTTTTTTTTTTTTCTTTTTTTAAATTCTACTCAGACTCTCGACTCGACTGAGCTGCAAGGTGATGGGATCGTCTTGTCTCTGGAGGAGCAGCTCAACGCTCTGTCACTCTCCTCCAGCCCCTCGCCATCGGGCCCTGACCCTAAAGACACTGTGGCCCTTAATGGCACCCGCTTCCCCTCACAGCTGTTTGAGGACACCAGTGACAGCACCAAGGTGGGCAACTAACGTCAGCTGGTTTTCCTGTATCACTCGTGGTGTTCTCTCACACTTTAACTACAAATGAACTAATTCCTCAACCTCAATTTTCCAGATTTCTGCTATTGTTTCTGAGCTGAAGGCAATCAGACAGAAGAGTGGTAATCAGAAAAGGTAAAACAAGTCTCACTGCCACCTCACACTCGTTTTTTTATTCAGTCATATGTGTATCCTAAATCGGCTTCATTTAGAGTTTTGGGGGATTTTTTTCAGCAAAGATTCAGTACATTCATTTGGCAAACAAAGCTGTTCTTTTTTTAAAAAATCAGGTTTACCTTCTTCATAAACATCTATATAAATGATCTGTTAAAGGACTATACATTCAATGAGTAGTCATTACAAGTGACTCAAGAGAATCATTTAATCCTACCTCTTTACGTGTTATCCACATGGCATCTCCTCTCTGTTAATGTGCAGTGTGATCGTGTCCCAGTGGACCAGTATGCTGCACATTGTAGCAGTTCATCTGCGGCGATTGGGCTTAAGATACGCCGTTATCGATGGGACTGTCAACCCCAAACGTCGCATGGACCTGGTGGAAGAATTCAACACTAACCCTAAGGGGCCAGAGGTGAATCTCACCCCACAACTCAAGAACCAAAATAAATCACACAAGTAGAGCTTAGTACCACATGATGATTGACAGGTCTTTTTAATACAGATATTAACTCTTTCTCACGATGAAATAATTTTTAATATATTTTCTGAAGCTGTTAAAGGTTTGTTTACAATAGAAATATTCTTAAATACTTCAAGAAACAGAGGAAACAGTTGACCAGTGTTCCAAATGTTGATTTTTCTTTTTTGGTGATTAAAGCAAACTCTTCAGTTACACTCTGTATGTGAATTTGACTGAAAATATTATGTTCTTTAAGTGCATTTTTTTGTCAAAATAAACATTTAAATGCATGATGGATGAGGGAGGTTTCCAGGGAGGTGAATAGTGCAGCTGTCTTAATGTTCAGAGCTTAATGTACTGTACTTTGACCAACGTAAAGTTGATCATATTGTGATTTGTATTTCTGGCTCTCTATCAAAGGTGATGCTGGTTTCTCTTTGTGCTGGAGGAGTTGGACTCAACCTCATTGGTGGGAATCACCTCTTCCTCATTGACATGCACTGGTGAGACACACACTGGTACACACAAAACCAAATAAGTGCAATTGTTGGTGTTTGCTCTCCTCCACTTGATGACATTGCTCTTTATTTGACCTTAAACCTAACTTCACTTGAAAATTACTATTTAACTACACACACATCTCAGTAGATTCAAATCAGTAGTACTATTTGGTGTTGTTTTGCAGTGACTAGATCATCACAAACAACACAACACAAAGTGTAATGCCACTAATGAAGTAAGAAGATCTTCTGTGTGTTCACTATAACAATTGAGTTTTTAACTTCTGAACCCTGAACACTCTGACAGGAATCCAGCCCTGGAGGATCAGGCCTGTGACCGAATCTATAGAGTTGGACAAAAGAAAGATGTCACCATCCACAGGTAACAAATCAGCAAGGCAGTCAATATGTGTGGATGATATTATGAAGTATCAACTAAGGCAAGCTGTAAAGTGTCTGAATACAACACCAAAATACACTTACTACATATATACAAGTTACATAAAACAGTGATCACATTTGGGTTGTGAAGGCAGGAGTGGAGCAACAAGTCCACATATTCATGGAACAACGTTTTCCTTATGTTTGTTCTGAGTGAAATGATTCATAGACAGCTAATAAATAAATCTTACAACTTGATTCGTATGCATCTTCACTGTCATTTTACTGAAGGCTGTTTTGTGCCTTGTTTGTCACTAGTATATTATAATTTTGTTTGAGGGTCAATAAATAAATACTTTTGTGGTGTTTTTGTTTGTTTATAGGTTTGTTTGTGAAGGCACAGTGGAGGAGAAGATTTCCATACTGCAGGTGAAGAAGAGGGAGCTGGCCCAGAACGTGCTGTCAGGAACAGGAAGCACCTTCACCAAACTCTCCCTGGCTGATCTCAAAATCATTTTTGGTGTCTGAGATGGGAGAAAACCAACAGCCACAACACCAGATAGCTGTTCATAAACATGTTCAAAATTCAGGGTATGAATCTGGAAAACTTACCACAATCTAAGATACCCAAGACCTTATTTTCCTACATGTAGTGACAGGTTTCTTTGTGCTCTCAGCTTAATCCAGAGCAGGGGTTTTATCTCCATCCTAACTGCTTTACAAAACATTACTGGGCTTAATGTGCCTTAACATTTTATTTCAGGTTTTCCTTTTCTTTGGCTGTTCTATAATTTCAGGACTTCACTCAGATACATGTGCTGTTAACTGATTTATTTAAACAATACATAAGCTGGTCTTAAATTAGTTCTGAAACTTGTAAACGCTCTGCGTCTTCATTGACTGCTGCTTCTTCCCTGATCTTTTTCTCCAGAGCAAAAGGTTACTTAGTGACTATCAATTTCTCTCACTTTATTCATTTTAAGAGGCACCTGATGCTGTTTATAAAAGAGGAAAATTGGGTATCTTTAACATTTTTGTTGTTTAGCAGGTAAGAAGCAGTTTCATTCAGCAGCCACTGCAGCACAGTTGTGGAGTTACACTAAACAGCAGATTTACTATACTATATTATTTCCCAAGACAACCTAAACTACCACTACAGATACTGTTACATACGCCTAGATATCAAACTCCTCCGCTTGAAACATGCACACTAAAATCATCTTACAACTTCTATGTCCAACTAAAATATCTAGAATGATGCTTCGTGTCACTTTTTCTTCTGTTTATGTCCTATGCTGCACTGAGTGTGGCCAATAATTTAGTAATATTTTTGCATGTATGTATATGTCTTCTTATTATTTTATTGTAAAATCACAGGGACACACTGAAAAGAGGATTTTCCTCTGTCAGTTTTATATTAATTTCAGTTAGCTTACTCATTATTGGAGTGAAGCAAATATTTGCTTCTTCTTGTGTCATCTGATGGGGTTTATTTCATTTAGAGATGTTTCCAAATGCTTTTTTAGTTACTGTGTATTGTTGCATTGTTTAAATAAATTCAAATTATGGACGTTAATGTGACTGCTTGCTGTACAACGTCATTTGCATAGTAAAATGAAATGATTTATTAATTAGAAATGTTAGGGAATTAAGACAAGATGAACTGCAGTTTGCTGAGGTTTGTTTGGATTTGAGGATTAAATGAATCTCAGTGTGATCAGAACTACAGCTGACAAAAACATGTCGATCACTTTGTACTTTTTAAGGTATAATAGAGATGTTGATGAGAATGGTGTTTATTTGAAGTAAATAATAAAGTAAATAGTTTAATTTAATGACACATACCTATATGAGGGGGGGGGGGGGGCATTTTGAGCATACATTATCATTAAAAAAAAAAAGAAATGTTTGCTAATGTTTTGCCTCAGATTTATCCCTTGACTTCTTGCTCCTGCGGGACGCCCCGTGTGGTCCACCATCTTTCCAGTGCTCCCAAATGTTTGCGACGTAAAATCAGCGTAAAATCCAGAGCGTAGCGTTGCCTCCATGCTGCGTTTAATAAACATCGGAATTTTGGTTATCAACAATCAATCTAACGATACAGTAGAGCGGAATATCGTCATGTTTTTGAACCCATGTAGCCCTAACTGTATTTAAGGGACATTTTTAAGAAAGGCGTTTAAAACCCACATGTGGTGGGGAAAAAAAACCACCCATGTATGCCTTGTGTAGATGCTTAGTATTGCGGATTTCTGCATCCTTTCAGTTAACGTTCTTAATGTTGCATTTCGTAAAGCACACGTTTGTTTATCCGATAACAGTCTTCAGCAAAAACAATTTGAAATTGCTGAACGCCAAGGACGTCATTATGAAGTACACAATTACGAGGCTAGTAGCAGCGTTTGAACGCAGCGCAGTGAGAGCGGGCGGTAGCTGGTCTGCGCTCGGTACAACCCTCCCAGCTGCAGCGCTCATACGGTCTAACGGCCGGGTATGTTAGCGTCCTGCCTCTCTGAACGCACAGCGACAACAAATACGTTTCAGTAAAAGCAGCGACAACTCGCAGCCATGGCGGCCGAGACCGATAAGGTAGAGCCTGCGGACAGCGAACAAGACGAGGAAGAAGACGTATACGAAGTGGAGCGGATCATTGACATGCGAGTGGAAGAGGTAAAGCGAGCTAAATTGCTAACTGCTACGTAGCCGCCTGGCTAGTTTTGCAAACATGGCTGGCATTGCTTTCACTCCACTCTCACGACGCATAGCCCACCTACAACGATGTCCAGGCACTTTCTCTCTAGAAAGCGTGTATCCACAATCCAATTCAAATGCATTTTGGTGCGTTAAAGTGCTCCTGTGTCACTCAGTCGTCTGCGGGTTCCCTTTTGTTGTGGCTCACCGCTCGTCCATATATAGCATCGTTTTTTTTCTGCACAACTTCTCCCATGATGTCCGCTCGCCTCTCCCCTGCTGAGGCCAAGGACGGACGCTGTGCAAGCTTGCAACTATATTTTTTCATGGTCGCGTTTGCCCAACGGAATAGCTGGATCAGGCAAATCCCGGGAATGATGCTGGTCTCATTGTGGCTCAGCCTTAAAACAGGTCGGGTGGTGAGACATTGCAGGGGTAAACAATGTGAATTTACTAACGCCTGCCAGCGCTGATGTAGCGCCGTGGCCGCGGTGTTTGAAACCGCATCACCTGACTGACTATCCAGCGTTTTACTTTCCTGTGCATCTGCAGTTTCACACGCTTAAGAGTTTATAAGTCACGTTGTTTTTGGAAGAACATAGTAACGCACTCCGTTGAGGCTTGTTTGATGAAACCGGATAAACATTGTATTAAATGCTACGATTATGATGTTTCAGATCTGCTTTTGATTGGGGGTGATGACAGTTAATTGCCACTGTCTTTTTGTAGACAAGCAGTGACCCCTCCCATTATTTATTCTCATATTTTGTTTACGAAGTCATGCTTTGTGTCAAGATGGTGCCGCAATTTCACACGTAAATATTAACTAGCCCTTCACCTGAGTGAAATGTTGTATTCTACTGATCAAAACACTATTGAGCTTATTTTTAAAAGTAGGACTGTTAATTTAGTGTTTCCACAGCTGAACAGTAAGCTATTTTTAAGGCTCAAACATACAAATACTAATTTCGTTAGTATTGTTTAATAAACATGGTGCAGGAGAAATGAATTACTGATGTATGGATCTTCAAATAGTGCCACAAACAAGAACTTCAAAGCGACACCAAGAATGATTAAAAAGCAGCTGCTTTGAAGATAGATATGAGGGACAGTTACCAGCGCTAGAGAGTTATTAACACACTTCACACTTGGCTTACTGCTGGCCTTACACTGTAAAGAGGCTCCTAAGTCTCTGTAAGTTTGTATCACCTGTGTAGAAAACCTCACAAACACTGAGGAGACTGAAAACATACAGGAAGAAGGTAAACTTGGCCTGCTGGCAGCTCTCTAGGCAGATGCAGCCATTAAAACCAACCTAATGTCTCCCAGTGCTGGCCATTCAAATGCTTGTATGTCAACACTCATCTTTAATCCCAATGAAAAGAAAAGAAAAACATTGTTTAACTTCATTACTCTGATTGTGGGTCATTTGAAGTAAGCCCAGAACTCGAGGAATCATTCGTACCTCTTCAATTAATCAGTTCCCTTGTGTGAAACTAGTATCCTGACTAAAAAAAAGGCATACTTTTTATAAAGTATAGATTTAGACCAACCATTCCTCTGGTCACCTCAGAATAAAAGCCATGTAGTTTCACGCTTTTCACTATTGCTTTGTTCTCTTGGTCCCTGTGCTTAATCTTGTGAACCGTATTTTAGGCTCTCAAAAAACAAAATGTCCAGTAAATCAAGCTGATTTAGATGTTTTGGAGCTTCTTTGATAGTGCAGAATTAGCTCTGGTGTTTGGTATGGTGTCATTCTGCACACTGTAAATTACAAATCCAAACTTTGGTGTAAAACTTTACTGTATATATGAGCATCATTTCCTGGCTTGTCCCATTTATTTTTCGCTTTGTATACTGTAAATGCTTTGATGTGGTCTGAGTCAGTTAATTTGTATCTGCAGTGTGCAGGTATGGATGTTGCTTTGCACCTTTTCTGTATGTCGATGTTCACATTTTTGCAGCAGCTGGTAGCTTTTGCTTTTTCTCCCCAATGCAGTTTTGTTGACTTGTATAATGTATCATCTACTGTTCATACAGCCAACGAGTCAAACAAACACTTTCACTATTTAAAATACTATAATTATTGATTGTATGTAGTTGCTGATGAGCCTCATATAATATCTTGCTTCGTTCTGTTTACAGGGTGAAGTGCTCTACAGAGTCCGCTGGAAGAATTACTGCTCTGACGATGACACCTGGGAGCCAGAGGCCCATTTAGAGGACTGTCGCGAAGTCCTTTTAGCTTTTAAGAAGTCTTTGGCTGATGCTAAAGCCAAGAAAGAGTCAGAAGCCAAGAAGAGTGTGGTAAGTCTAAGTGGCTGTCAGTTTTGCAGAATACAGCTGATACAGTATTTATCAGAACAGTGATAGTGATAGTTGATAGGACCAGCTGGTATTTTGGTTGGTTGCAAAACTCACACCTGATCACAGGCGAATTCTAAGAACACTGTCAAAAAATGGGATAGAGATATAGAACTCCATAGTAGTCCAATATAATAATTCACTCTGTACAGATCTGCTGTGGACCAAATATTTACTAAAACTAGGCCCTGAAGTTATGGTTTTGGCTGTCGCACACAACGAGCAAACTTTCTTTTTCTGAGCTAATTAGTTTCAAAGCGAATTAAAACACTGTTAACACCTTTCCTGATGGGCTTATTGCAATATTTGAACACAGCCATTGTCTCTTTGAGTGGCAATACAATTAATTATTCAGAGTTTTAGTTGAAACTCTACTGAAGTGTAAGTGATCTGATCCAGAGTGATCAGTGTTTGCAGTCCTGGATCATGAGACAGACACACTAGATTCTTTGTACAGAAAATTGACCAGTGACCACCAGACTTAAGCCAGAAAGCCAAAAAGCAAAATATGATCTTAATCTTAAAATGTGGTGTTTCTTGTACTGTTCTCTAACTAGAAACCGCTTCCTACAAAGAGCGATGTGTTCGATGCAGACTCAGAGAGTGACAGCGACAAAGACCTTCCAGCTGAGGCGCCCATTAAGAAAAAGAAAAAGAAAAAGATCCGGGAAGAAGATGATGAACCACCTGCAAAAGACAAAAAGAAGAAGAAGAAAGACAAACGAAAGGAGGAGGTCAGGCCTCTACCCGCACCAGAGACAGACGAAGAGGAAGAGAGGGCTCCTACTCCACCCTCACCTCCCAAGGAGAAAAAGACTGAATCAAAAAAGCGGCTAGTTGACTCTGAGGAGGACGACGATGAGCCTGTTCCCTCCAAAAAACACAAGAAGGAAAAGGGAAAAGAGGGAGGAAAGCATAGGAAAGAAAAGGGAGAGGAGGGGAAGAAAAAGAAGGGAAAGAAGGAACGGAAAATTGAAACCTCTGAAGATGAGGCCACTGCACCTCTGGAAGACGACCTGAGTGACGGCCAATCAGAGTCCCAAATGGATGACACTACATCATCAGAGACTGTAACGAAATCAGCTGAAAAGGCACGTTTGGATGATAAAACCAAACAAAAGAAGGGGAGGCTACAAGGCATTAAGGACCTCATCCATGACAAAAAGAGCAAAAAGCTAGACGCTGCCCAGAAAGAAAGCAGCCTCCAAAAACTGAAGAGCCTCACCTCTAAAGGCAAGGAGGAGAATGCTCCACACTCAGACTCAAGCGATAGCTCCACCCTGCTTAAGAAATCAAAAAGCAAAGGGCAGGAGAACGCGTCAGCACCACCCAAAGTCCCGTCCTCCTCCACATCATCATCGTCCTCATGTTCTGCTACAGCAGCTGGCAGCACCAAGGTTAAGGAGGAGGAGGTGGTTAAAGAGGAGCTGTTGGCACAGAAGGATGCCACAGGCTCCACTAACCTGTTTGAGGAGTTCCTGTTGAACTGTGAGGCCAAGGATCGAGCCCCCAGACGACAGCCAGTTCATCAGCCCCCCGTCGAGAAGAAGGTACAGTATTAGTGACGTATATTTTTCACACACACATTTTTCTGTAAACGGACAGAGCAAAACATAGGATTGTATTAAATGTGGATCAGTGACATTTGGCAAAAATCTGAAGGCCACTGTCAACGTGCATCCTTACTCTGCAGTTAACAATAAAATATATGCAAATCAGCACAGAGGTACATAAGCAGGATTTATACTCTGGATGTTGGATGGTCGGATAGCATCGTAAGTGTTGGTGAACAGTCATCTGGCTGGAATAGAAGTCATAGGAGAAGACCTGAAAAACTGTTTGAAGGCAATTATGGACTAGCACCAGTGAGACATGAGAGCTGCATGCATCACTGAGAATACTGTCAGATAATATATTTAAAATTGCCTTCGGTTTTCAAATCAAAAAGAGGGAACTGATAAAAATCTCAGGGTGAATACTTTACTTTTCCATTTCTACATATTTCACAGAAATACAGTAAAAAAGTAAAGTCAGGACGTGACTAAATTGTCAACATGCTATTTTTTTTCAGAACTACCGTGACTTTTTTTTTTTTTTGGAATTGCAAGATGTCCATAGTGTTGTTCATTTTTCTTTTTTTTTGTGCCAACACTAGCTAATTGGAAAGCTTGAGAAGATCCCTAAGCCAACCAAAGAGTCTCCAGTTCAGAAACCAGAGCCTGAGAAGACGGAGAAGACCAAGCAGTCATATGGTATGTATGACACAGAGGCACAGAAAAATCCCTTTAAATACATCAGTTATTACGGACCCCCTCTGCTGTCAGCTGAGAAAAAAAAGAGTAGTGTATAAATCTGTACTTGATCTACAAATGTTTTGTTAAGTTACATTTACATACCCACGTAAATCCCAGCCGACTTCTGTTAAAGAACAACATCGGATGAAAACACGCCAAATACATAATCATTAGCGAACACGAGGGACTGTATCATACAAAAGGATTCTAAACGTAAGTAACCACTTATAAGCTGTCAAATTAGAAGTGCATATGTGGTGCTGTGGTATCATCATTTTAAAAGTATCTACCAAACCCCATGTTATATACTATTTCATTACTAGTAGATCCACTGTTTGTACACGAAAGGACATTTAATGGAACTGAAGAACTTCTGTCACCACCAAAATAAATCATTTACTATCATAGCAGAAAAAAAATCTGCAATAAAATGCTTGAATATGGTTGTTCACTCATAAGGAGATAATGGGAAGAGATCATCAAACTGCCTCTGCTTGGTATAACCATCATGAAATACAGAATAAATGTTCATGCTCTCATTTTAAAGCCAAAGGTGTCAAGAAAAGGTTTGGTGGTTATTTCTTTGCTACAGTGATCCATTGTCGAGCGATAAACCCCATTTTTCATTATGCACCATCCCAGGCAGGCGGGTGCTTAAAAATAGCAGATCAGAATATACACAGATAACGTACTGAAACCTAACTGTACTTGACTGAAAACAATTTCATTCAACAGAGCTCGCTTTAAGCTTTTCAACGATACATGACATGCCTGATAGTTTGGTTTGTTTACTACTTGGGATGTGTATCTAATTCAGACTTGTGTGTCATTTATCAACAAAGCATTTGTTGCGAGTGGAGAGAGAAAGCGGTTACACACAACGAGAGCTGAGTTAATAGTGAGGTTGTCTTTGTTGGAGGTTATTTATATCTGTATCCAAGGGAGAGAGTGACGGAGGATCTGATGCCGGGAGGATCGCCTCTTTTGATGAGCGCACATTTGTGTAGAGGAAAAAGGCACTTTTCTTGACATTTAAGTAATTATGGATCTAATACTTTAACAGTCCTCTAATACGATTATTGTATGTTTTTATTCGAAAGGACGTATAATGTGCAGTTTCAGCACTTTAATTTCCCTCCTTTTCATTGTGTGTGTGTGTGTGTGTGTGTGTGTGTGTGTGCGTGTGTGCGTGTGCGCGCGCGTGTGCTAAACCTTAGTGTTTTGTAGCTGCAAGCCAGCTGTTAGCATTGGTCATAAGCTAAGGCCATGGTTATTTATATAGAACAATCCAGTGAGGTGGGCTCACAGTGCAAACATGGAAGTGTGTATATTTAAAAAAAAACAGGGCACATGGGAAATCACACATGGCCAAGCATTTCTGCAAACATTACACCTCTGTCCTTTCAGTGAGATCTCTGAGATAAGGTTTGTGTTGTGGAAGAGTCCAATTCAGACCAGTTGTAACTGAGAGTAATATGAGAGGTTTGCATATCCTTATTTTCCCCTTGCCTTCATAAAAATATCCCTTTTCCCTTATTTATATCTCAAAGGGCTCCCCCATAATTTAAGGCTGTTTAGGCTCTTTATGACACGTCTTCCTTGAAATTTGACAGCTTGTCTGCTCCCCCTTTAGCCCTCAGACCCGGCCAGAGTTATGGCTTCAACCTGGACAGTGATGAGAGGGAAGGAGAGGAGACTACTAAGGCGAGGATTGGAGAGGATTCGCGGAGGGAGAGGCCGGAGGAGGCTCAGCGGCCAGGCTGGGAAAGGAAAACCCCAACAGATGACAGGAGGAAGAGGAGAGAGGACAGTGAGCCCAGACTCTTCATGGCTTGCGATGACAATCAGGACACCCAGGACCCACCAGAGGGCACCGACAAATCTGGTACGTGCTGAACTTTGCTGCTTCCTGATATCAAGACTGTAGTTTCATATCTGATTGTTCAATTCCTTCTGCACACTTGAGATCCCAACACTGCATGAAAAGTGGGATTTTGGTCAGTAAGCGGTACTGTAGATTGTCGTGGAAGTTCAGGTTTACGACTGCACGCGGCAGTTTGCAGGCAACACCGAAAACTGCCCTGAATTGTCGGGGGGGGGGGTTTACCCCAGGTGACAAGGTATTAACTTCATTTTAAGAAAATCTCTGGTATAAATATATCAGGCTAAAGCCTGATTATAGACTCTTAAATTTTAGCTTGAATTGATTTATTTAATGAAAGTATGCTAGATTAATTACTGTGTCTGTCATTAGCAATGGCCAATGTTATGCAAAAAAGAGGTAACACTTTATTTGAAGGTGCCTACATCAGGGTGACATGAGCATATACATGCCATAAAACGTCATGCAGATTAATGACACTTCATTCATTTTTATGACTGTCATAAAGTGTCATTCGGTTTTTGTAATGTCAGGTTGACATTGTTTTGGGTGTCCTCATCATGACAACTTGACCTTAACTCAACTTAACCAAGATGACATTTCCAGACAATGTCTTTGTCATGACAACTTGACATAATTGTGAAATCAACTTTCCTGGTACGGGTATAGGCAGTTCACCATTTGCCATAAGCAAAACTTTGTGAATCCAGAGACAAGTGGCCATATCCAACACACTGAACACGCCCCATATAATAATAATAATAATAATAATAATAATACCATTATAGTGTACTGGTTCACGACAAAAAAAAGCCAGAAGTGATGGCTAATGTCAAAGAGTAGCCTAGTGTTAAATTATGCAATTGTGACAGAGCGTCATAGTATATTTGGTTTCTTTCTGGAAGGAAATAGGGTTGGTACTCTGTCAACCATCAACTGTGTTCTGCACTCACATAATTCAGAACAAGAACTAATGGGGAATGGTAAAGTGTTACCAAAAAAAAGGACACACCAAACAATTTATCTCAACAATTAGTTTTAATCAGGCTTTGCCACAAAGGTAAAATGTGCATTCCATGCAAAGAACATCACAGTCTCCTAGAGTTTAACCACTGTGCATAGTGGCATGACCCTTTCTTTGGTCTTGCTTAAATGCACAGTGGATACGTTAACCGCACATCTCCCAGCAATGCGCTCAACAGGCAGAAATGATGCTGGGTATGACATGTCTGTTCCCTGCAAGCTCCAAACTTCTATTGGCTTTCCATAAAAATGGGGATGAAGCCAGGAAACTTGTGCAATAATATGTTTGAATGCAGTGCCCTTTGACACAACATTAACAACTATCTTGCTTTGCTTTATAATGCTGCTTTATAATGGCTGGTCGTAGTTCTGCTAGAGGGTCAAAGATGGGTTCCTCAAAACTGTTATTGTTTCCACACGGCCCATGCGGCCCTTTCTGCTCTATGCGTAAGTTACACTCAGATATGTTACCCGTTTGCATGTCATGGCCAAACAGTCAGTGTCAGTGACACAAGGGTACATCTGATAATACTTTGTCATGCTCTGGCTCATCCATGATTGTCTGGTGGAATGGAGACAGAGGCACCACTAGGCCTATACAGTTTTCTAAGAGAGGTCTTTCTGCTGACATCAAGCATAGTGTGTGTGCACTTTTGACGTCCGTGGCTCCCATGAAGACTGCTCAAATCCTGAGTAGTCTTTTTTTCACCAAATTCTTTCTTGCTGAACGTCTTCAAAAACTTGTGGCATCCTGCAAATGTTACACACACATATTTATATTTGAGCATTCAGTGAAACAGACCAACTACTATCCGTTAAAAAATAATCAATGTAAACATTTACATATTGATTTTAATGATTCAATATCAATTTATTAATTAAGTATAGCAAAGAATGTTTGAATATTTCAATTACCTCTGTATGCTCCATTTCGCCATTCTTCACATTTCTCTGCAAATCCAGGTCTTTTAAAAAGTCCTTCCAGAGACTGCACAACACTCTTGTAACATGAAGAACATATTGGATTGACATACTCGACTGATCACTTCCATGCCCCTCCCCATCTTGTATGTGAGGATAGGCTTCACTCTGCTCCTCAACAAGGCTTTCCCCCTCTTCATCCTCTTCAGCCACATATTCATCCTATGCAAAAGTAATGTACACATTTAAAACGCATGCAATGCCCATACTCAGCACCTCAAACGACCGTACTCAGTGCATGAATATGTCCATTTGAGAGTGATAAGACCATCATTAACGTGGCCATTTGAGTGTGAAAATATTTTAAAACTGTAGTTAGAAACGATCATGTGCATCTCAAACAGCTAGCTTTAGTGCAATGAACCTGTTAAAAGTAGGCTGCTCTGTGTGAACTTCATTCAGGGGATTTTTGGAATTGTTTATAATTCCATTGTTTATTTTAGTTGTTTTCATAGTTCCCTAACAGAAATTTAAACTGAGAGTAACAGTAGTAGTACTTAGAGTGGAAAAAAATAATGTGGATGAAACATGTTGGGTTTTCCTGTTTGAGCTCTGGATTAGCATGTATGGAACTTAATACTTGTATATTCAAAGGTAATTTAATGCTTACCACATAACAGGATATGTCTTCATCATCTTGCACTGACTCTGAATCGTCCTGAAATGAGTCCAGGAAAAGATGAATGCTTTGGTAATCTGCTGTTTCGTCTGGAAAATAACCCGTGCAGAAGACACAGTTATGCATAGGGTGACCATATTTCGATTACTGAAAACCAGGACACTCGGCCTGGCAATGAGATACTCAAATGATACTCGAAAAGCAACCACATTTTAACTAGACAATTTACAGTTACAATATCTGTAGCCCACGTCTGTACAGGTAACAGTTAATCGTGGTGCTCACCGTTGTCTGAGCTGTCTGTCGCTGGGTGCATTTCTTCAGATTCTTCCATGATCAGTTCTTTTTCTGGGTCCTCGGAGTGCATTTCACTTCTCTCCAACGACAACCAAGTTATCTTTGAGGTCTTTACACATCGACGGTACATAACTCCCGCCAGTTGGGTCATGACTGAATAGCAGCAGGCTCTGTACGTTAGCGCTATTTGACCTAGCCCTTTTGGATTTTTTCTCCCAAACTATTTTTGAAATAACGCTTTCTGTGGTCAAAATACTGTCCAATCACGTGCAAGGTCATGGGCAAGTACTTGCAAGACGAACACAGAAATGTATTTATTCCTGTATTCAGACCTTTTCCTGTGTGTTTGCTGTTTCGTGATCTACAATGGCTGGACGCTGTCTCGCTTTCAGCGCCCCTTCAACTCCTCTGCGTGGACGCAATCAACCCCTTTCAGCCAGTCCGCAGACTGACAAGAAGACACTGCTGAATGCTATCAGTGGGCTGTCTCATCAGCTAACTCTGTTTGCTGGTAATGTTAAAGAGCAGCTCACTGTAGTAAACTCCAGATTGCTGTCCATAGAGGATAGGTTGGCTTCTTTGGAGTCCAAAAACTGTATGGGAGAGACTAACTCAAAGAAGAGAAGACGGGTGCACAATCCCAAGATCGCGGTAAGAATATGTTTGGTGACTTCAACCTAAGCTAAAAGTAGCCTAACAGCAAAGCTTTTTTTTTAAGTAGCCCAGCCCAAGCTAAAAGTAGCCTAGTAGCTTTGTAAAAGAACAAGTGAGCAGAACCAGTGCAAGTTGCTTTAGAAAAGTGTATTTTTTTGGTCCTGTAATTTACAAGAAGCGGTACGCCGTCTTCACAACTCTGAGACAAATTGTAGGCGCTATGAACCAGAGCAAGGGTAAGATTTTAAGGAATATGCTTTCATTCTGCTGTGTTATGAAATAGATAGGGGTACGTTAATAGATTCTGACCTTAACCGTACATTTTGATTTGTCAGACTAACCTCGCCTCATAACGAGGCCGTGACCTCCTATTTGCTCAGAGCTATACCTGCAAGTCCAGATTAACATGGTGTTGATAATGACGCCATTGTGTGTAAGTAACTTTTACTGTTTTCTCCTTCCTTGTTTAACTTTACTGTAACATAGGTTTTTTTGTTCATACCACTCTTATTTTATTGTTTTCCAGTTGCCTGTAAGACATATTACGAGACAGTACGCAGGATTTTCAGGTACAAACAACCAGATCTTGGATCGTAGGCAGAAGCTGTGAAGAGTTCAGCTCGGAGTCGATCGAGAAGAAAGAGAATAAGACTTATTAGATTAGATCCGCTTTTGGTCAATGTGACTATTTTTTGGGTGCATTAATAGATGTGTTATGTCAATACACAGTGTATGGCACAGTATTGATTGTCTTTATTGATTGTTTTTACAGCTGCTGGAAGCGAGACAGAGTGTGCTAGCTCAGGATGAGGTGGACCTTTGGAAGTGTGCCACCATCGACCTGATGTCTGATGAGGAAGACGGCGTTGTTGATGGGGTGTCTGGATGGATTGTGCGACCCCCGTCCTTTCGCTAACCAAGCTCTGCGCCGCGCTGCAGTCGAGATTAGAGGCGAATCTGAAGTACAGGGCAACGCACCACAGACGGCAAACAGACACTTCACGGAGCTGTAGCTGTAGAATATTTGCCTTCTCCTGAGCTTCCAATTTGTTGTGTGGTTAGATCTCCTACGCTTTGTACATACTTGTGTGTTTACGTTTCTGCTAACAAAAAAAAAAAAAAAGCTCTTTCTTTGAATAAGCATGTTCCATTTTGTACATAGTTGTGTGTTGCACTTGTGTTAATAAAGCTCTTTCTTTGAATGAATAAATGTTCCTGGCAGATTTTCCTTTCCTCAGTAAATTAATTCATGTCCTTGATGGTAATAATAGTGTATAGTCCATATGATAACAATGACATAAATATGGAAATTATTATTCTATTATTGTAGTTTTCATTTATAATGACCCAGGGTGACCAATAGTAACAGATCTGCCAACCAGTCACAAGTGATTTTTCTTAAGTACTGGTTTCATCAATACTGAGTGAGGAAATTCAGGCTGGCCAGACCTTCTCGGGCACAGACGAACGCAACGTTCACAGGCTGTAAATTGTCGTTATCTGACAAAGATTTCCGGGCATTTACGGGGACAAAATTTCCTACTTTTCATGCAGTGCAAATGATTGACTTGACACATGAGAAAGATTTGTGGAGGGAATAAGAGGTGGTTTGAAATCAGTGTGCAGGGTTTCAGCCTGCCAGCTAATGACGTCTATCTCTCTCTGTATTGTATGTGTTTTACAGAGAAGGGCCAAGCCACTTTGAGTCTTGGAATGGACCTCAACCTGGACTGGATGACTCTGGACGACTTCCAGAAACATCTGAACGGAGAGGATGAGATCCTGTCTGGTCCACCGTTGTCACCCAGTGAGTGTTTTTCCATTTACGTCTGAGACAATTAGCATACAATCAACACATCAGTAGTATTTGGACTTACACAATTTTTAGAGTTAAAATTTTGGAATTTAAACTCTAACCTCATAGCAACAAACAGTTTTTCCTAACATGAAGGCATCATGTGTCTTAAAGGAATACCAAACTGTCTTTCAGCTTTATCTCTTCATCCCAATGAAACAGCAGTTACAGGATCTTTAGCCTCTTTACTGTGACAGATATCCAAGGGAAGCAGCATATCCCTCAGGCCCTCCTGCGACCCTTTTAGGGCTTTTCAGTTGTATTTTTTGCTCTCATTTTGGCAGTTATTATGCTGAGATGATAAGCAAAAATTTCTCTTGGAGCCCTGGTGTGTGTATGTGTGTTGGGGGGGAGTGCAAGAGAGATGTGGTCTGCAAAATCAATGGTTCTCATGGCATTTTCTTTGATTCAAGTGTTTGAAGTGAAAAGATAACCAAAGTTAGCAAAAATCCTCTTATAGCAACATGATCTTTGACCATGTCTGCATTATAATCAAAGTTTGGTAACCACCAAGTCGCGAATCCCTGCAGAGCAGAGTGTACAAGGCAGCCATGCGCCTAAGTTACTTTATGCAGGTGCCCCTGCAGGTGGTCCTGACAAGTTTAGCCAGGGCCAGAATTGCGCGTTTCTACCTGTCTGCAAACATGGAGCGACGTGTCCGCCTGAAGAAAGCCATACAAATGGTCACTGCCCCTGTCGCAGCTTCCAAACCCGCTCTCCGTGGCCAGAGAGGCCCCCCCACGCTGCGCCCAGGCCGGACTCCCAGACCTGTACGCTCCACCCCCTCTGGACACTCCACAACCCAGCAGCGTCCAGCCCGCACCGCCACCTGGTTCTCATTCTCCGGGTCTCTCTCCCCCTCTGCGGAAGATGACAGCAACTCCGTTTCTGATCAGGAATGGGAGTTCCCCTTGCAGGCCGGTTCCAGCTCTGCCTCTGACAGCAGCTCCTCTGGGTCGGAGGTCACCGGTGACGCAGAGGAGAGAGAGATATGGCGGTCAAAGAACGGAATGATTTCCTGGGAACCCACTGAGGCTAAAACTCTGCGGTACATCCCAGCCGCCCGTCTTCCTGAGGGGCCAACAGAATATGCCCTTCGCCACATCCGTGATATCCAGTCCTGCATGGATTTGTTCATGACGGAGGATATAATCCAGAGCTTTCTTCGGCCTTCTGATTTTGGCTGGAGTGTACCGTTCACGGGATGAATCTACAAAAAGTCTGTGGTCAGAAGGCGCGGGACGAGCCATCTTCCCAGCCACTATGGCTCACAGAAACTTTGAAAAGATAGCTGCAGTGATTCGCTTCGAGGACAAGCTGTCTAGACCGAAACAGCTGAAGGACAGTATGCTGGCAGCTATTTGGCCGGTATGGGAGAAGTGGGCACCACGCCTCCAGCTGATGTACAACCCTGGAGTGGACATCTGTGTGGATGAGCAGCTGGTGCCATTCAGGGGTCGCTTCCGCTTTCGCCAGTACATCCCCAGCAAACCTGCCCGCTGTGGCCTGAAGGTTTGGGTTGCCTGTGACGCCCGGACCTCATATGCCTGGAAGATGTCAGTGTACACGGGGAAGCAAGACGGAGCCTGCCTGGAGGTAAACCAGGGCAAAAGGGTGATGTTGGAGCTGGTGGAGGGTCTGGAGGGTCACACTGTGACATGTGACAATTTCTTCACGTCGTATGGACTTGGGGAAGAGCTCCTGAGAAGAAAGATTGCCATGGTGGGAACCATGAGGAGAAACAAGCCTGAGCTGCCCCCGAAGCTGCTGGAGGTCAGGCAGCGGGCCATTCTGTCCTCCATCTTTGCTTTCTCCAGTACCCACACAGCGGTGTCCTACGTTCCCAAGCGGAGGAAAAACGTCATCCTGCTGAGCACGAAACACCGGGAGCCCGCCATAAGTGATGAACCCCACCGAAAGCCCGTGATCATCATGGATTACAACAGAAACAAGGGCGGTGTCGATAATCTTGATAAGGTAGGCTTTTATTTTTATTTATAATTATAAATATTCACATATTATTTACATTATTATTACTGTATCGGAGCTTCCAGGGGGAAGGCTGGAGTGTTATGTGGGCATTAGAGGCCCAGAGCGAGGCAGACACTTGCCGTTGTGCCCTGGGGCAGAAAAAGACAAAATATTTTATTATTTAATTATTTTTAATTGCTATTATTATTATTTTATTATTCCTATTCAGTAGCCCACTTCTTGCATTCTTAAAAAGACTGAATGATATATTTGGGTATGATGAATAAGAATATGTGTTCACTTTTTCTCCCCTCCATCAGGTTATCAGGACCTACAGCTGCCAGCACAAGACCCGGAGGTGGCCATTGAAAATGTTCTACAACGTCCTGGATGTTTCGGCGTACAATGCGTTTGTCCTATGGATGTGTGTTGATCCACTGTGGAAGAAGAGAGAAACCCACAAGCGGCGCTTGTTTTTGGAGGAGCTGGGGAGAGCCGGGGAGAGCCATGGTGACCCCACTAATGCAGCAGCGGCAACGGCTACCCCGAAATCCAAGTGCTGTTGCTCTCGTGGATGCAACGCAGGGAGGGCAACCGGAGGAGAGCGACGGTCTGCCAGCAAAGGCCGGGCGAAGGCGACAGTGCCGTTTTTGCAGCAAGAGGATCCGCAACACCTGCTGCAGATGTGGACAGCACATCTGCAGAGCCCACACCTCCATGCTCTGCAGCACCTGCTGCCCCTGAGACTCGGACTGAGTAATATTGATAATTACCAACTCGTGCTTCTAGTTTGGTTTATCAAATTCATTTGTTGCTATTATGTTTGTTTTTAACAATTATTTTTTTATTTACATGTTTAAAATAAATTTCATTTCAGAGTTCAAAATATAACATCCATGTGTCATGTTTGATATTTTTATTAAGGCTGTTTATTTATGATATCCCTTTTAGGGCTGCAGGAGGGAAAGTGTGAGGTTTTTTTGTGTGAAATCAGTGTGACCCAGTGACCTAAAAGGGCCTTAAGAGAAAACGTTTTTTTTAAAGGAGGGCCAGAGGGATATGTTGTTGCGATATAGTCACAAGAGGGATTTAAATCAAATTGTGGCCGTGACTTAGTGAATATGGAGCTGTAGACAACTGTTGGCCACTGCATACACCTTCCTCCCCCGTGTTATTAGATCAGTAGGAGAACACCAACGGAGAAATGAATAAACTGGAGCAACCCCGCTCTCTTTTGGAAATGTGAAGTTTTTGCCAACTAATATCCAAGCACACCCCATAAATTTGTTCTGGTAGCTGCAACGAGCAACAAGCTTAAGTCTAATGCAGTTTTAAATAATAGGTGGGATTAGTTATTAGCTCCACAACATGATTGATTAGGTAAATGATGTTTTCATACTGAAGTGCGAAGCCAGTGATTACAACACCCTATATTGTTCATGTAGGCACATAGACATCCAAAGTGTCAGCAGCTCTACCTGCCATTGGAAAATACTTGTATATGGGGTGTAGCAAAACTCATGGGTGTTGGCAAAGTTTTCTTATCAACAAGAGAGTAATGCTGTAATGTTGTTATTGCTGTTAGTATGTTACCATGCTAACGGCTGTATTAGAGCCATATGCAGTCTCTGCATGTGAGAATTGTGAGAATTTGAAGTCCACTGGATATCAGGTGGCTGCCATTCCGTTTACAGCTTTTTTTTCCCTTAGTTAATTTATTGAATGAGTAAAATGTTATGTGTTTTTTTATAATATCTTGTAAAATAAGTTTGATGACAAGATCTGTAATGTATACTTTCTCTAAACTTTAGTTGACTTTACTTTGTTTCCGTCAGGTGAGTTGCGGGATGCTGTAAAAAGTGGAGATTACATGGCTGTAAAATTGGCACTTAATTCAAAAGAGGACTACAATCTGGACCAAGAGGTATGTAATGTTGTGATCCAATGTCATATTGTTGTAAATTTTATAAAAATCATTCACCCACACCATCTTATTTTTATCTGCTGACTTGCTTGTCCTGTATTTTAATTTGTTTTACATTTATTTTTAGTCGACATCTCAAAGATTCTAGAGCCTTCATGTGCAGGACAAAAGCGCATTTTACAAATTTTACAGTTTGCACCTTGGTTGCCCCAACATTTATGTGTGAGAGTGACTGTGTGAACACGTATGAAAAAAGTGTGAATTTTTTGGATGAGCAGTACAACACAGTACTGTGTTAAAAAAGTCGACCAGGTCCTCTGCGTTACAAATGCATGAACTGACATTGCGTTAAAATAACACTTCATTTTGCGGACGGAGAAGCAACATGGTTGAAAATATGTGAAAATCCTTTTACATAACCACTGGCAAACTGTTTTCGTGTCATGTGAAATGTCTCCATGTTAGACATATTTTAGCTGTTTAAGGAAAATCTTTAAGCTGCAAAACTATCAAGATGGTGCCTGTTATTCCACATAACCGTTGCTTATAGAGACATTTTTTTATCATAGATATCATTCTTTTTGTGATTTGACTTCAAATTTGGGACCTGGAGCTCTTTTGAGAACCCTTCCAATAAATTTGCAATTAGGACACTGGCTCACAAGGGCAACACAACATAGCGGTGACAACTCAAGTTAGTACAATTAAAGGAAATTAATGGTTAACCCATTGCTTATTCATAAATGAGCAGCTGAATATTTATCACAACTATGCACCAAGGAATCTGTTTCTTCAAGATCTACGTCAACAGACCTTACTGTTTCATATCGACTAATTATTCATCGGCTCAAGATGTTTTTTACATCTCCAGAGCACCTTTTGCAGAAAAACCAGGTAAGACTGAGAACCTAAATGTTTTCTTAAGTAGTAGCAGTAATTGTAGCAGTATTGTAAATATTTTACTTGGAAGTAATTCAATCCAAGAACAAATCTATTGTTTGATTTTGTGTTGTGAAGCAGAGATAGTAAATAGCAGATACTATGAATTTAAGGGCCATTTTCTTACTTTGTATCCGAGCTGTATTGTTCTAACTTGGGCAGAGTACGTAAAAAGCTAAGAAAAATCCCATGTGCGACTTTATTGCCTTGCTCTGTTGTCAGATGGATGAAGTTAAGCTATCTTACTGTGTCATCTTTATAACCATGGCCTCTAACTTACCAACACAGTGTTGACAGGGCTGATTATTCACTTGTTTCTGTGTCAGAACTGTGAATGGAAAAGAGTTTAAAACTGCACAAACAATTTTAGTTTTAGTCTGTGACAAATTAAGTCATGTTTGACTTTCCCTAGTTTAGCCAGACTACAAAATGAAACTCTTGGCTGTTGCCTGGTTAATGTGCTTTGTATATGCCTTGTCCATGCCAATCTGTGTACCACCATCCTGTATCATTTTGATGTTTAAAATGGCTCTTTAATGTTATGTATAATTGCATATTGGTAACTTTTTCATTCATCAATATTTATTCATTGCAATGTGTGCACATTAGAGACTGTGGTGTCATCTTGCCTTGCAGTGAACAAACAAATGGAAGAAGACTCTGAAAACATGAAGTAGTGGGACAAGATGAACCTTTTGAAGCAGGTACATACTGTAAATGCTCTCAGAAAATGTATCATCATCATGGCCATAGCACATGTGAAACTCGCAGCAAGCACCAGTAATTATCATATATTTAACACCTTTTTTGTCTTTTATCTTACCATCAAAAAATTTAAAACATAGATGGCATCTAGATAAAAAACTATAATGCTTTGTGAATGGCTGAACACCATGGAAGTGTTCCCATGTTTTGAATCTGTATCTGGCCCTGGACTCTGTTAGATGTTCTTCAGCCACATTGAAGACATGTTGTGTGAAATCACCCGTTTCATCTGCTACGCTAAGCCAAATTTTTTGTATATAACCTCAAAAATAATTACCATATGTGTTTTGATTGCAAGCAATGAATGTAGGTCTAGTGTCAGTGCATATTCTGTTCTCTTCATGTAGCATTCCATCCAACACCCCATGACTACATATACTTGGTTAGACATTTACGATGTCAAAACGCTGCTTGATCCAATAAAGCCATTAACTGTTCTTCAATGGGTCACATGTGGTTTTTGTACTGGACATTTGAGAGGTGTCAGGGTTTTTTTTTTGGGTTTTTTTTATACCGACGCTGGGCTAAAAAGTGATGTGTGGCCATCACATTGACTTTTGTTTGAATGAGTCTGGATCTTGGTGGGGCATTGCCAAGGTGCTTATGCAGTAAACAGCAACTGAGAAGAGTGCAGAAGATTTTGACAAGGCAATATTAAAAAAAAAAGTTACTTGACTTAATCACCACCACTTCACAACAAAAATTCTAACCAAAATTTAGCTTTTGTCCCCCTCCCTCCCATATTTATTTTCTAATGGGTGTGTTTCAAGCTCACATAATCAAATTATTCATGGGGTCTGATTTGGCGATGAGTCTTACATATACTTGTTCTTTTACAGGCGTGTACTATTGGTGAGAAGAGGTCATTTGAAGGAGAGAGGAGCTTGATTGAAGAGAGAAGTTCGAATGATGCTCTTAGGTTGACTTCTAACCTTGACAGTGCAAGAAATGAAGAGGGTACTCCAAGAGTAAAAGAGAATATACCACAAGATTTGGATGGTCCAAAAGAAGTCGAACAAATGCCTTGCTGCCCTGCCAGTGCAAACAGTGAGCAAGTGACAATGAGGGAACATGAAAACATCCAGAAAGGTGGGAAGGATATAACTGACTTTAAAAACACTGCTTGTGATTCAGCTACCAAGCATGAAAGTAAAGAAAAGGACGACCAGAGGCAAGCAGAGGAAGACGAGATGTCAGATGACACAAAAGGTGGTTTATCAAGTGAAATGAATTTGAACTTTGATATTTCAAATCCAACCACAAATGCAGAAGGAAAGCTGACAAGGGACGATGAAAAAACAGAGCAAAAGGGCATAGCTGACAAACAGAGTTCCCCTAAGGAAGCAAATGACTCAAATAATGAGGCCGAGGATGTGGTGGCAAGTCATTCACAAAGTACAGATCAAGTTCTCTCTGACTTGTGCACAAAAGAGATTGCTGAAAGGCGATCACTGCGTCGCAGGAAAACTGTGGAGAAGAAAGAACCAACACGATCGAGTCTAAGGACTTGTAAGAAAGTGCTTGAAACAGCACCCAGCCCAGTGGTTGATGAGAAAAAAGAGTCATGCAAGAAGCACTTCTGTTTATATTGCAAAATGGCTTTCACCCAACTTGCAAAGCATTTGGAAAGGAAACATTCAGAGGAAACTGATGTTGCCCACGCAATACATTTTCCCAAAGGTTCCAAAGTCAGACAGACTTTGCTTGACCAAATTCGCAATAAAGGAGATTATGAACATAACTGCCATGTTCTCAAAAGTGGCGAGGGCGAGATTGTGACCAAGAAACAGGTCAAAAATGCCAGCATATCTGTTCGTGACTTCCTGCCCTGCCAGCACTGCTTTGCTTTTTATCGCAAAACTGATTTATGGAGACATGAGAGGTCATGTAAGGCCAGAAAGGGAGATCAGAAATCCTCTGAAAGGACAAAAAAGGGCAGAGTCCACAGTGCTGCCTCCCAGCTGCTTCCAATGTCGGAGTTCTTAACTGGAGGTTGCGAGGAAATCATCCACATCATGCATCAAGATGACATCTCAAGGCATATCAGAAATGACCCACTTATATGTAAATTTGGCAATGCATTGTCTGCTAAGTATGAACATGACAAGTCTCAGTTTGCTTATATTGCACAAAAGATGAGGGAACTGGGTAGATTTGTGCTCGCTGTAAATGAGCTTGACAAGAGTGTGAAGTACTTGCATGAAATATGTCTACCAACCAGATTTGAATTGGCTGTTGAAGGGGCCAAAAAAGTTAGTGGATTTGATCCCAGTTCCAGTAGGTTTAAAACCGTTTCCCTTGTCTCAAAGATTGGCTACTCTTTGAAACGTGCTGCAGAAATAGCTTTTGGTGAAAGTCGCATGACAGAGGACTGTGAAACTGAAAGTGAAGTGAAAAAGTTCATACAGCTTCTTGATACAAAATGGAGTCAGTGTTTTTCTCGCAAAGCTCTTTCACTGTCTCAAAAGCAAGACGTCAAAAAAGTGGAAGTAGACAAATCAACTGTGACAGAAGATTTGATGAAACTCCACAGGTTTATCACAGGGGAAGAAGATGAAGCCAGGAAGGAGCTGAAAGAGAGTCCTAGTTTGTCAACATGGAAAAAGCTCAGCGAGGCTACCCTAGCAGATGTCTGTCTGTTCAACAGAGGAAGGGTAGGAAACATTGGTAGAATGCTCTTGAAAACTTACATTTGCAAAAAGAGTAGTGGAACATTTGTGCTCTCTGCAGACCAGATAAGGAAAAGCACAAAATTGGAGCTGGATCTTGGTGCCAGTTTCACCAGGTTGGAACTAGAAGGTCAGTATGGGAGGAACATGCTGGTTCTGCTAACAGAAAGGATGGTTTTGTCAATCGACTTACTCATTGAAAATCGAGAGCAAGCAGGTGTGTCAAAAACCAATCCATACCTGTTTGCACGGACTGAAGGTCCATCCTTCATCAGAGGATTGGATTGTTTCCGAAGGGCTGCAATGGAATGCGGAGTTAAAAATCCAGAAGCACTTCTGTCCTCATCATTAAGAGAGCAAATTGCCTGCTGCTGGCAGCTAATGAGCCTAGGTGAAGGCGAATTGGACCAAGTAGCCAAGCTGGTGGGACAGAGCAGCCAGGAGTGCTATAGGCTCTCAAAAAATGCATCACAGCTGGAGGAAGTCAGCAAACAGCTGCTTAAGATGGATCGCACACTGCCATCAAGTCCACCCAGCTTTGCAAGAGATGGTGAGTGTTGTTTGCTCCTTTTACATTAATGTGTTCTTTGATATCAAAAGTTTGATTGCACACAGCCAGTACTCTCAGAGTATAGGGTAACATTTGGCAAAACTGCTTCCACTTAGTGGCTTGTTCTGAAACTTTCAACTGACTTCATCAGCACAACATTTTCTCAGTTGTCATGGAATAGTAGATGATCAAACTTCCTATTTATCTAATCCCAGTTCGTTCTTGATGTTGAAAATCACAGTAGACTAAATGATCTCTTCTGGAGATCCACTTACTCACTTGTTCTGGAGCTTTTGACTATCAGTCTTGTAAGCAGCTGCTAACAAAACAGAATCTTGCTTTTTTTCAAGGTCAAGAATGAACTGTGAAGTTTTACAGTTACCATAGTTCTTTTTAAATTGAGATGCTACAGCATTCTTAATTGGATGAAGATTTTATTTCTCTTACATGACCGTAACTCTTCACACTCTTACCATTTAGGAACTGTACAGAAGCCTGCTTTAAAGAGAAGACCCTGGAGTGAGAAGGAACAAGCTGCAGTGAAGCGTTACTTGAGTGAATTTATCACAAGTATGAAGGTTCCAGGCAAAAAAGAGTGCAATGCTTGCATAGCTGCTGAACCAGATCTAGGTGGAAGATCTTGGACAGATGTCAAAAATTATGTACACAACACACTACAGACAATACGGAGGAGAAATAACCAGCAGAATTCTGACGGGATTGTAAATGTTTTGAATCCAAAGAGTCCTAAAGCTGCAGTCCAAACCACAAAGAAAGATTTGGAAGATGCAAACGTTGTTTGTAGTATGACAACAGTGCATCCAGATCACCTGAGTTCAAATTGTTGTATGACAATGGCACCACCAACAAGCTTGAGAGGATCATCAACGCCATTCCCCCAAGAGATGACTTCAAGTTATGCATCCTTGTGTTCCACTAGTGCAAATATGGTCCATACAAATCAACCACTGATTTCTACTTTCACACCATTGAATGCTACTGATACACAAGTGGTTCCTACATTTACTCTACACAACACTACAAACTCACTAATGCCTCCTGCATACACTTCAGAGAACAACCAAATTCTTCCAATGTCTCCTTCGTATACACAGAATGCCGCAAGTATGCCACCCCCTTCTGTGTATACACAACAGGACACTACAAGTTCGCCAATGATTCCTACTTTTAGCCCGCTGAATGCTCCAAGTACCTCAATGGTTCCTACATTCACATCATTGAACGCTCCAAGTGCGCCAATGGTCCCTACATTCTCTCCACTAAATGACAGAAGTAGGCCTGTCGTTTCTTCGTTCACACCTCTGAACCATTCGAGTACACCAGGTTACCCCACAAACCCCCCTAGGGCCCCTACAACCGCGCAGGTTGTCCCAACAATCCATGGACCCAGTGTTCCTGACAGAGTGCCGGTGGTGCAGGAGGGTACGCCCATGTCCCCCGCAGGAAGACGAGTTGCTCCAGCTGTTAAGCCACAAAAGAGAAACAAAAGGTTGTGGAGTGAGGAGGAACAGGCAGCTGTGAGGCGTCAGCTAGGAGACTTCTGTAAACTGGTGAAAGTGCCGGGCAAAAAGGATTGCGATGCATGTTTAGCTGCTGAACCTGCCTTGAACAGCAGGACATGGAGGGAAGTCAAGTATTTTGTACATAACTCAATTCAGTCAATGAAAAGAAGAGGTCATGCAGTCGCCTCCAAACAAAGCATAGGACAAGAACCAGAGACTCCTAATGCAAACACGGATTGGGATGGTCCCGTTTATCTGTCCCTGTAAATATTCGTAATGGACATGCTAGAAAACAGTGATCATTGAGACTTTGGAGGTGTGTGAGGACTGTGGCTTTAGTCTCCTATTATACAGTCCTTATAAATTCAGCAGATGTAAATAGTTGTAAAATGTACTGTCAGTGAACCTGGTCTCAGTCGCCATACAACGTTTACAGCGTTTACAGACTGCCCTGCCATTCTTTATATCACACATTTAAAAAGCTCCTGAAGTATTCAGAATTAAGTTCACCTACGCTATTGGTGTACCATTGCATGAATATACACTAAATGGGTGGAACTAAGGACGTTTGTACTGTAGCTTTGGCTCCAAAAAAGCAGATATTAATGTTTAAAATGGTTAGATTGCATATACGTATGTAAGACAGTCAGTTATATAACACTGTCAATTTGTCAGATCATCACAGGTTCATCTCTAGGAAGTGTTCTGATTTAGATATGTGATCATTTAGTAAACGTGAACCTCATTTTGCCAGGATTTGCAACCTGCCACAAGTCATTGGATGTGGCAAATAGCTACTGTGGCAACCAAATGTGCTTTCACAATTTTAATCACAATATTCGTGAAAGCAATGGCTGAATTGTTTGGGACTCCCCAGCAACCGTGACCAGGGCATTTCCCACCCTGCACTGAGCAAAGGTAGCCTCAGTGACTGTACATTTCCAGAGGGATTTTTACTCTTCTTTACTGCAAAACTTACTTAGACATCAGTCTTTCTGCCTGCACTGTCAGTAGCATTTTTATGAATTTTGATTATCAAAAACCTACCAGCAAATCTTTGCAGCGAATCCCTCCAACATGATCGATGTACAATGACTTGCTTTGCATAATTCCCAAATGCCTGACCCAAGTGTACTATATTCTTGCTTTAGCCAGTAGCCTATATTGTAGATGGCCCCTGATAGCCTGCAGCCATAATGGTATACCTTCCTTCTGGATGTTAGAGAATTAGGAGCTCATTGTGCATACCTCTCACTTAAACATAAAAAAAAAAAATTCCTTTGAGATTCCTGTTGATAAATGTTTGTTATTTCCATGTATATGTTTTCTTTTTCTTTTTCATGTGTATTAACAAGCTGCAGAAAGGTTTGGTTGTATTTTTGTATCACTACAGCAACTGTATAGAACATTTTAGTAATTAATTGTATTTGATGTACTCTAATTTGAGGTAAAATACACTGCATTGGTCTCATTTGTTTTACTTCGTTTTAAGCTTTTATTATCTGGATGTTTGTGAAATTAATATCCAGTTGCCAAGATCAGATTGCCTTATTTTGATTATTTGCTTGATCACTTTTTTTCTATTCATGTTGATTGCATGTAACTCACAACATAGCAGGTACAATCTTGGTAATTGTTGTGAGTTTTCACTTGTATTAATCATTGCTAACCACCTTGGCTGGTAAACCCACAGTTCTGTTTTGGTTTTTTTTTTGCAGTGAAGCATTATTACAATTACAACAATTAAATATTAATATAAAATATAAAGGGATGGATAAAGGTTTGTGAAATCACACATACCATACTACAGAACCACACAGACAGTGGATGAAAAGGTTAGTTCCTTCCCTGTGAAATAAGATGGTAACTAAATTCAGATTTTCCTAGTATTTTTGCATTCAACTATGAATGCAGTTGAGTAATTATGAAGAAATTACACATTTCATTTTAAGTGGAACATAGTTTTTTCTTAGAAACCTTGTTGAAGGTTCAAAACAGAAAACTGAACACAGGTTTGACCTGCGTTTACAGATAGCTAGTCGCAGCCTTTTGTTACATTTCAGTTTCAAAAATTAGTCACCGCAGTGTTTATGTTACACTGGATATTCAACAAAAGCTGTGGACGATGTGTTTTTTGGTCAGGTCAGTCGACTTTGTGGTTGTCTTCGCTAGGACACTAAAAGAAAATTCAACATGCAGCCTACAGTTATTTTCACCTTTTTATTTGTGATCAAAAGGAGCAGAAGTGATGGTTGAGAGTTTCAGACATTGCTGCTATTTGTCAGGGACAAAAGTTTTTGTGTTATCCTCCGTAGCAGCTGTAGAGTAACCAGTGTTCACCCTTTCATACCAAATGCATTAGCGCAGACCTGGGTCAGTTTACCCATTTTAACAGTTCACACCAATGGCAACTGTTCTTACCAGAGATGTTGCTTCAGTGTGAAAGGGGTATATCTGTATTGCAGTATATACATTAGTTAAGAGTTGTGCTCCAGATACAGGTGTATTTGGAAAACTAAATCTGTAGGTCTACAAATCAGATATGAGTGTTCAGACACTACCATTGCTGTTTGATGTTGCAAAGCTTTTTTTTTTTTCATTGTTTTTATAGTCGATAGCTTTTTTCCATTGCTCTTGTAAACACAGTGTGTTACTCTTCATCCTGCTGTAATTATGTTGCCTTCAGTTAATGCTTCTTATCAAGTATTGTAAGGCACTTATAACTTCTGCTTCTGTACAATAAAATGCTCCTTGGCTTAAATTTGCAGATTTTGTTGTTATGAAAAGGACAGTGTGCATTTGTTTCTGTTAAAGTTTTTGACAGACTTTTTGGATTACGAACGTTTAAGTTAG
Organism: Toxotes lorentzi; assembly: GCA_037833715.1. Classification (NCBI taxonomy): domain Eukaryota; kingdom Metazoa; phylum Chordata; class Actinopteri; family Toxotidae; genus Toxotes; species Toxotes lorentzi. Next base: position 4,167,506 of record JBBMJY010000007.1, on the reverse strand, counting down.
TAGTTGTAGATTTTATTTGCAGTTGTATTATTTTTCAAACTAAAGAGGCTGCAGTCGTGGTAGCAGCTCTGTGAGACTGTACAGCTGTGCTTTGATCAAAATACCAGTGTCAGCATTCTAACATGCTGACATTTAGCGGCTATATTTACCATGTTCACCTTCTTAGTTTTACTATTTACCAAATGGTAATAAACAACCCAGTACAGCTGAGGCTGAGGGGAACCAAGGAGACCAAAGTGTTGGGCCGAGGGAGAGACATCCCTCGAGCCATGCTGCTAGCATGGCTAAAAATCTTGTGAATATCAGTCTGCCTGTTTTTTGTTTATCATCTATAAATGCATTTTATTGTGATGAAACCTAAATATGTGCATATTTCTTGCTGTGGCTCAGAATTCATGAAAGCGTGGTGTGTCATCGCTGTAATCCTCTCAGTATCTTTCAGAATTATTTGAAAACGCATTAATATCATATACAAACCTGCTCAGATCTTCTACATTTTGTGCATAATTATTCACTTGTACAATTTATGAAACTTAAGTAACAAGACTTTCTGCTGAGGGAGTAATGGAAAAATACATGAAATGCTGTTTGTTTTCAGAATCCATTAATCATGCAGAAGCTGATTAACTGAACACAAAGTCCTGCTTAAATATAATCATAAACTATGAGGTTTTTAAACCCTGAAGAGTAATTAACTGCATTACAGCTCTCAACCTTGTTACTCACAGACTCAGAGAATCAGCATTGCTGTGACTAAGTGGCCTAACTGAAAACTACGCTCGCAGAAAGGCATCACTGTGTGTTCCTGATTGATGAGAAAAGAAGATAGCATAGTTCAAAAAACCCTATATTTTAAGTTTCAGGGATTCCCCCTCCTCTGTTGCAACACAAGACAAACTCTGAATTAACAATCCACATCAGGTTGTTTTACCGCCTTTGTCAGTGACGCTGTAGCTTTGTATCTGTCTGTTTGTCCACAGGATGTTAGTGGTATGTCTCTGAGCATGCTGGCAGCAGCAGGGGGGCAGGACGACATCCTCAGGTTGCTGATAAAGAAGGGGGTGAGGGTGAATGGACGACAGAAAAACGGCACTACAGCCCTAATGCATGCTGCTGAAAAGGTAAGTCTACCTCTTACCCCAGATGAGAGAGAGCTGTCACCTAAACTCTGCTTTTTGTACATTAAATTTCATCTAGAATTAGTTTAATATTCATCTGGTTCTATTGAAACTACAGAGGGAAAACTAGTGAACTATCCACAGTGTGCTGGTAATTGCAGCCTAATATTCAGAGTTTCTGGAGACCCCTGCAGACTAAAATACAAACAGTCACCACTTTTTTATTGTCTCTCACCTTTATTTTGCGTTTCTGTCCTCTTGTCAGAATTTCTTAACGACTGTTGCCATCCTGCTGGAGGCAGGCTCCTACGTCAACGCTCAGACACTAGGTGGGGAGACAGCGCTGATGAAGGTACTGCAGCGTTTCAACCCAGGCAGGACCATTCACACCAAACACAGGTTCATCTGTGGTCTCATAAGACGTGGTCCTCAAAATGCCTCACACCTCTTTGTTAGACCATGAAATGGTATCACATCTTATGCAGGCTAATTATAATGGTTGTCAGTGTGGGTTCTTTGAAAATAAGCACATAACACGTGTGCACAAGCAAACTAGCATTTTAAATTGTTTGCTTTTAGGGAAATAGGCATATATGCAGGGGGAAACAGTTAGCCTGGCTCTGCCCAAAGGTAAAGCTCTTTCTTTGTGCTCAGCAAAGGTAACCCTCTCCTGACTGTAGCCTTGTAGTTATCCTACAGACATGAAAATGATATCAGTCCTCTCATCAAACCCTTTGCTGGAAAGCAAGTAGCAGTATTTCCCCAAATCATTCTCTAATACAGGGACACTGAGTTCAGTCATGTCACCCAGCCCCTCAGGAACTTCTGTTTACCATCACACCCAAGCCTGGCAGTGTCAAACTTTTTTACTAAGATCACAATCACAGTCTGGAACCACTTTGGATGACATGATATTACCATTCAGACCGATGACATCTGAAAAGGAGAAGGGGAAGAGGCAGGCAGCAGATGAGGATGAGGTGTGGCAGAAGATGAGATATTGTACCTTCAGGCCTCTTACCCAGGATGATTTACAGTGGTGGGATCTGGACACAAGGCACGGGTTGTGTTCATAAAGGTTTCCCATCTTTCACTTCAGGCGTGTAAAAGAGGGAACGCTGATGTAGTGCGCCTCCTGCTGGAGTACGGAGCTGACTGCAACATCCTGTCCAAACACAAGAACACGGCCATGTACTTCGCCAAGCTCAGCAACAACCTGATGGTGTGCGACCTCATCAAGGACCACGTCAGCATGTGAGTGCAGAGCTTCACTCAGCACTGATAATGGTGATAATATAACGACTATAGAAAATATTAAAACATTTTGGCATAACTGCATGAATATGACACTACTTACAGTCATCAGATGTCTGGTCTCAGATTTTTTTTTCTTGATTTATTTATTTATTTTTATCTTTGACAGTTTCTGGTTTAAATCATACTTTGACTGTGTGAGTGTATTTTTGTTGTTGTTGTTATTGTAATTCCATATAAGAGGTTTGTTTTCTGAAAAAAGGATTTTAAGATATTTCTTATACTGACTGATCTACAGCAAGTACATTTGGTTACACCGCTGTTAAAGTGTGTAGTTTGCTGTGTAGTTGTGTTCTTGCCCATCTATCTGTCCTCTACTTCTTGTGAATTCTGCTGAGTGAGTCATTCTCTTTACCTCTGCGTCTCTGCCTGTCAGGCTGTCCAGTGTGGCGGAGGAAACCATCCGAGCGTACTTTGAGTCCCGTCTGGTGCTGCTGGAGCCCGTCTTCCCTCTGGCCTGCCACAGGCTTTGTGAGGGGCCGGACTTCTCCATGGAGTTTGGCTTTAAGTCACAGCCACAACCAGAGGGTAAAAGACAACTTTTGTATTTGGAAGTCAAATCAACATAATGGTATTAAAAAGTCTCAAATTTAATCTGCTGAACTCTACAGACACAATTTTGGAGTCTTCTAACACTCTCTCTTCTTTTTTTTTATCCTTCTGTCTTTTCCTATCCCACAATGCCTCTGTCCCTCCCTCCTATATCAGGTTCAGGAATCCTCCTCTTCATCTTCCACGCTAACTTCCTGACCGAGATCACAGCCAGGCTCTGCGGACCCTGCAGCGTTCACGCCGTGGTGCTCAACGACAAGTTCCAACTGCCAATCTTCCTGGTTGGTTCAGACAGCACTGTTCAGTTACACAGAAAAGCTAAATTTACCCAGAGGTTTATCAGAATAGAAAAAAAACAAGGTTAGGAAAATACAAAAAAAACAGCAGGAGATCAAAAGTGGCCAACATTCTCTTTATATCAAACCCTGTTTTGATGCTATTCATAGCGGTTATTTTGTCTGCAGTAACTATTCAGTGTATTCACATCATCTGCATAATGTCTTCAAACATTCAGGATAGCCACTTCATCTACTCCTTCAGCCCGGTTCCAGGCATCAACAGACTCTTCATTCGTCTCGCAGAGGCACCAACAGCCAAGGTGACTCACACACACAGTAATGTGCAGTATTTAAACATTTACACTTAGAACTTCATGAAGGCCTCATTCAGACAATCAGACAACTGCATCTGCACAGCAGGAGTCGTCTTGTAAAAACCTGCTCTGTCCAGTGTCATCCAGGAATACGGCGCGTGGGCCTTGCAGTCTTTTAGGGAACCAAAACGAATAAACTAAAGTTTTTACAGAGACGTTTCATGTCTGGCGGGGCTGAGTGTCTAAACTCAAAACATTTCTCTGGCTTTTGGCTGCTGCGTCGCTCTAAGGTTTGCTACCTACCACAAATGACATAGCTTTCAAGTTGCTGTCAAGGTTTATGTTGACAAGCATCCAGAATCATGTAACTCGTAGTTCAGGGGCCATTATTCTGTATGGCTCAGTAATTTCCTTAAACAGATGGTCATAAAATAAAATAAAATAAAGTAATGAAACAGTTTTGGATTCTTTAACAGTGTTAACAGCTTTTTTCTCCTCCTTCTTTCCTCAGGTCAAGCTCCTCATCTGTGCGTACAGAGTCCAGCTGCAGTGATGCCCCCTCAGAGGTCAAGCCAAACCTGCCCAACACAGCAAAACACACAAATAAACAGACACCTCCACACATACTTACCAGCAGCTGAGGTACTCTGCCAAGCTCACTGTCCTCAAAGAGAGGAAGAGTTTGTTGGATCTTCGTCACGGTGAAGTGAAATTAAAAATCTGCTTCCTCTGGGGTCAGTGCGAATTCTTATAGAGTGAAGCTCATTGATGATGTCTGATGACGTGGTCGTGCTCAGACCACAGCTCTGCAGCACAAATCCAAGGATCTTGCAAGGTGAAGTAACTGTCGAGCAGCCAGGTGGAAGGAGGTTTTCAGAAACTCCCTTCTCTCTCACTGTTGTAACTTCCAAGATTGAAACCCTCCTGGGTTGTGCCTTCTCTTCCGAGTTCCACCTTCTGTCAGCGTGGATATGATAGATGTGTGTGTTGTTTGTAGACCTACCATGTGTGTACGTGTGTGTATAGATAGGATTTTTGGGTGCATTTGAAGTACTAGGAGGGAGTTATCCATCAGTTTTGGGTTTTTTTTTTGCCTTTTTCCTGGACCAAGCTTGTGCTTTCCTACTCATGTTGTTCTCAGTAACTCATAACCTTAACTTGTGTATCACTGCTGCCCTCCCCACAAGTTAACACACCAGAATGAGATGATTGTAAAGTAAATGTTGAGCTGATTTTTTATCTATATTTTTTTTTGTTGAGTTTTATTGAATGAACAAAAGTTCCTTTTGCCTTTCCTGTTGCTGTTTATATTTTCTGATCTGTACATATTCACATACAATATATAAATATATACATTCTTAAATACAGTTATAAAGTGTCATCTGATGACTGCTAATGTTTTATTGCTTTTTTGCCACAGTAGGAGTGGGTTAAATTATTGAGTGTGTACAGTAAAAAGCTCTGGTCTTTATTTACTTTTAAGGGCTGAAATGTCTCACCTTGGATTGACCGCCCTGCTTGTAAAGGTTAGGGCTTTTAAAATTGGAAATCTTCTTAATTACGTACTGATCGCGGCAGAAGGGACACAGACACAGTCAGTGTAGGTCTGCCAATCAAAACTCACTCCTGCAGCAGACACTAGAACACACTAGATTTTAGCTGTGTGATGTTGTTTAATACGCATATTTCAACCGACAGACCTAAAAGGTTTGGTGTGTGTACATTCAAGCACAAAAACCTATTTAGAATATCTTGTGTATAAACAGGAGCATTTTCACATTCAGTACCTCAAATTATGTTCTCTTCAGTCATTTCATTATAGAGCTGCTTATCTCTTGCTTACCTGGTGTCATAGCTCTCTGACCCGGTCTGGTTTAAACAAGCAAACGGCTGCCGCAGACATCATGTCCAGCATCACCTTCCCTCATGCTGACACTCTGTAAAAATAATTTTGTTTCCACTTTATTCCTGACTTAACCATTTTCACTGAGCGCTGGCACGCATTTCATTTTGCCCTGTTAAGTGGCAGCAGAGTTTAAAAAATGCAGCCAAAGAAACATGAAACCGGCTTTTGATAGATTTCTTTTTCATCTTTTACTCTGCCTGTGTCATTACAGAACGAGGAGTCAGTGGATGTGGAAGAGGTTGTGGTTGGTGTTTGTTTTTGTAGACAAGCAAGACCTGGACAGCTCTGTAGTTACATGACTCCTGAGACGTATGATCAGTATGAAATGGAAAGTGTTCAACTGTAAACAAGGATATAAAACTTGTATGTCCGGCCTTCAGGAGCGGGAGGGCTGTTTGAGGATTATCTGGAAAAACCAAAGATGACTTTACATCAGACCTTAACCAGCGATCTTGCATTTTTTAGCCCATTTATTACATACTTTACAATTACAGATAACCATTTTACACATTACTGTGCTGTGGTTCATAGTTTTTATATATTTTTTCCTATTTTCAATTCAGTGAATGGTTCAATATCAGGTTCAAGAGGACTCTTGACACTTTCTTAAATGTGTAAACCATCACAGTGAGCATTAAATCTGTCGCTTATTTCTGTTTAAAGTTATGTTACCATCATAATTGTACAGACATTTCTGATCAGTCTGGACTTTAAACTGCTTTACTCCACCTTGATAATGATGCTTCAACAAATTTTAATTTCTATACCACAGTAATGGATGGATTACACCTATGCAAGTGTTAGGAGTTTGCTTATTGCCGGTGGCTTCGATTAAGAAACCTGAGAAATCTGAAATGCTCAGTAGCTAAAATAAAACAGCAGTATGGTCCTTTAATGTAACAGGCTGTTTATGAGGAAGTGTTGACCAGTTTGTTCTGATTCTGTACTCTGCTGCTTTTAACCCTCGTGGTTTTCTGACTACTTTCCTAGTCCCCCATTGTTCCTGAAGACAGTTCGGTTCTTCTGCTTTGCCTCTGAAAACTTCTGTGTGCACCTTTTATTTTAAGCGTGTTGACAAATATTTGGCTGTGATTGTTTCCTGCAGGTAGATGTATGGTATGCGTGAGAAAGAGCGGCCTCAGTGTTGTTTGTATCGATGCTGCAGCCAGTCACTGCTTTACCCTGAGGCTGCATCTCTGTCCTAAATAAAATTTGTGCATATATTTCCACACTGGTTTCTCTGTCTCGTTCGTCACACAGGAAGTTTTCTATTCAGTGGAAAAGTTGAGGTTGATATATGTGATTAAGCGGAATCCTCAAAACGGTTTTTCAAAGTAGTTTTTAGGTTTTATTTGATAGAGGACAGAACAGAGTTGGAAAGAAGGGAGAAAAGTGAGGGTCCGTGACCAGGCTCAGACCTTAGACCCAGATCTAATCCCCTCTTTATTAGAGGTGAGTGTTCATCACATGTGAGTATGTGATAACTTATAGATTTTAAATGTGACTGTAGGCAGGCATTCAGACTTCCGGTTAAATGTTATTCTGTTTAAACTTTTCCCCAGGCTCTGACCTGCTTGTGACGCTGGAATATCGAAATGTAGACACAAAACAAAAATTTTAGCTTAATGCAGGACCAAAATAAGAAAAGAAGAATTTGTTCCCCCTTGACGTTTTAGTTTTCCTGCTGTGTCACGTTCTTTGTACAGTTTTGAGTTGAGAGCTTTTATGTCGTACATCGTATGAAATTGTTATGATTTTTATGAACAGATAAAAGCCCCGCCCTTACTCTCTATTGCTACTTTTACTTTAGGGAGGATCCCAGTACTTATTCCAGTATGGATTTAAACAAACAATGTCACAGAGCTGAAGAGTCCACATTTGCATAGACTCAAAGATGTAACGGTCAAAGGCAGCAGTGGACAATAACTAAGTACATTTACGCAAGTACTGTTCTTAAGTACAATTTGAGGTACTTGTTCTTTATGGCAGTATTTTCATTTGATTGTGGTGTAAACGTGTTCTCTGCAAAGTTTCAGAGGAAACTATGCTGTAATTAATGACTCCATGGTTGTTTGGGACATTTCAGATGTTCTTAAAAAGAATGATTTTTATAGAGTATTCATTCTACAGTACTTATGTGCCTTGTGACTGACATGTTTTTATATGTGCCATTATTAGATCATTAATATTGGTGCATCATTGTGTAAGAAGTATTTTACTGTTTGAGATGGAGCTAGTTTTAATACTTTAACTACTTAAATGCAGTAATTGTGTAAATTACTTTCCACCACTGCAGAAAACTCAAATTTATTCACAGTCGCTGTGTTGATGCCACATACTGATACCACTGTCTGGTAAGGCAGAAATGTGCTGTAATACGCTGTAATTAATGACTTTATTAATGGTTAATAAATCGTTTACAAAATGGGAACGGATTTTGGGTTGCCAGGTTGCGGAAAAATCCTCAGTTTGCATTTCCTCTTAAATGTCGATGCAGGGTCTCATTGTAACGTATTTTAATGGAGCCCAATTTTCGAACAAGGAAATTTCCGACATTTTGCTCAGCAACCGCGAGACACAAGATCTGGCAACCCCGACGGTTCCCTTAGAATTAAACCCGTCCTTTCCCCCACCCATGGCCGCCTTTAATCCGGTGAGTTTAGTGATATGTGAGGGGCTGCGGGGGTGGAAATCATTTTTTCCTCTGCACCGCCGACCCGATCCGATCTGCACGTTTCAGTGTGACATTTGAACGCACCTGATCCGCCATATTAACAACGCAATCATCAGTTCATTTGACTTTTTACCTCCCAGATGCAAAAAAAAAAAAAACACCCCTAGATTTCGTCTTCTGACTCATAACTGCCCTGGTGCCTTCAGCTGCAGTGATTTCAGAACACTTAAAGATGTTTCTAGCTCCTTTTCACTTATATAATAGTGACTTGTGTTGTTGTTAAGGTGTGTGCGGCCTTTTTCTGTCACTCTAATCTGATTATTAGTTGTTTTCCGTAGACGTTTGGTTTCTCCTGCGTCCGTCTGGATGAAATTACGTGAGGAAACCCGATGTTGCACCGAACGAGAGCTGAGAACATGAACTCTCTCAACCCGGATCCTTGCTGCTGATTGGACCCGAGCTGTGTACTTCAATGCAGCCCGTTCTACCGCCTGCACCGGAGCCTTTCATGATCATAGTGTGTCGTTATCCTGCTGAACTGGGGTCAGTTTACACGGGAGATGTGATGTGCAGCGGTGAGGTTAATTCAGCTTAATGGAGCATTTTAATTGCCAGCCATGCAACCGCTGATTGCTTCTCCTGCGTTTGTGTGGGGGGGGGGGGGAGGGAGGGGAGGAGGGGGGGGGGGGGGGGGGGGGGGGGGGGGGGGGGGGGGGGGGGGGGGG
>JBBMJY010000007.1:4112762-4153424 GCA_037833715.1 Toxotes lorentzi | reverse complement strand
GGCACACTGTACACAGTGAGACCATTACGTGGAAAACACAAAATGAGGTGTGTCTATCACCCCAATACAATTGCCTCTCTATCCCAAAAATCTCTGAAGTGAAACAAACACCGCATGTATGACATCCACTGAGTCTCTCACAATATCCCTAACTTATTGTGGGTAGTGTATAGATATATGTAGATATAGTTAGATAGATTTAAAAAAAAATCCTACACTCACCAGCTCAAACCTACCCGTTTCCCTCTTAGGTACCACTATAGCACTATGACTTTTATCGGGTGCGCCCCACAGTGAGAGGGCCAAAATGGCTGCCATGATGTTGTGAAGGCAGTGACCTGGCTTCCTCTTTAGTATAGACTGTGCTCAGTTACAGCTCTAAAGGCTGTGTTCAGGTGCTTTCAGGCTCTTCCTGTTCTGGGTGGCTGTCAGGGGTGAAGAGCATAGAGCTACAAAGATCATTATCTGTGCCGGTGTGTGTATGTGAGCTTGTTTGTGTGTGTGTGTGTGTGTGTGTGTGTGTGTGTGTGTGTGTGTGTGTGTGTGTATGTGTGTGTGTGTGATTCTTTCGGCGCTGCAGCTGTCGGCAGTGATGTGACATGTGGCTTATAGCCACCCTCACTGCTGTGTAACATGAAAAGGAGATTTTGACAGAAACAGATGAACATAGAAAGTGCAGACATCCCAAAAAGTGCTTTCAATAATATTTGAACCTGGCACCAAATCAGTATGTACAACGTTTTTTGTTGAATCATTTAAAAAAAAAAAAAAGTTTAATTTTTTTGGATTAGCTAGAGATGCTTAAAAAGCCCACATTTGGTCACTGTTTGATGGGGTAGATTCAGGGTATCTGCAGGTCTTGAAAAGTCTTTTAAAAAAATGTTTTCTCAAGCCCAACATAGTCAGTAATGTCAGTTGTGAATTAATTGTTTTGATATGATATGATTTAATTTGGATAAAAACTTTTTATTTAATGTGATTTTAGCAAAAACTGGCCGGCACATCTTCAGTCCTATTGTTCCAGACCTCTGACCACATGGAATATTCATAGGTGGACCTGAAATAAATTAGTTATTAATCCATTCATCCACCTATTTTCTGCATCTTATTCAGGTCATGTATAATAATGAATGACACCGTGAAATATTGTTTTATACAGCTTAAAATCCTATATCTATGTGCATATGTTCTTATCATCCTTGCTGCTTTTCAGTGAAAGCTTTCATACTTGTTATGTATGACGAAAAGCAGGCATTGAATTGCATTTGATGTGTTTATAAAGAGGTCTTTAAAAGTTTAATTTGGTAAACCCTGACAGTGATCACTTCATACATACTGCTGAATAGCCTTTATCAATTCTGTATCACATAGGGTGATCTCTAAATCATTTAAATAATGTCGGTCGACTCATCAGCTCCCAGATGTAGAGCACAGAGAACAAGTCCCTGTGGTGGTGGTGGGCCTTACTGTCACCACAGCAACCAAGGTGTAGCTTCACTGGTTGCCAGGGGCAACAAGAGAGAAGCTGTGTGGAGCATCGCGCAGGGGTAAGGAGGGAGGGATGGAGGGATGTGAAAAGCAGGTGAGAGGAGGAGCAGAGTGCTAGGTAGTTGGGTAAGAAGGTGCAGAGAACAGAAAGAGATCTAGAGGAGGATGAGAGGAAGAAATGAGGGGAGGTGGAGGAGGAGCAAAGTTTCCCCCGTTGCTGGGCAGGCACGTAGCAGTTCTTGGGAGTCCACATTGAGCCATGGAGACATCGCCTCCACTGTTGCTTCTGCTGAGCCGTAGCTTCCTCGCTTTCATGATGTTTTCCTGTGGTAAATGCAAGCAGAAAGAAAGGTTTGACTCTGGAGCACTAAGCCCTTTACCATACCTCCACGCCATCAGTATGAGAGCTGCAACGATTATCTGATTGAAAGAATAATTCAGTATCTATTTGATCGATTTATCATTTTAGTTATTTTTCAGGCAAAAATGGAAAAAACAAGACAGGTTGTAGCTTGGCCAGTAACAAAAATCAGAACTGAACCTACTAATCGATTTGTCAATTGACAGGAAATTAAAAATCTGCGACAGTTTAAAAAATTGTCAAGTGTGCTTGTATACTGAATATCCAGTCAAATCAGAGCTTTGGCTTCGTATTAGAGGAAACAGGTTGTGCTTTGAAATCAAAGGCTCATATCTGGGACACAGTTTGTGGAGAATTTGCCGGATGTTTTGCAGGGTCGGTCATGTCGCTGAATATCTGGGTAAATAAAATCCAAACTATTTGCATGGTGGTAATCGGCCAGACGTAAAATTTTTGGTGAACTGAGCATCTGATATGACCAAAAATCAGCCAGTGATGATAGACACAGAAAAGGTGGAATCTGTAACTATGGCAATGAGTTTACACCAGGCAGGAGCAGGCTGTCTCTGGGGGATACCTGAGCCACCTGTACAGCTGTCAGACATCATAAAACCAATCAGTGGCGCTGGCTTCACCTAATTGTCTCCTAACTGCCTTTTGTTTGTGTTGCCAGGTAGTTGCCTTAGCGATGGATGGGGAGTCAGAACCAAACCCTGCCGTAGCAGAAGAGGCAGGGGAGCGGGTGGAGCCCATGGATGCCACTCCCTCCCCCCAGCAAAATACCACGCCCCCGGCAGAGGAGGCTGGGGAGGCGGTTTCCATGGTAACAGAGGACGGAGCCACAAAGGAGGGCGGCACAGAGGACAATGACGATGATGTGGTTCTGGTAGGGGAGGAGGCTCCCCAACCTGCTGCCACCTCTCCTTCCCAAGATACGCCCAGCACAGACTGCCTAGAGCTGGCTGCTGATGTGGCATCTGTAGACATGTCCACTGCAGCGATGCCTTCCAAGACCCCCAGTCCTCCTGCGTCTTCCAGCACATCCACAGTGGAAGCACCTCCAAAACCTCCAACCACAGCAGCAGAGCCTATTGTCATTGATGACGAGGAGGACTCTGAACAAAAAGACACTCCCCCCCCCTCACCAGCGCCCCCTGGAGGCTCCTCTGTATCCCACTCGCCAGGTGCACTCAGCAGCACTGAGCCAGATTCAGAGATCAGGATCGCCAGTGTCACCACATTGGGCTCCAGTAGCCAGAAAGGAAGCTCCACCATTTCTGCAGTAAATACTCCACCACATCCAGCGGACGTCCAGACAGACATGAACCTGATGATAACCTCGGTGACATCGCTACAGGGAGGAGCGGCGGCTGTTACAGTGGTGAGAATCAGCAGAACAGATTCTATTTTTTCATTCACCTCTGTCAAACAGTGTCAGCTAAAAAGAAACTCATTTCAATGAGACAGTTCTTCTGATGTTTTCTGCTTGTAGGAATTGGTTAGAGCAGGTCTTCTCTTTGGCATATCAGGAGTATTCCTGGCAAAGTGGGTGACAATATCTTAGTAATGACACTGCTGAGCGCTGATATTTTATGTCAATATTTATTTATCCAAGATGCACTGGCAGCTCCTGTAGTCGGATGAGATTTGAATCACTGCAGGTTTCACACACTGCACAGCATATAACACTCTTGTGTCTTTGGTTCCTTTTCACTTTGTCTTCTAATGTGTTGCTACTAAGGTGGAAACCTAACCTAAAACAACTTGTGTGTCCAGGCAGATGAAGGCCAGGCGGAGGAAAATGGTCTGCAGATAAGCAATGCATTCAGCCTGAATCCCGACACCCCATCTGGTCGACCAACAGCCTCCTTCAATCCAGGGCGGGGCTCGGGCCCCATGGGCCAGCTGGTACAGAATGGAGACACAGGGACACACAACAGAGCAGGTAATGAATAAAATTATCTAGAAGAAATTTAACCTGGCAAGGTCTCACAGGTAAAATACTACGGTTGTGATCGCGATGAAGCGCCACATTTGGCTTTGGTCATTGCACTGCATGCAGAATGGCAGAACTTGCCAAAAATTAGAGCCTTGTTTGCTTACACCCCCATTACACTGCCAACTGAAGCTAACGAACCACAGTATATGAGTGGTAGTTAGCCACATGTTTCTGTTTACTTTTATATATATATGTTTCTGTTGTGAGAAACCTGCTGCAGTGTTGTTTCCTCCACTCGTACTGGCGAGCATGTGCCTTCAGACCCCGCTCTTCCCCTCCTGATTGTGTTTATGTGAAACAGGTGGTGTTCTGTTTCAAAACTTTGTTCTGTGAAACTATTGTTAAGCTCTGTTCTTAATTTACTGCCTCTTTTTGGAATTGAGGCAGACAGAGGGTGAAATTATTGTTGCTGTGGTAATTTTACAGAGTTGTAAAATCCCTCAAAGTATTATTATAAAACATTGTGCTGAGTTTTGGTGTCACATACATCTGCAAACCCTTCGATCTACTGCTCCAGCTGCCTGTCCTGGATTGTTTTATCTAAGCGTCTCACAGGTACCTGACGTTACGCGCCCCGACCAACACAACCCCTTATGGTTTTTTAACGTTGTGCCATTTTGGTTTGAATGCTCCAGCTTCATCTCCGCTGGAGAAATTCTTTGGCATGTATACGCAACTGAGTGTCATCACTGGGTTTTTGTCATGCATTGCTGTCACAGCAACATACATACAAAATACATACAAAAAAAGGCTATTACTTAATTGCGTTCCGTAATAATTCAATCCAAAATTCAGTTAAATCAGACACTGATATAGTTGGTAAAGTTCAGGCACATATAAGTGATGAAAAAGGGTATTTTCTCTCATTGCAATGAAATCCTCTTTCACTGTGGGTCTGAACTCTGTCAAAAGAATAAGACAAAAACTTTTTTACACCAAGCACAGCAAACGTTCACATACGGAGTTGGAAAAATCAGGTGACTGACCAGTTTCATGCAGAGCAAGTAGTAACAAGTATTACCTAATGAACCATCACTGACTTTCATAAACGTCACCTGTGTGCTGAGCAGAAATGTTTGAGTGTGGAGGGTTGTTAGGATTTAGTATGACTGATGATAATGTGACCGCATCTTGTGAAATCATGTCAAACAAACAGTCAGACACTGTAAACTTGTTTTTGCCAACTTCTTCCGTGCCATAATTGTTTTCAGTATTAGAGTACTATGAATTGTGGGTAATTGCCTCAAGCAAAATCTGCAGCACTGCAGACCTACAGAGAATGTGCATACAGGGCTTAAATACTTCCCAAGTGGACCATTGGCCACTTTCTGATTTCACGGTGGGGCAGTCCAGAGCCCTCATAGACTTAAAGGCTTGAAAGTCTGTGCATTGATAAAGTGGGACATTGGAACTGGGCCTGAGACCGTTTTATGTCCCTGTCTAGCTCCACATGGGCTCCAGATGGTGCTGTTGACTGCATTGGTACAATTTTCACAAACTGGCTTCTGAAGGATTTTAATTTTTTTTTCAGATGCATCATAGTTTCATGTCTGCAGTTTAACTCAGTGCTTCAGAATCACATTTTGAGCAGCCACTTCTTGCTGCACAGCATCTTATCCAGTCAACCATGATTTGGCTTGACTTCCAACAAGTGTGAAGCTGTGTTGCTTGAGGCCAGATGGACTGATGGTGTTAACAGCAACTGTGATGCTGCTTCCTGGTTGTCAGTTTTCCCAGGATTGGGCATAGGCTAAACCATGCAAAAAAAACTAGACCCTGGGCACACAAAGCTATGTGCACAGGGTTATCGCATACTTTTGACATATCTCGCAAATAAAACCATAAAGACATGAGACAAAGTGGTGGAATTTATGAGAATGTTTAAGAACAACTCCAAGAGCTTGTCAATCCAGCAGTAATCGCATTCTGGCTTTAATTAGTATAATTATAACCCAGTATTCATCCAAGAGAAAATGATAAAAGATGGCCTTCGTAGTAAACATTCTAATGTTGTGTACAAGTCACAAGTGCTGTCTTATTTAATTATTTTACTACTCGAAATTGTAAACCTTTTTTTGGAGGACAACTCCAAACTGAAGGCAATTCCAAACTGAGGAAAATGGTTTAAAAGCGAGAACTAGGACAAGGCTTTAGTTTTGCCCTGAGTGAATCACCCTGATAAATGTGCATTTGCTGTTTTCATTATCAGCTCAGAAAAACAAAGACCTGTGGGATGGAGTCAGCTGTCAACTCTGTTTGCTTCTTTCCCTCCAGATTCGTGGATCTCCCAGTCAGCTTCAGTCCCCCGCAACCAGAAACAGACAGGGGTGGACTCTCCTTCACCAGCCACCTCGCTGCCCAAACCTCCAGGCCAGTCTTCCTCATCTACTTCCTCCTCGGGCTCCCAGCCACAGCCCAGGACAGTCAAGGTGATTCACTCTGTTCATTAAGGCCCTGTGTAGTTAACACTGGGTGTAGTTTATTGTGTTTTGTTTTATTTTGCCACTTTAATCCAGAGTTAGGGGTTCAGATGTCTATTCTACTTTTAAATCTCTGCATTATATTCACGTATAAAACACGTTGTGTAATCCTGCTACCAGACATCCAGTGGAGCTGATTCAAAAGTGATAATTAAATACTATGACTGCAGTTCACTGTCTGTGCAAATTACACAGCAACTTTACAGCCACCACATTGAATAGTATAAACGTAACAAGGCAGACAAACCAGAAATATATTTTATTTTGAAACAGCATCTGGGATTTAAAATATGATCTTCTGCATTCATCACCTTGTTTATTTTCTGCAGTTTAATTGTTTAACAGTATTTGGAAGGGAGTGCATAAGCTGTTTGTGCAATAGTAAATCTGGGTTTGAATTTTGGGCTCCTTTTACTTTCAGTGCCCCATTTTGTCATCACCTCTATTTTCAGCAGAAATGGCCTGCAGTGCTTGTGCAGAAAGCCATAGATTACTTACTGCAATTGTAAATCGTGTCGTGTTTGTTCATTCCAGGTGACCTGTGCTAACTGTAAAAAGCCTTTGAAGAAAGGCCAAACGGCCTACCAGCGTAAAGGCTCCACACACCTGTTCTGCTCCACCACCTGTCTCTCTGCCTTCTCACATAAACCCGCCCCCAAGAAGAGCTGCACCATGTGTAAAAAGTGAGTCTCAAACCGAGGGTGCTGGAAGCCCATTAAACAGGAGACATTTTATGGCTTAAATTTAGGATTGTACCTGTGAATAAGTGAATGTCCAGCAGTTTTAGCTAATTGTCTGTCCCATTTATTAACTGACTGTTAATGCATATTATTAAGTCCTAAACACAATGTGCTAATCTATATGTACTCTGTGATTCATGTGTTTTTCAGGGACATCACAAACATGAAGGGTACCATTGTGGCGCAGGTTGACTCCAGCGAGTCTTTCCAGGAGTTCTGCAGCACAGGTTGCCTAGGCGCATACGAGAACAAGCAAAACCCGCCCAAATCGGGCCTCAAAACCAAATGTACTGTCTGTGGAAAGCTCACAGAGGTGAGTCTGTCAGACACGGACTCTTGCCCATTTACCTCTGATTCTTAACCAGAGTTAACATACATGCCTCGCTACTCCTGACAATGGAATGAATAATTTAGTGGCAGTGGGCAAAAAAGTAGGAGTGGAGGGAAACAGGTTGAGACACATTAGACTTAACAGTGTATTAGTTATGCCCACACAGTATAATATAATCTAAAGATGCCTCTAATATTCTGATTCCCTCAGGGTTCACAAAACATTACAAACACCTTTCAGTATAATACAGTCCAATACAAAGAGAGACTCAGAGCACTAGCTCTATTGTCTTCCTCCTCTGATCAGTTTCGTTCAGTATTTATCTCTTTCTTTGCTCCGTGTCTGCCTTCACTGTTCTCTCTTTCTCACCTTTCTTGCCTTCTTTCTGTTCTCCATCCCTCCATTTCATTTAAGGCTTCTTAGAAACCGTTTTCAGCCGGCCTTCAGCTCAGTCTCCATGGCCACCATATGCAAGAACAGTTGTCTCAAAAGCTGGAGAGTGGTTCCTCCCACCTCACAATGAAGGATTAGTTAGTTAGCTGGTTGTTGTTCTGAATTCATGTTATGTAACACGAGAGATGGTCCTATGTCCATTAGTGTTCAAAATAAATGAACTAACCATTCAATTAATTGTGAGCTTAACCTGATGTTTTTTTTACGGTATTTTCCTGCTCACTCTTTCACGTCCAAACAGTGCTACTGTCACCTAGCAACCACAACCATCTGCAGTTGTGACATCTTAAAATCATGTGCATTATTTATGTCCTCATCTTGATTTCATTTGCATGTAAAAGGAACAGCAGTATTCCTAATAAACTCTGCTAAAATGATCTGGATAAGTACATAAGTAGTAAGGACATGGACAGTACGCCTATGTATGCATTTAAAAAGCATTACTTTTCTTCCCTGTTGATTCCTACAGCTTTATTTGACATTAATTTACAGTCTGTTGTGCTATGTTGCGTGGGCTGTCCTCCTTGCCAACCGTCACAGATGTGTGGTGCAGTGGGAAACAGTGGTACATAAGTACATGGCTCTCAGATTGAGGAGAAGTGTGCCTTTTAAAAAGAAGGTAAATCAAGTTTAGTTAATCTGCATTTTCTCTGTCTACAGATCCGGCACGAGGTTAGCTTTAAGACTGTGACCCATAAGATCTGCAGTGACGCATGTTTCAACGTTTACCGAAGGGCCAACGGGTTGATCATGAACTGCTGCGAGCAGTGCGGCGACTACCTGCCCAGCCGAGCGTCAGCCAACCACTTTCTCCTAGTCGATGGCCAACAGAAACGATTCTGCTGCCAGAATTGCATCAGGGAGTACAAGCAGGTAGTGTAGGCCCTACCACACCTGACTGGAGCCTGCGTGATTGATTTATTTATGTCATTCAACCATATCCATTTAAAATTGCAGCTCCGCTTTGACAGTCAGAGCTTTTATATTAATTTAGCTGTGACGACCCCTCCTCCTCCTCACAGCCAGGAAACTGACCCCACAGCAACTAAAATGTAAATACAGTAAAATGATTGACCTGCCCTTGTTACTCACCCTCCTAAAATATAAGAACACATGCACACAAGTGGGCATGCTAACAATAGGAAATAAAAATCCAAGTGAGACAGCACACGGTCCGTGAATGAACAGGACTGAACCAGGGCTCCATTTATCTACAAAATTTGCACAGAAAACAAAAGGCCTGTTCAAATAATGAAGACTTTTGTTCAGGGAAGGAAAAACAATCAAATGTGGTCTGCCTGAAATGTGAAGGGGAAGTGTAGACAAAAGGAAGAACTTTTCAGAACTTTTAGATCTGTGCTGTAAACGAACATGTTAATTAGTGGTATACATCCACCTATTATTAAAGGTTCGGTCAGCATTTTATTTGTATTATTCATTTATCAAAAATAGTTAACCGTCCAGTGCTCAGATAGGAGAAACATGGGTCCCTAACCTTAGTTCTGCCTGTAATGTCATTAATGCTGAGTATGCATAGAGCATCATCAGTGCTCATCTCACCTCTGGACCTCTTGTAAACCCCAAGTAATTCTGTTATTAAGTTTTTGCTGAACAGGTTACAACTAGATTGTATTGCTAAGCAATAATAGCCAGAAATCAGAGGTTGGAAATGTATTTGTTGCTTGGCAACACCAGCTTATTGGACATTTTGCTAATAAGTGGAGGGAAACCACTGGGGTTCGTCTCATTTCAGTGGTATGAAATTTAAACGAGTGGCTGACTGTTAGTGAAACGGGGAGCTGCCTCTCAGATATTGTGTCCAACAACAAGCAATCCTGTGCAAACCCAGTCAGCTGGTTAAATATTGAAATGTATAAGTGTTCGGATGATGGCTTGTGGACACCAGTTCCCTGTTTCCATTAGGTTAGATTTATATCTGTTGTCTTTGCTATTCTTGATTGGCTCTCTTGTCTGCAACACTGACAAACAAGAACTTATGGCAGCAGGAGAGAGAAGAGGACATTTTTAAATTCTGTTATCCTTCTTAGTTTTAAATCCGTTTTTTTTTTTTTTTTAACTAATATCAGTTCAATGCACACAGAGGAAAATTACCTTATTCTCCACTCAGAGTGGAGAAT
Source organism: Toxotes lorentzi (assembly GCA_037833715.1). Lineage (NCBI taxonomy): Eukaryota > Metazoa > Chordata > Actinopteri > Toxotidae > Toxotes > Toxotes lorentzi. Next base: position 4,143,434 of record JBBMJY010000007.1, on the reverse strand, counting down.
AAGGTAATCATTTTCACTTTTATCATTGCAAAAGTGAAAATGATGTCAGGCCTTAAAACATTTTATCAAGTAAGGCAGTAATAGATTAACAGGGCTGACCCTGCTGCTGCTAGTCACTGCGATAATAATAGTACAAAGAGTATAATCTATGTGCTTTTGTAGCCAAGTAGCGAGAAATGGATCACAAAACAAACATAGACTGTTGGCTACAGTACACGGGAGATTTGTTCTGCTTACTGCGTAAACGCTCATGTGTCATCATGGTCTACTCAGTAAAAGTCTCTCCCAGCAAACACATTAAGACCTTCTACTCCAATGAAGAGGATCCATGGGGATTCCCCACAATTTGTAATACTCTATTTTAGTTTCTCTTTGATGCTCTTTTTTTTAACAGCTCAAAAAAGCTTAATCAGTTACCTTCATCAGTGTCTTAATGTAATCTTATTGGCACTGCAGAACATTATGTCTGCTGTGGTTTGATGTGATGTTTTCCTGCTTTCCCTCCCAGGCCCACAGTAAACTTGCGAGCTGCCTGACTTGCAAAACACTGATCAAGACGGGCGAGGTGCTCCACAGCCTCGGAGCGGGCGGCACCATGGGCTCCTACTGTTCCGTCAGCTGCATGAACAAGGGCAAACTGGCGTCCACCTCCTTCCTCAGTGAGTAACCAGACTACAGAAGAAACAGAACTTTTCTGAACCACAAATTTTCCAGGGGTAGTAATTTTTTTTTTTTAAAAGGGCCATTCAGAATTTTCCCTCCACTTTCAAACCCTTACCGTATTTTCTTTTAGACCAGAATATCTGAGACCTCCAGGTAGATGTTCAGCAGACGTCAATGGCACAAGGTTAGACTGTGAGTGGGCAGTGGCAGAAACATAATGAGCATTTATCCTGAATGCATTTATCCTGAAACCAGTAGGCTGGGCAGCCTACTGCTTGTGAATTAACTTGTTTTCCGGTCTGAATGTATTTAGGTTTGTTTGCTGGTTTTGTTCAGTACATCATGATGGTTTATAACTGACATGAGAAAGCAGCAGAGAAAAGCTCCAGTTAAACTGTTTGTTCACTCTTGGTCAATAGAACTTATACCAGCAAACCAAGGAGCCATTTCAAACTAAATTCAGTTCACAAGAAGGAGAAATAGTTACTTACCATTAAAGAAAAAAAGTGAGAAGCATGTATAATAAATGCATTGTTGTGTGAGTGATATTGTTTAATGTCTGTGTGTGCAGATACAGAGCCCACGTGTCACTTCTGTAAGAGGAATTCATTACCCCAGTACCAGGCCACGCTGCCAGAGGGAAACATCCTCAACTTCTGCAGCTCACAATGTGTTACCAAGTTCCAGGTGGGGGACACTATAATAATGTACAGTGGTAATTAACTGGTCATACTGGTGGACACTGCATCCTGTTCCTCTGATGTGTTCCGGATTAATTTCCACAATAGCTCTTTGATATATTGTTTTGTGCGACTGCAGTGTCTCAGCTGCTGTGAGGATGCTGCTGAAAATAAGCATATATACATATGAATGCCACACAATAAATAGTTCAGATAAATGGGTCAAACTACACTCCAAACTGGTACTCCAGTATGAAGCTATCTCTACACTGTAGTAAGGATATCAAATGTTATCATACCTGAAGGGAGTAATGGTCAAAGTTACGTAAATAAAACCCAAGTTAACTGTTTAATATTTTCCCATGTGACGCATCTTTATGAAAACAACAGCTCAAAACACAAATAAAAACCGCCACAGGTTCCCTCCGTGGAGTCCGTGACCTGATTAGTTTCTTAGCAGCATGTTGCAGAAATTTGCATATTAACGAGAAAACAGAGTGTCTTCAAACCATGACTCTAACATGGTTAACACAGTTCATGTAATACCACCCACGTGCAAGACACGTTTGTGGACACAGATATTTGTCAGTGTGTTTATATCTTCATTAATGACCTCAATGATACAGCCAGATGTTGTGTTTTTTAATATATCAATTATCCCAATACTTCAGGAGGAGGGTTAGACCTGTTGGCTGCAAATCAACAAGTCAAAAGCTCTCTTTTTTTTTTTTTTGTTTCCCAGAATGCTACTCTTCAAACAGCCACCAATGGACAGACTCCCGTCTCCACTACAAACAACACCGTCCAGCTGAAATGTAACTACTGCCGAGGAGCATTCAGTTTGAAGCCTGAAACTCTGGAGTGGGAGGTGGGACACCACACACTTTATACTAGTGTAAAGTACAATAAACAATAAAACTGACATTTGATCTAAAGGTCAAAGGTGGTAAAAAATTTTAATCAAGAAAATATAGGCAGATTAACCTATAATAAAATAATTAGTTGCAGCCCTAGTCTACTGTGGTATGAGACAGGACTTTGATTCAAGCAGTGCATTGAGGTATGATGGACAAAATTGTCATTAAACTCTACGTGTAAACTGACCTTTTTCTGTTCCCATTCCATGCACGTATTGAACATTGTAAATTACTCTTAAACCCAGACTGGGTACAGTACATTTATGGACCGTGTCTTTCTTCAGGATAAAGTTTACCAGTTCTGTAGTAAGACGTGCTGTGAGGACTACAAGAAGCTCCACTGCATTGTCACGTTTTGTGAGTACTGCCAAGAGGAGAAGACTCTACATGAAACGGTCAAGTTCTCCGGGGTCAAGAGACCTTTCTGCAGTGAAGGTACAAATCTCCCATCTCTGCTCTCCTCTGTAGGACACTTGATGAATCTTAGTGATTTTTTTAAAGTAGTTTTGAGTAGGCTGATCGTATCCCATGGCAGCTCTTGTTGATCGGTTTTCAATGCCTTTTTGTTTCTAGTTGAGTGTTCAGTTGTTTAGCTATTTAACAATTTTTGTCATATTTCTTTATTTTTTGTATACTTGAGCTCCAGAATTCAGGATTTTGATGAGATGAGACCGCTTTACAGTCTGTTTAAAATCTGTGCTTTTGCTATTTCATTGTTTTTCTTTCCTTCTCATTGTTTTTCTTTCCTTTTGTTGCACTTTCCAGGCTGCAAGCTGTTATATAAGCAGGATTTCATCAAGCGTTTGGGTCTGAAGTGTGTCAGCTGTAACCACTGCAGCCAGCTCTGTAAGAGAGGTGTGACCCGGCAGCTCGGAGGCATGACTCGGGACTTCTGCAGCGAGGCGTGTGGCAAGAAGTTCCACGACTGGTACTACAAGGTCTGCTCATACTCAGTGTATCATAAATGTATTTTAGTTTGCCCGGCAGTATGGAAAATGTCAAAAATATATATATATACATGTATTTTGTGAATTTCCTAAAAATGTGTCCTTGTGGCCACTAGGCGGCGCGGTGTGACTGCTGTAAGGTGCAGGGTAACCTGACGGAGTCTGTGATGTGGAGGGCAGAGATGAAGCATTTCTGCGACCAGGAGTGTTTGTTGAAGTTCTACTGCCAGCAGAACGAGCCCATCATGGTCACACAGAAAGGCCCAGAGAACACCAGCCTGGGTACAAAGAGCTTGTGTTTACTGGTCCTTGTCCTGACACACTTTTCTTCATGAGGCAAAGAAGTGATATTTTTCATTTTCCTCTTCACAGGGTTTGAAGTGCAAGGGTCCAAACATGGGGTGAGTATCGATGTGGAAAAGGTGCCATTATTATACAGTTTGCTGTGAACTATCCACTAGTTCCAAAGTGTTTCCTGTACCTTTATTTTAAAGATGTCATTAAATGTACGTCATAATACCTTGTTTTAATTTCACCTACAATAACTGAACCTTTGTAAGAGCAGTATGTTTTTTTTTTCCTCTTGCAGCTTGTGAACCAGGGTACTGTGGCGTATGCTGGTGGAGGTTTGGTGAGAGATGTCAAGAACAAGGCGGTGCTCTGCAAGCCGCTCACCCTGACCAAGGCGACCTACTGCAAGCCACACATGCAGAGCAAACTTTTACAGACAGGTAAATGCAGCGTGTTACACAGAAGAGTGCTACAAAATTAAATATATGGGGGTTTTTTATTGATGGGAGACATAGAACACAGTTAGTAACACTTTGCATACCTATCCAGTGTCATAAAAGCTCAATGTCTGTGCAAGCAAGAGTTAAAGTCTGACTGCTCAATGCACCCCCAGAGGTGGACTCATGCCAGAGTCTGAAAAGGTATAAATACATCTGTCTCCTCAAGACACATGTATGATGTTTACTCTTCCCATAGTGTAACTATTTCAACAGTCCATGGAAAAATCCACTCATGGGCTGATTGTCTTAATCCATCCATGGTCTGTCTCCTCTGTCCTTGAGTTGACAGCAGCTAAAGTTTCATTAAAGTGACACTGTCGTTCGGTCTCATTAAAGCAACAGCAAAAAACGGCTGTTAGCTACCAAACAGCCTCAGGGGCTTTACCACCTCCTTCTGGACTGGGGGAGGCCTGACCCTGATTTGCATGCACCAGCCAAAGGTGGTTTGCAATCAGATTTGTGGTCTGGCCAGTGCTGAAGCACAAATGTGCAGGGCCCAGTGAATGATCACAGCTCAGCATATCAGTGTGTGGCTTAAATTTTCTATTGCAAGGCGGTGGAATTGGGATGTTTTGTATTTTCTGGGATAAGTCATGTAGAGGTTATGTAGAGTTTGACAAAATTCCTGCCACTTGCCTATCGAAATCATTACTTCATGACCCATTAATACACATACTGAGTTGTGTATGTGATTCTGCATATCCACAGATGTAGACGATGGTGTGAAGAGGGAGTATGTTCCTGTACCCATACCTGTGCCTGTCTTCATCCCCATGCCCATGAATATGTATTCCCAGGTCACTCCCACTCCAGTCTCTCTACCTGTACCGGTAAGACCTCATGTCACATGGATTGTCCATGGTGGAAAGCAAAAACAGATTTTGTAAAGGCAGTAACACACAGTAAAAGTCAAAAAAGCCTGTATAATAAATATTAAATTGGCAGGCTGCTTAAAATTTTCTTGTGTGAGCGAAGGGCCAAACATATCTGTTAACTGTACAAACTGAGGTATAAAAACATTTTGGTGTGTTGAAAATTTGTCATCAGTGTTCAGAAAAAAACCTCACCTAAGCAAAATAAGGAGACATTTACCAATCAGATCCGTCTGATTACCTAACAAAAAGCAATATGTCCTGCCCGATCCAGGTTCCCGTGCCTGTGTTCCTGCCCACCACCCTGCAGGGGGCAGAGCAGATCGTCCAGACCATCAGTGAACTAAAAAACAAGGTGCCCTCTAACCCCCTGGAGGCCGACCTGCTCTCCATGGCTGAGATGATCGCAGAGGACCAGAAGCCAGGTACGCTCATGAGTTTGAATGTCCAGATTGAAACATTAGACATCAGAGATGTCTAATGTAAAAAGTGTGAATTAAATTTTGTTTCTAGTGTTTAAACCATCAAAAAACCTGCACTACAGCACTGGATCTTTCCAAAAGCAACCACACATTCGATGATATCTGCAGAAACTGGCGACAGTAAGGACCTACATGGTTGTGTGTTTCAGATGTGAAGCCAGTGACGGTGAAGAGGGACCGTGAAGGGGAGGAGTCCTCCAGCGGCACCTCTGAGGAAGAGGAGGAGAAAGAAGACGAGGAGGACAAGTACGAACCAGACCTGGACCTGGAGGCAGACTTCCCCCAAGGTAAGCACCTGCTGTACATGTAGTTCTAGATCTGTTAGGAACAATCTCTGCCATAATGTTAAAGCCATGTGTTCTACAATATTCATCTTGACTTGCAATCCTTTCTAAGCACGATCTTTGTCTGCTGAAACCCAGGTACATAAACAAATGCTTCTTAATTCAGTTCAGTCAGTTTGTCTCCAGTGCTCTCTTTGACTGTGTCACTCCCTGTCTTGGTCTGTGCGCTTCTTTCCTTCTCATTCATTCTGTGTAGTGAGGCAGCTCTTATGTAACAACATCTGACTGCATGACTTAATGGATCAGTACAGTAACTGAGATTAAAATTCCTCCCTCTGGTTATTTCTGGACCTGCTGTCATCACCCCTATCAGGGCAGAGGATTTTAGGTTTGGCGTACTGTCCAAAGGAGGAGTGTGAAGTCGTTAACCAGGCCAGAAATATGACTTTATTTATTTATTTATTTTCATTCTTAGTAATTTTTTCCACTGGCCCTTTATAGCACACTTAAGCTGAGCTGTGATCATGTGCACTTCAGCTGCAGGTTGACTCATATTGACTGATATTATGGTATTTCTTGGGAGCAAAGCCAAAACCTGATGGTCTGTCACAAACTAAGCTGTGTGAGGTAGTGAGAGAGGTAGTGCTGACAAAAATCAACAACCTGTTTAGAATTTGTTTCCTGTCTCAGCCTCAGACCCTGTTCCAGTCCTGGAGGGAATGGACGAGGACATGGGCTTCTCTCTACCTCCAGTCCTTGCAGAAGAGAAGGATGAGAAGGAGTCGGAGGAGTCTGCACCTCGACCCCAGCCCAGGAAACAAGTATGCACACACACAAATGCATTTATAAATGTGACAATTAGAACGTTTGTACTGGCCAACCTATGTTCACTGTGTGGTGATTGGTGTGTTTGTTGTTGCAGGGGAACAAGAGGCAGGCAATGGAGGAAAGCTCAGATTCAGCCTTGTCCTCTGCTTCCCGTCCAGCAGGCAGACGCACAGGACGACGATCGCTGCCTCTTAAAGCTCGCTATGGCATCAATGCCTGGAAACGCTGGGCACTGTCTCCTCCTGACCAATCAGATGACACCAAAGTAAAGGACAGCTCCAAAACAGGTAAGCTAAACATGATTGTTAACTTACTGCCCTGGCTCAGAAGTCACAGTATGAGAGTCCAGGTGCTTTGCTTGGCCGAAAATTCAAAATGAAATGTTGATTGTCACGTTTGAAAACACGTAGGATGTGTTTGCTAACGACGGCCGGTGTCTGTTCCCATCTCTCGCAGCCCGTTCTAAAAGTAACCTGTTGTCGCTGAGTTCAGAGGAGCTGAACGTGGCTCTGTCCCAGTTTGTCAGGGAGGTCTGCCGGCCCAGTGGGGAGCGATACTCTCCAGACAGCATCCTCTACCTCTGTCTGGGGATCCAGCAGGTTGGTACCAAGCCACAGAGTCAAAACGCCAGAAACCAGACAGTGCGCATACTAAATACAGTCAATATTTGAGTGTGCTGCTGATGGATGCTCTCCTCCCACAGTGCAATCCACTGGAGAAGGAAATGGAGAAGCTGCTCACAGCTTGATTAAATAATTTAAAAAAAAACAGCTCCAAAAAGATATTAAATCTTTCTCTCAGGATTTATAAAGTTATTTCCTGTTAGTATAAAATGTTAAATTGTGTTGGTATGTTTGTATAGTAACAACTTAAACAGTATACTAGTCCAGTACAGAGCACATCCTGTATGGAATTAATACATAATTCTTTAAAAACAAAAGAATGGGCCAGCCCCTTTGCTGATGGTATCAAATAAAGGCAAATGTGACATACAAAAAAATAATTATGACAAAGAAAAAGGAAAACAAAGGCTAAGCATTTCCTGAAAATGTGTCTTTTTGGAGGTAGGAACTAAGCTCAGACTGAGTGCTTCCAGTGGGACAGATATTACTGGTGCACAGTCTTTCCCCCCTGGCTCTCACATGTGAGCAGCAGCATGGCTGCAGAGTGGAGCACTGGATTTTCTGAAGTCCTCTGGAATGTGATTTTTCTGAAAGAAAAATGTAAGACTGGTTTACCTGTTTATGGAAAATAACATGATGGAAATATTTGATTGGTTTGTGTGAAGTTTTATCACATGCTGTGGCTTAAAATGGGATTTCTTTTCATGGCCTGCTGTAATCTGCTGCTGTTGTTCTCTCCTTTTTTAAAACTTTCAGTAAGCTAATAGGTAAAATATAACTTTTTTTTGTTCCAGCTGGATCTGAATGTGCAGATTAATGTGTCCTGTGATTATAACTCTTTGCTGTTCACATCCTGAAAACAGTGATGATCATTTAAATATGAGGACACCAAAATTTTGATCTGTGTGAGCAACAACGTTCCTGTGACCTTTTCTTAAATGTGATTTTTTTTTTCTTTGTTTTTTTTTTCCTGTTTGAAGCATCTTCACGCCAAAGGCCGAAAAGATGACCTGTTCAGTGACCTGTGCTACCAGCAGTTTGGAGAGGAGCTGAACAAAGTCCTGAAGGACTGGCAGCCCAGTGTGCTTCCTGATGGTGAGTGGAGTCGATCACAGTCTGATGTGACCATTTACACAGCACCAAGTCACTGTTGTATTGAATTTGTTACTTGACTACAAATTTCAGCACATTTTAAATCACCACATACTTAATAAGTTAGTAATTCTAAAACTAATTAAAGAAATAAACCTGTAGTGTTGCTCTATATTATGAGCCGTGTCCAATGATTATAACTCTTTTGCTGTTCACATTCTGACTTGTTGTGATTGCACTGTAATGTCATATGAGGACACTGCATCAATGCAAACAGGGTCTCAAGTGTGTTCCTGTTCACACAACAAAAAGCAGCCAGGTTGAAAATTAACTTGATGCTTTATTTTACGGGTTCCTTATTTTCCAAATAATTGCTTTCCTGAAACATCCCTTTGAATTTTCTAAATAATTAGTTGATAAAAAATTAGCTATTTGGTACTAATGGTAATGACACAGTACCTAGAGGAAGTGTTGGTTGCTACAGTGGAATTTTTAAGGAGGGAAAAAAAAGGGAAAGTATGTACTAGGTAAGTGAAAATTAGTTAATAAAAAATGTGTGACATTGAAGAGTAAAGGGCGAGGGTCATAAATATTATTATAGCTTCAACTTAATCACCATCCAGAATCTTGGATTCTGAATATTGAGCTTCAGACGTAGGATGTTTTATTTCCATAGAATGGACTTTAAAGTGTTCAGTCCTCTCCAGGATCTCTGTGGGGCCGAGTGGAGGAGCAGAGCCTGTGGAGCAGTCGGCAGCTCGGGGAGCAGAGTCCCGCCACTCTGCTTCGTTCGCTGGTTTATCTGAACACCAAATACTTCGGCCTGCGCACCGTGGAGCAGCACCTCCGCCTCTCCTTCGCCAACGTGTACGGACCTGACACCGTCCATCCTGTCACCAAGGAGACCACAGTCTGCATCCGTGTGCCTTCCATCTCTCAGGATCACCATGGTGAGGCCGCCGTGCATTTTAGTAATAGATTATCAGCCAGGCAGTGTCATCCAGCTCTGATGTGACAGCAAAGGAAAACAGAAAATAGAAATGCCCAACAAAAGATAAGTGAGGCCACAAGATTCAGAGTCCAAGTAGTCTGGCTCATCAAATGAAATGAAATGAATTAATCATTTGTAATTCACCAATCAGTTTTCTGCTCCTTATCTGGATCAATGCTGCATTAATTAAATTAATTTTATCATCAGGAATTAGCATAATATTCCGTTGGGAAGGTGAAAACAGTGTGATAATAGTTAATAATTCCCAGATTATTCATTTGACATAATCAAAGACATAATCTTGAAAAAAATTCTAAATGTTTTGTTTCTGTTTTTTTTTTTTTTTTTGATCCTTCAGTGCAAACAGAGTCCAGGAAGAGGAAGCGCAAGTTGGAGGAGGGCGATCAGGACTATGAACCGGTCGATGACTCAGGAGGCTCCACTGTGCACTGCCCGGTTAAGAAGCACGAGTGTCAACTGTACGAGCTCTACAGATCGAAGTGGTGGGTTTAATATCTTTACAGGTGCAGTTTACATAATTAAATTACTCTCTATCAAACCTACCATCTTCACCGCTATAATACTTTCCCCATATACTAAAACAATGATCAAAATTGTTGCTGATTTTTTTTTCTGTCAACTAATCAGTTAATCAACTAATTGTTTTTGCCTCACAAAAAAAAAAGCTGCCATTCATAAGTTCCCAGAGCCCAACGTGATGTCTGTATTTGTGTAAGTCCTGTGATTATAACTCATTGCTGTTCACATCCTGAGCCACAGTGCTGACTATTGGAAGATGAGGACTTAACATAAAACAGTCTCAGCTGTCAGAAGTTTCAGTTAATTATTCAGAACCATAGATTCACATCTCTCACTCTCCTCCTCCCTCCTTTCTGTCTGCTTCCTTTTTTATTTCCATCTTTTTTCTCCATCCTCTTTTCTTTCTCTTTTACATTTCTTTGCATTTTTCTGTGCTTTCTCGACTCACATTCTCTTTCCCTTTTATGCTTCCCTCTCTCTGTCCTCACTTTTCTTCTTCCCTTCCATTTTTCTTTCTCCTCCCCTCGTTCTGTCCCTCCTCTCATCTCCTCCCTCCAGTCCGACGTTGTTGCGAGAGCGTCTAGACGTCTTCTACGTTCAGCCGGATCCGGCCTGCAGCCCAGAGGACCCGCTGTGGTTCAGCTCCACACCGCTGGAGCGACAGATCCTGGAGAGCCTCCTCACCAGAGTCCTCCTGGTCAGGGACATTTACACAGACAAACAACACCTGGAGGAAGATGAGGAGGAAGAGGACGGGGCTGAAGCAGTTGGGGGAGAGTAGCAGTCGCTTGGACTTCGGTTAGTAGAGCCTGAACTGTCGACAGAGAGGAGGAAGAGGTTAGCTAATAGTGTGTGTGTGCTCCTCCCCTGTCTTAGCGCCCGGTCCTCTTTACCCTCCTCACTGACTTGCTGTTTCCTCCTGGTGAGGGACATTGGCAACAGAGAAACTGTGGATGAAGATGAAAGCGGTGGTGAAGAGCGGCCCAAACTTCTGCTGATAGAGTCGCAAACAGAGGAGGAAGAAGAGGTAATGAAGCCGGAGGACAAAAATGTCCTCTCCAGTCATAAAGCAGAAGAGGGGGAACAGGCACAAATGTCTCCTGAAGGAACTAGTTAAGGGACAAAGGAGGTGTAGCGGTGATCTGTTCTTATGGTCAAACAAAACTAAATCAGGTAGAAGACAAAGTATATCAGCAGTAATCATCCTGACATTTTGAAAAGATAAGACGTGCTGTTGTGCATTGCCAATAATTCTGAGGACGTAGTTTGTTAATATTTCTCAGACAAGCAGCTTACACATATTTAAGCTTTTAGCCATGGAGCTATTTTCCTCTTATTCCTCAGCTTCATGTCCTCCTCACCATCGCTCTGTGGATGGGAAAGAGAGAGTGGAGTGCTCGGGGTCAAGAGAGTAACTTCACACATTTTTACAGAGTGAATTAATAAGAAGGCCGAGGAAGGGGTCTGAGTGAAACCAGAAGCACCACACAGAGGAGGAGGAGGAGGTTGCAGAGTTGGAAATTTCCAGCTGGCAGGTTGAAATTCCATCTTCAATACAGTCACACAGAAACGCAGTCGGTAGAATTTTCTCAGGCCGACATTAACTACTGTTTCCACCTTAGCCACTAACTGTGTTTGTTTTCTGGCAGAACAGTAGCAACTAAAAGTGGGACTTTATATTCAAATGTGTGTTTTAACAAATTATTAAACACTAAAAACGACTTGTACGGCTCCTTATCAAGAGCTTGACTATCACTTGACTTACAGCCAAAGGGAAACCCCCGCTCCTGACAAGAAGACAAGAAAATCCCCCTAACTCTCTTTAACTCACTTGACGTCACAGGGCCTAGATTGAATTTTGTGCAGTGAACGAGTCAATCTGTGACTGGGAGCAAAAGCATTCCCTCTGTGCTTCACAGAAATATGCATCTGACTGCACCATAAAGGTATGGTCACATTACACTTGCATTTATTCGAAGTGTTTGCTCTGTTTCCCGTTTTTTTTCCATTCAGGTCAGAGTTCACCTTTATTATAGACCTTTAGCGGGTGGATGTGCTCAGTTTGCCGGTGGAAACACTGCTGCACTGGTTTTTTTTAGCCTGTTTCATAGCCATATTTTGTACATTATCTCACCACCAGAACACAAACTGCAGCGTCGCTCTCGTGCACTGTTTACACCTTGTGAATGCTCTGATTAATATATATTAACTGAATTGGAAACATGAAATCAAGTCTTTTTTTCTGGGCAGACTGCAGGGAAATTTCGTAGGATGGAAATGTTATGTGACCGTACCTTTATGCATGGCGTATTGTGAAGTCACCAAAGAGTCGCTGCAGTGTAGCAGCTCTACGTCGCCCCACAGGTACACACAAGAGTTGGGGAGATGTCACTGGAGCACATGCACGTCTGTACACGCCACACAGGCCAGTAAAGGGATCTAATCAGGTGGAATAAGTTAAATCACCTGTGTGGATGTGAAGGGCTGTTAAGGTTGTGAGCTTTAACTCGATTGGGCTTGAATGTGTTTTAATGGTGATTTGATGTCACGCTGACAATGTCAAAGTCCAGTAAGTGCATCACTGAAACCTCCAGTTTGACACGTTTTGCCACGTAGGGTCTTTCTGTCGCATTTTTCACTGCATGAAGATGGAATTTCTGACTTTTCCACATGTCTCGAATGCCTCTTCCTCTCAGGGCGACCTCCCGTATCACACGTCTCCATTCACTGGGCTACTTTCATTCCTTCATCCCGCTCACTGCTCTTCCTCCGCCAGTTACTGCTCTCAGGCGAAAACCGTTGCACCACAGAGGACTTCAGCTCAGAAGGGCAGGACTCAGGACTGATCCCAGAACAGGAAAAAAAAAGGACTAAACCTCTCGTTGTCTCTCGTCAGACGGGCCTGACTCGCTGTGGTGCAGGGGGACAGGCAACCTACCGACATGCTGCGTTTCTTTATAGGACATTAGGGGAACCTTCATTCATCCGATGTAGCATTATGTGCGTACTAAGCCCAGATTGGGTTGCTTTGAAGTGTAAATATCTCTGAAACAAGGCGGTTACTTGAGATGGAGTCGACACAGAGGGACACTGTGTAACTCGGGGTAAAGGAAAAACACCCACTGAAACCTCCAGCTTGAAAACCCGCCTCCCGAGAAGCCTTTTTAAAAAGACTGAGTATTTATTTCTCTTTTTATTAGTTTGACTCTATCCTTCTGGGATTGGGACGGGATTTTTCTGGGTGTCGTTTCTTTCAGCGGCCATTCATGGAAAACCTGCTGCGGTCCTGCGCCCTTGCCTCTCTCTTGTCCATGAACGGGTCCCTGTGCAGGAGCCTGTGAAACATGAAGGACATTGATTACTCAGAGCTCAACAGACAGATTTCATTTCCTTTCTGCTTCTGTCCCCGTGTTTGTAATTTCCTGGGATTTCTCAGTTATTTCCGAGTCTCCTTTAATATTGATTTAGTTTGAAAACTGAGCACTTGTTAAGTGCCCTTGTTTTGTGATAAAGAATTGGTTGGACGTTTAATTCTATTTTTATTTTTTTCATGAACTAAACTCATGTTTTCTTTCCGAGTTACACTATCCATTGTTCTTTTTTTTTGCACAAGTCCCCTTTTTTACTTTTTGTTTTGTTTTGTTTTTTATTTGAATTTGAATTTACATTCTGATTGATTCAATAAATTGGAGAAATTGTCATTGAGTTAAAATCAAGGGAAGATTATTTGAAGGTTTCTTTTCTACTTTTTCTTTGAACACTTACCAACTTCCATTTAAATAGAGAGAACACTGAGGTTTAAAGCTGGCTATATTTTACACCCTACAGATGTGTGTTACCACAACCAGGGGAGGGAAACCCTCCAGATGTTGTTTGACCCACCGAGAACACAGTCATGTCTTAAATTTCTCAGATTTATAATCAAACATGTCTTTTCTTCACAGTCCACATCACTGTTCCTCCTGACTGAAGTGGATTTAACAGGTGAAGCAGGTCAGGGATTACACTTTCAGAGTTTTATTTTATTTAAAGAGCTGCCGTTGTGTTTTTTTGTACACTCGATTGTGCTTTTAATGGTCGAGAACGGCACTGTCACACGACAGGGACAAAGGTAGTGGATTTAATGGGAGAAGACTGATCTCGATTGAAGTTGCCTGAATCAAGCGTACCTTCCCAAAATGCAAGCCTTTAAACCTGACTGTGGAAGTCAACGAAACTGACCCTGGATCAGAGGACCCCTGATTTAACTGGCTGATTTTCCTGCTGGACTCAGAGGCAGCAACCAAACCTGCCACAGGTTTGGACCTACATTAGATGCTGTGGCTGGCTTTAATGCCTAATGTGAATGTGCCTATCTGTAAATACTGAAAGTGAGTGATTGTGACTTGAGTCTGATGCTATGTGTGTGGGCTGATCTGCTACAACGGTCATGTTAAATAAATGATTTCATTTTCTAACCAGACTCCTTTTTACGACGCCGTTTTCATTTTCCTGTAGTGAGACCAGAGACATGAACTTTAAAGGGTCATTTCACCACATTATAAGGAGGTTATACTGTCCAAACTCAGTATAACGGAGGTGAATAGAATCTTTCTTTGCTCCTCAAAGCATTAAAAAAAGTAGGGAAGGCATCTTAACCCTGTGGAGTCCATGTGATAATACACTGAACATGGTTTACTTATAGAAACATAACTTCTATCATGTAGAAATGTCTGTAGATTATTATATATATTATATATTATGCACGTTTTCAGTGATTTACAGTCTTTCAATGTAAAAAGGCACAAAACGTTTAATGTAAATAGACTTAGAGCTTTATTACATTTTTAGTGTGCATAAATAATGAAACATTTAATACACTCTTGCACTGTTCTATAATAGTATTAGAGATTATGACAAAACATATGTACATTTTGAATGCAAAATATATCATCAAACCAAAACTACATCTAGGGCTATATGTGATACTGTGAGGACCAAGAAGACAAAAGACATTGTCACGTTGAAACAGGAAGGGGACAAACACAAACTTAAAATCACACTGTGGTCTAAAATGTCCCTGGACAAGGTAGATTTCCCTTAACTGGAACTACGGAGGTTAATCCAAACCAAGAATAACGGCTCCACAAAAGTATGTGTGCAGGGGCGTCCAAATACTTTTGGCCAATGTAAGTTTGTCCCACAAAACAGAGCATTATGCCGTTTCACACACTCCACTGAAATAAGATGATTATTCACACGAAACAGACTGAAAATGAGTCGCATGTCTACACTGTTCTCTGTTGGGAGGCTGTGGACGTGTGGAAAACCAGCCTGTGCCTTCTGTTCTCTTCCATTATTTTTTTGTAATATGTCAAAGCTCATAAAAAGGCAAGTGCTAAAGCAACAGTTATGGTCATAGCTCTATGACCTTGCTGTCCATTCAAATGTAAGAGCATAATCTTTTTTTCCAGATTAAAATTATTACAGAGTGTTAATGTTGGCACAACGTGGGGGCCTCTTCACTGTGTTCTGACCTTCTTTATCTCTATCATGTCCCATTTTTACAAGGTGTCAGGCGGACATGACACCGAGGCAGTGAGCGTTATCTGGAAAATGACAGCCAGCAGGGCAGGGGGAGACGTAGCCTGTTCACACCACGGGGTCAGTGCAGGAGCTGAGAGTCACAGGACGGGAAGTCTTTTTGGAAAAGTTGAAGAAGCCCAGATGAGTTGCTTCACCATGCAGGGACTAGGTGGGAGCACATGTATGTGGTTCATAAAGTTGCCTGTAAATGCTGTGGAGCAGAATGATTCGTAATTCTTTTAATTGCACGGTAAGGACAAAGTACAGATAGGAAGTAAAACGTAATGCCTCATATTTGGCAAATTATTTGGTAGAATTTAAAATTGAAAATATTCAGAATTAGCCAAAATATTCATGAAGTGGATACACTAAACTTTCATCCACACAGCTGCAGCAGAAATGCTGATATCGAAGTCAGGTGTTCATGTGCCCAGGATGTGATCTAAGTATCAATACTCAAAACAAAAATTTGTGTTGGTAGTATCAATAGATCGATCAGCAAACACCTGAATCTAACCAAACAGATACTTACTTCATACAACAATGGACAACAACAAAATCATGTTTTTAAAAAATTGCGACTGCAACCCAAAATGTCACAATGACCTGGGAAAGACATTAACAAGACAAATAAGTGTGTCACATTTATTAAGTTGGTCGATTGTAACTGTGATTCATGTCGGAAGTTTAGTGCTTTTTTTAGTCCTCTCTCTACTTCCTATGTTCCCTGTTCTGCCTGTGACACTCAACTCCAAACCCACTGTTTCCTACTGAAGCTTTTAAAATGCTTCACAAATATATAGTTTATATTTTAAAGAGGGTTAGACGTCCTGGAAGAGAAGAGGGATCTTTTTGTTTTTCCATTTGGGATTTGTGATATTTAGTTATACATATTTAAAACTGTATTTTTCTAACAGAGCTGGCGACTGTAGCTTTAAGCAAATGTTACTCAGACGAGAGTAAACCACATTTATTGGGGACTATTTTCAGTGGCGGATTAATACACATTTGGTCCTTCAGTGAGTATTTCTGGCAGTAGGACAGTGTATGTGGAACTGAGTCAAAATAAACTACAGTGTGTGTTTTCGTGTTAATGAAGGACCATATCACACAGTGCAGCAGTGTGGCTCTCTGATGTGTTTTTAATAGTTCTTGGAAAACATCGAGCTCTGTGGCACAGAGGATGGTGTTTGTCTTTTCATGGGAATTTGTTGAGAATAAGAAAAATACAGAAAATCCCTGGATTTATCCTTTAATGAGGGCAGACATTTCACAGATGAAAAAACATGTGGACGCCCAGACACGAGGCTGCTTCTGCCTTTGTGTCCGAGTGAAAAAGAGCAGTGTCCTGTCTCTCCCAAGGGGGGGCGCTACGCACTCGCTGTGAACCCCCACCCGGGGACCGGTAGAGTATTCCTGAGCTCCCGGTTTATCAGCACCACCATCATCACCACCAGACGTGTTGTTAAACTATAACACCCATCATTAGCTGCAGGACGAGCCGCTGCTTTGTCGAGCTTCCGTGTCAGGACCCACGCCTGACAAGAGGTTCGTCTGCAGCCGGCTGACGTAAGGCGGCCTCCCCTTTCCTCCCATAAGCCTGTGCACAGCCCACTTCCTCCTCCCCACCCCCGGCCTCGCCCTCTCACCCTCTAAAACTCAAATCTTTTGGAGGCTTGAAGGAAAAGAAGAGGGAAAACACAGTCCCCCATTTCACCTCACATTTTTTTTGGGGGGTGGGGGCGGGGGGGGGGGGGTGGTGGACGGGTTGAGGTACAAAACACGGTGACAAAACCCAATTTTTTGAAGAGGCAAGCTTTTTTCTTTCTGTGCTATCGGTCAGAGTTGGCCAGACTCCAGTAACTTGTCCCATTGATCTAAAGCTAAAACGGCCGTGTGCGCCCACACAGCCAGCCCTGCGAGGGAGCGAGGTGGGTGTAAAAACATTTTTTCACCCTCGTGGGGTTTTTTTTGTTTGGGCTCAATCCCCAGCTCTTTCAGGGGGCATAAAGAAAGCGCTGTGCTCAGCAGGGTCATGTGGGCGAGGCCCGGGGGGTAGACTATAGGTGGCGATTAGGGCCTCTAATGTGCAATGAATCCTCTTCGAATCACATGATATGAACTAATGTCGCCATTTAATGATAAAACAACAGCGACTGGGAGGGAAGAGCCGCTGTGTGTGTGTGTGTAGATGCAGTGTACAGCTGCACAGAGGACAAGAGGGCAGGAATGGATGACAACTGCATTTCTCAGGTTGTGTGCTTCAACACATGGTGCAGGACCGGCTGAAGGACAGGAAAGAGTTTAGCAGAGAGAGCTGGGATGTGGGTTAAAGTGCAACACAAATTTTAAATCCTCTTGCTTACTTTTATTTTTGCTCATTTCTTACATGCTGCTGCAAAAATTTCAAATTGTTTCTTACATGTTGCAGAAGAAGTTATGGCTTCCTCCACTGCGAGGATGACAGTATCGGGATTAAATATGATGGATAACAACTGTCCAACCCCCCCTTCTCCGCAGACACACACAGAACAGTGTAACCTTGGCTCTGACTGATGGTGCGGGGGAGTGGGGGGCTTGGATTAGGTTAAATTTAGGACGGCCTGACCCTATTTGGTGAGCCATAGTGAAGCAGTGAGTGCAGCAATCCCTCCAGCGCAGAGTCACCAACCTCATCTTTTTCCAAAACGCCCACTGGTTGACACATCAGCTAGTTGCACACACACACACACACACACACACACTGTTCCCCTTTGAAGCCAGGATCACATTCCCCTCTCCCATATCTTTGACAGCACTTCTTCAGACTGTGCCTCAAAAGTAAAAGTTGATATTAAACACTTTAACTGCTCTTATAGGTTTGATGTTGATGGCGTGAACTGTAGTCGTGACCTTTGGCCCCTAAAACACAAAGGGTGTCACAGAATATTTCATCATCATGGTCATTTTATTGTTTTCTAACTGAAACAGTGCTTCTCGTTAGGCTGAGAAAAGCAATGTGAAGCACACTGGTCAGGCTGAATTACAAATTTTGCTTTTTTATACTTTTTATTTTTGCCAGAAATCCTTGACATTGTCTGTCTTTGTACAAAATTTCCATCAGGAGCCCTCTACTGGGTAAGATTCATTTTGTCAAACAGCACTAGCACCTTATAAAGTTTATCAACATCACCTTTGAAGCTGGAAATAAACATAGCAAATTAAATTGCCCCCCAGGGACAAATAAAGTTCTCTGAATGTGAATCTGAATCTGAATAGCAGAAATTTGTCTTTAAAAATGTGTCTGTTGATGGACATAAATTTCTCTCATAGCTCGATGTTTGTAGGTTTTGTTGTGAGGTGAAAGGCAAAGCGATGTTTATACCTGAGAGCAGTGAGGACAGCGAGAGCAGCAGTGATGAGGACGAGGTAGTTGAGAAAGTGGCAGACAGGAAAAATGAGCATGAAGGAAGGAAGACAGTGAGCTAGTGAGAGTGACGGCTGTGAGGAGAATGAGCTGCAGGAAATGTGATGTACACCTGCACTTAGCACCAGTGAATACAATACATGAATCTCTTTTATGGGGAGACGAGGAAAGACTGACACAGGTAACGTTTTCTACCTTTGTTTATTTTCAGTAGGGGATTTTAGGGAGTCATGATTAATGTACCCTGGTACTTTTAGCACTCAGGTGAAGTCAGCCAGGTGCACTGTGGGCACTGCGTCCATATCCTCGGCTGACCTGCAGGTGTCCCCGCAGAGCTGACCTCTCCTCTCATAGCAGGCTCATAATTGTCTTTCTCCCCGTGCAGCCCTTCCCTCTTTCTATGGACAGACAGTCAAAACAAGCCGTCGCACATGACCACACACTGTACAAATGCTGCAACATTACATCATGTGTAGTATGAACAACCGCACGGTGCATGTGAGACGGCCTTTTTAAGTGAACAGCATTCAAAATGTGTGAGGATTAATTGATTGAATTGATTCTTTTTTTTTATTTTTAGTTTTTAATTATTATATAGAGCAAAGTCAAAGCATTCTCTTAAATTTTGACAACAACTTTGTGGTTAAAAACGCAGTCAGAGGTTTAACAGTGTGGTACCACAAGACAAAAGCTTTTGTCAGACAAACCAACATCTTTCCATGAGCCAGCAGTCAGGGCTCCCAGAAACAAATTCATCACACTCCTGAAATACATAAAGAGGGCCTGAGGTATTTGTGCTGTGGGCTGAGTGTGAATTTGTTAGGTGATTAAAAGCTAAATATAACCTCCTGTCTGCTCCCAGCTGCAGACTGGTGACTTAGTGGCAGACCTTCTCTTTCTGTAGTCACTTTTCCACCACAGGGCCAAGGGGGGCTTTACCAAGGCCACGGGATTCAAAATGGATAAAAACCACCGATGAAACCACTGTCGTGACCGTGGGATTCAGTGTGTTTACTTCATATTTAAGAAAACATCATATTGTTAAATTTATATTTCTGTTGAATTTACAGAGATCCACACGAAGTAAATACAGACAAATGTCTTTAGTGATTAAGACATTTCATTTAAAATATTATTTTATTTTTATTTGAAATCTTAAAGCTTCAACCACTGAAATCTCAGAAACCAGAATTTCAAGTATTTTGATCAGATCAATGCACATTTACAGACTACTACTTCAATTCACTACTGGTAATGATGGGTCTGTACCACTTTATGACCTCTGAACTTTCTGACCTCACCCGCAGAAAGCTCTCTGACCAAACCGGTGTGTTGCTCTCCCAAAGCTGAGACGACCAGGACCAGCCATCAGGTGCAGGACTAGAAAGAAAGTTTTGCAGAAAAAAAAAAATTACAAAAAAGCTTTTACTTCACAGGCTGGTGAAATTTAATTATGCTAATAGACAAACTTAAAATGGTTAGTTTAATCTATAGAAATGCATTACATTCCTATATATTTATCTTGTAAAGTAACTACAGCTGTCAAATAAATGTAGTGGAGTAAAAAGACAATCATTTCTCCCTAAATTGTAATGAAGTAGAAGTATGAAGTAGTATGAAGTGGAAATACTCACATACTCATACTCAACCTCACACTTTTTTTTATGAAATAATTCAAAGAAATGCTGTTTTAATGGATAGAAAATGTCCTTGAAAAGCACTGAGCTCTGTTTGGCCCTGCAGTGGAAACAAGGCTACTGATTGAGTGACGGGCTGAGGCCTCCAGTCAGTCGTGCCAACAGATCAGCTATCTCCCATCACTCTTCAGCCACTGGACCCAAGAGCTCAGCACTCATGTACTGTACTCTGTTGGCAGACTCAATGCCAAACATCCTGTGCACGGAAATCCTTCCAAATCTGTGTGCAACGTTTGTTTAACCTGTTTTTATTGAAAATTATATTTACCCAAAACAAAATAGATCTTTTTAAAATATATAGTTTATTCCTATGATCCTTCGAGTGAAGAACAATTACTGACTTCCTCAATATTTTGACAGAATTCAGAAGATTCGAAGTAAATAAAAACCACCAATGAAACCATTATGATGACCTTGAATTTTCTAAAATCTGTTCAGCTACTGAAATGTAATGGATATTAGACTGATGTTCATCAGGTGGTGAGAAAAACAACTTCAAATTAATGTTAATGCTTGAGCCAGTGTAGTGTTGCTGTTTATTCATAAACTTTGATGTGGCCAAAAATCTATAGATACATTAAAGGAATAACATGAAGACTTGGTCCTGCCTTGTTTCACCTGGTCGTCCCCGCCCACTTGCACACTCTGTCAATCACCCAGCTTCTGCCTGTTTTGTTCATGTGCTCACCTGTTTTCCGGTTTACCTGCTTGTCTGTAATCTTGCCTGCAGGTTTGTAAGTTTGTCTTCTTGCCTGTACATCATAAAGTGTGAGCTCTCACTTGTGGATAACTGGACTGTTCCTGCCTGCCTCTGCTGGTTTATGCCTCATTCACATCATATCAGAGTTGCATTAATTTAAAGTTTCCCACTTGCAAATAGCGTTCACATCATAGACTCTATAGAAATCATCCTACATCATATCATCACACCAACAGCACCCAAGTTGTAATCATGACTGGTAAACCCAGACTTTGACTTGTCTGGGTTTCAGTGCCAGACCAGTCACACTGGATGTTTCACAATGAAGTATTCTCTAGCACTTGCGCTTATTTCTCTCTGTTGGTACATGAGTGTCTGTTTTAGCTGTTGCTTTGTTGCTTTCCACTGTGCTCAAAGATCAAAATGAACTTTCCCTGCAGCTGTAAATTTCACCCACCTGTACCATGTATTGCACAGTGTTGTAAATTGTCACTCAGCTCGTGTGACTGCGCAGACTGAGTTTGTGACAGATGTTTGACTCTCTGGTGTGAGACTGACATGCCCGCCTTATTTTAATTATTCCTGGATGTGGGTATGAAGTGGGTTTGGCAGCGTGTCTCTGGCTCAGTGTCACATTCTGACATTCACAGTAGGAATGAGGCAGTGAGCTGCTGGAGGGTCGGAGGTCAAAGAGTCTACAAAGAGCGTAATGCCAAAGACACTCAGAAGCTCTCCTGACGCTGATGTGGGCAGCACACAACTGCTGGATGTGCTGGATGTCTTGTAACGTTCTCCAGCTTAACGAGGACGAGACAGAAATATTTGTTCCAGCAAGCCTGAAGAACAAAGCCATTTCTTTAAATTCTCTAAATTCTTTTCAGTCCTGTTTTCATCAGTTAGAATTCACAATGTTATTAATGGATCTCATTTTAAAGCACTTTTAACTGTTAAGAGCAGCTGAAATGAACAGGAATTACATGTACAATAAAAAACACATACATACTAAATTAACAAACATAGGAGTGATTAAAAAGACTGTTGCAACCATCATATTTATACCTGTGTATTGTACTTTAAAGCACTTAGAAGCTGCATCAGTCAGAGAACAAAGTCCGTATTTGAGGGTCTTTCTAAAAACATGGCATTAATGAGTCTAAAATATTAGACACAGGTAACGGAATAAAAGCACATTTAATGAAATGGACGGTTTGAAATCAACTGAGCTGGACTCCATCTGCTGATGAAGACCATGCGATGCGGTTGAAAGCTCCAGAAAAAGCTAGTAAGTGTACCTTGAGTTTAATTTCTTTTTGCCAAACTACTATTTACAAAGCAGAGAGTGAGCGTTCATGCTCAGCTTTATAACGACGCATCTTCTGATGTGATTTCATGGGATATGTAGATTATTTGTGCATTTCACCCTGAAGTTTTGAAACCATCAGTCTGATGAGTCTTAGACCTCTTGTCTGTCTACTGAATTGATAATTTAATATTTTATCTTTCGGTTTCATTGATAGTTAGTAGTTATATTGGTTGATTGAACATGGTGGTCAAGTGAAAGTGTTGGTCTTGCAAACCAAAGCTCATGGGTTCAGCCTCCATCTGTGCCCTTACTTGTGTTGCAGACCCTTCATAGATAGACAGTGTAAATGAAAAGTTAGATGACTTTGTATATATTGGTATATACATAACATTTGTTTGCATGTTTAAAAAAACAACTTATTCTCTTCTGTATTTTCTGATTTCTGAATATGAGATTTTGTGAGTGTATTTCTTTAGAGAGAAAACCTGCAGTCTTCAGTCCTGAACCCTGCAGGTTTTCTTTCTTAAGTAATCAGGTGCATCTCAGGTTCTCAATATGAGATTTTGTGAGTGTCTGTTTCTCTTAAAATAAGTTTTGTCCAGTTCTTCTCTCCTCACGAGGAAAGTTATGCAGCACCTAAACTGGAGAAGCTCAGGTATGTTCTCATATTCCCCCAGAAAAATTCAGCAAAATATGGAAAACCTTTCCCAAAGATTCGTGGAATCACAATTCTGTATTCTGTAGGTCAAGTCATGTCTCAGGTCTGTAGCCCTGCACTGATGTGTGTGTGTGTGTGTGTGTGGGAATCGATGAATTGGAATCGTGAATGAATTTCAATCAATGTGTGAAGCAACAGTGAAAGCAAAAACAATAAATATGGTACAAAAAATTTATTTAGTAACAGTTTTGTAAACATTTGAGGTAAATGAACATTTACATCAACTTGTTCTTACAAAAGAATCATTCATACACAAGGCACTTCTCTTGTTTAAGACAGCATTGAAAACAGGTCGCTGTTCCGAGCATTGTGAGATGGTTCCTACTCCCTGACGAGCCAGAGAAATCATGCTCTGCATGAAACGTAAGAGGAGAGAGTTTGGAGGAGTCACGGGGGACGACGGGCTTTGAACACAACATCCTGTCAGGGCTTCGTATGCAGGGTTAGGGAAGGGCCAGCTACCCAGCTAACATTGTCTCAACAGTGGAGTCGTCCGATATGACGTCTATCCAGAGTCCCGACCGGTCTGTGAGAACAAACTGAGTGAACACAGAAAAATACCCCAACTGTTTTTTCTCTCTCTCGCTGCTGTTTATTGTGTTTTTAGTTTAAATCTTCAAACTCATCATCGTCTGAGACTGAGATAAATAAGTTTCTTTATTTTAATACTGCCTTTTCTGTGAAGAGCCACTGCATTTTGGTTTTAAGACATTTTTTCCTGTGAGGATCATCGTTTTGCATTTTGACGTCACGCTCTCTCTCTCTCTCTCTTTCTTTCTTTCTCTTTTTCTTTGTACTTTTTTTTTTTCATTGTAGAACAGCAAGTTTCTTTCCTAAATGTGCAAATCTTTATCAACTACCATAATGTAAACTTTAGGAATCAAAAACAAATGCAGATTACAAAGATTTTTGTGTCTGTTGAACAAGAAACGTGGATGGGGAAAGGCTGCTTTTACCTGTGTTGTGTAGTTGTATATTCTCCTCTTTGTGTTTCTGTTAGCACTAATTGTCATTTAAGCAACTGAAGTAAGAAACAGTATGAAACATTATACCTATGTGGGTACAGATACTCTTACACCATACATCATTTTGTAACCCCACACCCTCCTATCCCCCTAAAAAAGAAAAAAGAAAAGAAAATAAATGGTACCACTTTACATTGCTCTTACTCCAGTGTATTAACCTGCACATTAACTACTGGAAAAGTATTATTTCTATAAAATACTGTGCACAAACGTTTGTACTTCATGGTGTTGTTATGCCCTCTGAATGCAATATGTCCAGTGCAGATTATTCAGTTTTCACACGGTATTACCGTGCACTTGTTACCTTGCCCCAGAGGTGAATTCACAGGATAATACAGTGAAGGTTGATGTAAAGGTAAAAAAAAAAAAAAAAAAAAAAAACTCTTTGAAAGTGAGTGCCTGGGTTGTGAATAAACCAAACAACACAGTAACCCAACAGAGACAGAGGACTGTGACTGCTGATGAGTTCAGTTAAAGGTTTGGGTTTCTAAAGATCTCTAAGAATCAAGATGAACACAACAAAATAGAAGCCGTCAAGGTCGACTGCACCATGGCGTTTCAATACTCACAATGCCAGTCATTTCGTCTTTTTTTTTTTTTTTTTAAGTCGTAGCTGTTTCGCAATCACAAACTGACTACTACAATTATGCAATTTATGAGTAAAATTCAATTCAGTTTTAAAAAAATAGCACTTTTCAGAATAAAACCAATGAACGGTGAGAATCGTTTTTTTATTAACTCCCAGGGTTGCTCTTTGGTGTGATGATTAAAAAGGAGGTCATGGGTTTGAGGGCATAAATATCTGCCAGTAATCTAACTATGAAAAGATAGCTGATTCAACTTTAACCAAAGAGCTTTGGGAGGTTGTTTGTCTGAATGCACAAGGAGAATATTGTTGATTTTGTTTTGGGGTTTTTTTGGTGGCTGTCGTGTATTTGTGTAATATTTTCAGGATTCTTTGAAGGCAGTATCTTGTCATTTGTGCAGTTAGTGGAGAGCATTTTTCTTTTCAGACATGTTGACTGAAGGCGACACTGACAGAGGCAGGCGTAAGGGACTCCGCTCCTATTTTCCTCTTTTGTAAACTGATAGTATAATGGGGAACGTTTTGATCTCTGTTACTGACAGTGTAGTGTTCAGAGAGACCCAGGTGCATTCTGGGCATCGCAGGGATGACTTCTACCAGCAGTTTTGACCCGTCCACTCTGCATCTATGTCTGTTTATTCTGAGGACTCTCATCTCAATTGCAATATTTATTGTCTCTGCAGGAAACGCTGGGTAAAACCAAGCCAGCAAACTTCGCCATGCAAATTGTCAGTGAATCGGTGAGTTGCAGGGCTACACATGCACAACTACAGGGGACGTGATACACATAATATGTGATGATAAAATTACTTTCTGGATGAACAGGTGTTTGTTTTGTAAAATTCAGGAAGTCCTGCAGCAAAAAGACTTTCCAGGTCACAGGTCAAACACTGGAAGAAGCGGTTAACATGTAGTGCAACACGCAGTGCAGGTTTGACTGTAATAACCAGATAAAAATCATGCACAAGATATTGGAGCAAACTGTCTGGCTACACATCGAAGAACTGATCTGTACAACAACGCCAACTACCTGTGCTTCCTCCAGATAAAGTAAAAAAAAGAAAAAAGAAAATGTTCAGTCGTCATTTTGACGAATGATCATTTTCATTTGGAATAATTAGTCCTTTAGGCTCAACAAAAAGAAGAAATAGAGAAACACCTTGAGGTCTTCCCCCTCAAAACCAAACATGATGGTGAGTCCATTTTGATGCAAAATTATAACATTACAATGTCCTTTGCTCCATCCATCGCTGTGAGCGGAGCCTTCTGACTGTATGATCACGTTTTGTGTGCATAAATTAAGACCGTCCGAAAAAACAAACCTTGCCTCGCTACTCTGCAACTCACCGATTGCACTAAATCAACAACTGCTGCTGATCAAGTCATTTCACATTTGCCTCAACGTTTTTTTGCTACTCTGCTTTCCTGTCGCTTGTCGCCTTGCCTTCTTTTTTTGTTTTTTTCTGTTTGTTTTTTTTTGTTTTTTTTTTGTTTTTTCTTTTTCTTATGCATGTGTGTGTGACTTTTGTCTGAGAATCACTGTGTTCAGGGGTGCGGTTGAGGGAAGCGGGCTGTTGGTCAGGGAGGATTTAGGGACATGAAAGGGCTGAGGAGATTTAGACAGCCAGGTCGCTCGGCCTGGCCCTAATGCTGCTGCTCTTGCTGGCCCGACTGAGCCGCCGAGGGTCTGTGCTGACCGTTACCGGAGGCTCGTGCATCTCCACTGTGGTGGTGGTGATGTGAGCTTCCTCCTGCTCGCTCTTCCCCCCGCCCCAGCTGCCTGCATTGGAGGCAGTGCCAGGGCTGCTGCTGCTGCTGGAGGCGGCAGTGGCGGTTGTGTTGGTGATGTTGGTGTTGCTGTTGGTGTTGCTGGTGGGAAGGAGCAGCGCAGCACCGACAGCCTGCTGCTGCTCCTTGTTGGTGCTGGTGGAGGAAGAGGAGGATGGGGAAGGGGAGGTGGCCTTCATCTCCCGAGTCTGCTGCTCGGTGGCCAGATTGGCCCAGTTCTGCTGCGTGGCCAGCCTGTGGTTGTTGTTGTTGCTGATGTAGTAGTGGGAAGAGGGGGAGGGCTGGCGGAGGGACTCCTCCTGCTGGAGGTCGTCCATCTTGAACTCTGCTGCTGAGGGCACGGCTGCGGGCCCCATGGGCGGCAGGAACGCCCCGCTTCCCGCTGTAACATCTGTGTAGTTGGGAGGGTAGCTGAGGCTGGATGGGGCAGTTCTGGAGGCCGAGGCCAAACACTCAGGCTCCGCAATGTCGACGTGGCGCAGCGACTCGTGGTCGGGGGCAAACTCGTTTGTCATGCCCTGTTTAACTTTCTTCCATCCAAGGTGATAGATCTCTAACAAATTCAGCAAAAGAGACACGCAAGCCACCACAAGCATAAATATAATAAAAATAGTCTTTTCAGTGGGCCTCGATATGAAGCAGTCAACGGTGTTGGGGCAGGGCCAACGTGCACACTTGTACAGGGGCCTCAGCTGGAAGCCATAGAGGAAATACTGGCCCAAAATGAATCCCACTTCAAACAGGGTCTTGAAAATAATGTTGAACACATAGGTACGCAGCAATGCGCCTCTGATACGGATTTTGCCATGCTCGTCCCTGATTGGCGGCTTCTCCTTCTTGCCGCCGCCTCCTCCTCCTCCAGCATCTGCACCGTTTCTATAAAGGAGTTCTTTCTCCTCTTGGAACCTGTTTGCTTTGCGCATTTCCTCCTCCTTCTCTTTCCGCTTCTCCTCCATGCGGACGATGTGTAGCACGTGGCCCAGGTAGATGAGAGTCGGCGTGGACACAAAGATGATCTGCAGCACCCAGAAGCGGATGTGCGAAATGGGGAAGGCCTCGTCGTAGCAGACGTTCTCACAACCAGGCTGTTGGGTGTTGCAGGTGAAGTCAGACTGCTCGTCGCCCCAGACCTCTTCGGCCGCGGCCCCCAGCACCAGGATCCTGAAGATGAAGAGGACAGTCAGCCAGACTTTGCCGATGACCGTTGAGTGCTCCTGAGCGTTCTCCAACAGCCGCCCCAGAAAGCTCCAGTCGCCCATGCTTCAAGATTTCTAGCCTATGGAGAAAGTACAGGCTGGAGTGGACAAAGACAGGAGGAGGAATGTCAAAACAAAAAGAGGAGAAACAGACAGAGTTAAAGAAACTTCTGTGAATCTGCTGAAAGTGCTCAGAGTTGGCCTGAACATTGGTCATTGCAAAGAGTGTCACGCAAGGCCTTACCCCGAGGTTAAACACTCTACACGTACGAACACACAAGAAGACACAAGGATATGGATGAGCGTGGAGGTATCGACTAGAATCCGACATATTTCTCTTTTTCATAAAACGGCTTGCAGAACACGGCCTTTATAGAAAGCTGCCACAAAGGCGTCAGATATCGATAACAAATCAAAACACGGCATTCGCTTCAAACACAGACGCTTTTTAGCAGCTCATATACTGTATAGACCACCTGTTTGACTGAACCCTGGTTCACTCTCCCTTTCTCTCTCTCGCTCTATGTCAGGCCTGTCTCTCTCTCTCTCTCTCTCTCTCTCTCTCTCTCACCTGCTCGCTCCACTGCCCAGCAGGCATGTGCTGAGATCAACATTATAATGTTCGAAAACAGCATTTAGCAGAGATGGGGCTCTGGTGTGACACACGCACACACACACACACACACACACACACACACACACACACACACACACACACACACACACACACACACACACAGAAACAAATACTGACACACACACAAACACACCACCCTCCCTTCTTCTCTCTCCATCCACTGTAACACTAAAGCCACACAGATAGACAGATGTTACTGTAATTACAACAGATAATAATATAATATGTGTGACAGTTGACCTGTTTCAAAAAGTCTCAAAGTGGAAATTTCAATTTGAAAAGATTTGAACAAATAAATGTTTTTGAACAAAAAAAAATGTTTTCAATTATTTTTTTTCTTTAATCAAATTGTTTAGTGTCAGAAAAATAACCATCACAATTTACAAAAAGGACCCAAATCGATGTCTCCAGCAGCTTGATTTGTTCACCCAATGATTTAAAATCCTAAATGTATTCGAAAGCAATGATTATAAAACAGAGAAAATCAGCATATTGTCATATTTAAAAGCTGAAGATGTAGGATAAATGATTAAAGTGGAGTCAGTTATTTTTTTGTTGACTGTTGACCGATCTCTTATTTGATTTCAGATTAAATTCCAAGTTTACAGGCTTTTTAAAACTACATTTTAAACTTTAAGTGAAACTAATTTTTATATATAGATACAGATATTTCTTCAACTGTCTTAAGGAATAGACAGGTGATAAATGTGGCTGT
The DNA here is from genome assembly GCA_037833715.1 of Toxotes lorentzi. Classification (NCBI taxonomy): domain Eukaryota; kingdom Metazoa; phylum Chordata; class Actinopteri; family Toxotidae; genus Toxotes; species Toxotes lorentzi. The sequence continues at coordinate 4,114,388 of JBBMJY010000007.1, read as the reverse complement.
TATTCTTTACCTCTTTTAGATTGTTACATACATCTAGCAAACTGTTCATACAACAAATTCAACACACACACACACACACACACAGAGGATAAACTTACTAAAATATTCTTGTATTAAAGGTAATAAATCCATCGACTAGGGTTCACAACATGTATGACACCTGGAAGAGAAAAACAGTAGTCAAACAATAATTCATTTTCTTCTTTTTTTTGTTTATATTCAGTGAATCGAAACTATACAACAAACAAAAACTGAATATCACTGTAAATAATCTACAATCTAAAACAATGACTGAACACAGTCTGCATTTGAAATACCTGATAGAAATACAGGGAGACAAGTACTGGGGAAACTGCAGCGATTAGACCCAGGGAGTCAGAAAGTCGTGTAACATTTGACCTTGTGGTGACTTAATTGTTAGAGGCAAACAGGTATTTGTGGCATTTATGTGGCATGGTGGTGAATGTAACAGACAGAGCCAGGTTCAAATACAAAGCCATACCTGCCAGGCTGACAATACAGAGTGTGCCAGAGTCCCCAGACTCTCTTTAAGCGCCACAAGCTTTGTCAGGCTTTTGTCTCACTCTTAATTACCTGATAACACGCTGTTCTTCGTTTACTTTACTCCCATTTAAGTACAGGACAACATTCACAGCAGTGTGTATCCGTCATACCTTTAGACCGAGATGTCATACTTAAACACAAAAAGCAAATCCATCTGCCATCATTGGTGCCATCATCTGAGCGCGTTGAAAAGCGTGTAGACCTCCCGCGGCTGCAACGACCCTCTCTCCCTGATCCCAAACCAGCAACCAGTCGCCTCTCTGACAGCTCAACAAACTCTTTTTTTAAAGAAAAAAAATAAGCTGCCACACAAAATCTTTCATGCACAAACTTCCCCAGGCGTGTGGTCTGTCTGGCTGCCTGTCCCGGGCCCGTTCAGCTGCGCAAAGAAAAGTTTTCCTTTGTTGCTGTTAGTTTTTGGAGGCGGCTCGGAGTCGGAGATGGGGCTCGGTTAAACGGAGCTGCCTCCCGTTTCCAGCCATGTCTGGACTGTCACATTGTGTGACCATGCATGAGTGAATCCACAGAGTCATCAGCCTGTAGGGAGTCACACCACGCCCCTGCCAACCTCCCCAAAACCACTCCAACGTGTGCGCAAAAGCCGCCGAAAATGTGCCCAAAACTTTCCCCAAACTTTCGCACAATTTGTTCATAAATCGATCACGCTCTGAACCTCTCTATAGGAAAAACCAGCTGAAAACGATCCCAAAGGTTTGCCCCAATCTCTTTAAACTCCAGCAACAGTCAATCTATAATTTGAAAAATAAAAAAAATTGCAACAGCTACCATATTTCAAACGATCACTATAAACTCACGGTTGGCCCTGTAGCCTACTCTCTCCAGATGAAACATTACTGTGAAACATTCGTTAAATCTAATGTTTGGTGTTTGAAAGGAACAGACTGTGGAAAAAAGACAAAGTGAGCATAATACAGAGCTTCCTGATCAGACTAAAATTTTAGGGCTTCAGCCAGCAAATAATTAAAAAAAAAAAAAACATGTCTCATCCAGTGGGTGGCTGCAGGAAGTGTGAAACACTAACAGACACATTGTACACAAAAC
>JBBMJY010000007.1:4086362-4100629 GCA_037833715.1 Toxotes lorentzi | reverse complement strand
AAAAGTGTAGCTCAAAATTTATTCTGAGGATGTAAGAACATATTTTCCTTGGCAGTTCAACAAACAAAGTCACAGCTTCTTACCCCCAGGGTTTTGGACCAACCAAACTCCCTTTGATCCCATTAGACTACTCCCACCATATAATGTTTCCCAAATCAGCCAATTCTGTGTCCTCAGGATTATGTAGGCAGTACAAGGAGGAGAGGGGCCGAGGATAGAGAGATGGATGGAAGGCGAGACAGAGGGAGTGGTTCAGGTATCTTTGGGTTAGAGATACCTGTTGGCCGACCACAGAGAAAATCAAAGCTCTGATACAGATACAGAGAGTAGGGTGAACAAGAGGAGAGGGACAGGGTCGTCTTTGTTTGGGTCCTGCGTCCAACAACGGGCCTGTTATCTGAGCAGAGCGGGACGGTGGGTGGGGTCTTTTCTCCACTGTAATCACTGGGGCCAACGAGCTGCTTTCTCAGCCACTCTGCTTTCCAACGCTGGCCCTGACTCAAGGACCATTTTCGGTGTGTGTGTGTTTGGAGGGGTGAGGGAGGGTCTCTGTTATGTAAGAAGGATCACAAGCCCACTGTGAGACCACAGGCCTTGATGCTCGATGCCAAACTTCAGGTCATTATTGATGTTTTGATCTATTTCAGATTACTGTTCATACTAGTTCAAGGGTTTAACAGTTGTTTCAAGCATCTTGGAGAACTCGCCACCGTTCCTCTGTGGAAGTAGGCTGTCTCAGTGTCTTCCGTCTCTTCATGTAATCTCAGACTGACTCTATGATATTGAGATCAGGGCTCTGTGAGAGCTGGACCATCTATTTCAGAACTCCTTGTTCTTGTTCTTCCTGATGACTCTGGCTGTATGTTTGGGCTTGTCGTCCTCCTGCATAATGAATCTGGCCTCCCTCACAGTATTAAACATCTAACATGCCTAAACCTTTTTGCACAGTACTTTTCAAAGGCTGTATTTTTACACATTCTGTCAGAAACCCTGGGGAAGGACCTGTCCTAAAACACACTTCTGTAATAAAGAAGATTTTTCCAGTGTTGCTGAGATGTTTTTTTTTTTTTTTAATTAAGCTCACTTTTACTTCCTTGAGAAATAAGTGTTGCTGGATGATTGGTGACAGGGTGAATATTTGTTGATCATGCAGTGGCTACCATTGTTTGTGGCTAGTTACATTTTTGGGAAAATGGACATGAAGAAGAAAGCCCCATTAGAACTGCGTCTCATTTGGCATTGCACGGTCGCATAACATTTGATGGTGCAGCACAGCCTCTGTAATACAACTGGTCTTTTCAACTGGTCATAGCAGGAGAAGCACAGGTGTTCGTAATAACATTAACAGTGTCCCAGTAAATCATGCCAGACTGAGATAGACTGAGCCAGACTGCATTATGCCAGGAGCCTGAAACAAAATGGAATTTAGCCAACCTTGTTACGCTGAATTCTAAATACATCATTCGTTCAAGCCAGCAAGTTTGCAAACAGAGATACACATAAACAATTAATTTGTACACAATAAGAACAATCTTAAATATGACAATGTTGGGAAGAGTATTCATTTGACTTAGAAGTGACCTAAAACACATTCTGATGGCCTTGGCTTAAAGTAATCATAGATTAGTGATTTCAGCACTTGTGTCATGAATCACTGTTCGAAGACTGCCTGTGTGTTTTGGTCTGACTATCATGTCTGTAGTTTTGGACTTATTTTAAAAAATATTTGCACCATTCCCCTGATTCAAGGGCATAATGTTTCCCTCATTCTGTTTCTCTCTGTTCCCTGAAGAGTCAGCACTGCCAAAACAGCTTGCAACTGCTCAACACTGGAAATCTGCATATCAAAATTCATAACTGCTGCACTTCCATTAAAATGAACTGATTTTAGGCCCAACTTTTGCTGTAATAAAGGCTGGTGTGACTAAACTCAGGAGAATCCTGTCACCCAAGATGCTTCTGTACCTATTCTTGCCCCACGTGTTCCCAGGGGTAGGTGGGTGAAGCTCAGGTCACCTGGTTAATCGACTTCACCCAGATTTACCTGTTGATCAACTTTGACACAAGGAACTGTCAAAATGACAGACACATTCTATCATTCTGTGTGACAGGTTTGCCCTTGTTTTCGAAATTGTTTACAGTGCTCATCGGGGAGGAGAATTTTATTTACTTAAGCTTGGACCAGGGATATAGAAAATAAACCTTCTGTTGAGATAAACAAGAAGTGAGTAGGCTGTCTGTAATGTCACTACAAAATATTTCTCTACAGGTTGACATGATTGTGAAGATTAAGCCCAGAAAAGATTTTAAATGAAAACTTCCTTCAGATTTCTCATAAAGTTGTGAACAAACTAATTAGCTATTCTTACACAAGAATATTTATGATGGCTGTAAACATGTGTTTATGGAACTTTTTTCATGGCAGACACATTTACATGTCAGAGTATTTGCATATGGCTCTGCTCCATTTAAGTGTCATAATTGAGTAAGCAATGTAAGGGCGCCTGCACGCACATCAGAAGAGCCTTCGAAAGGAAACACCTAAGTGTAAGAGGGCATTAGTTATGTCATTAACTATGCATGCTTTACACTGTGACAAGCCAGAAATATCTGTTGTCTAAGTCTGTGCTGCGGATTCAGTGAACGGAAACTACTGCACAAATAATTTTTGCAAATGTGTCCAGAATCCAGCAAGAATGTAACGTCATGAAAGTCAAGTCCAAAAGTCACAAGTCATAGATCAGACATATCTCTGGTCACTGTTTAAACATGGCAATAATGAACCATTTCTGCTACTGCACATTATTTTGACCCAGGTAATTTGGGAGAAACACTTAGCGGACACATCCCATTACATTAAACACAAAAGCTTGTGTAACTTCATTGTGATCCTGTGCTTTCATTGTCATATTTATCTTGTGAGGGCACTTTGGATGTGTAAAAGCCTCATTTTCATTTCTATTTTACTGTGAACAGTCAGGAAGCTCAGTGATGAGCTCAGGTGTACTCCGTCCACAGCAAGGTCAGACACTTTAACAGCAATGTGGCATTTTTGTCAGCCAGGACCTAAGGGTGCCCTCGAGGTTAATACTCCTCAACAGGAACCTCACAAGTGAGTGATCTACGCACAGTATGGAATGTGATGTAGTTATGAGTCTAAATTTCCACAGGCCTGTGCGAAGACACAAATATCACATGGGAGATGCATGAATCCTGTGTTACAGCCTGAACACAAGCACATGCTTCATTTGCTTGAAGTATGCTTTCTTATTTCTCTTTAGCTGAAAGTCAGTGACGTCTTACTCCTGTTGTTGTTGTTTCTTTGTGTTCATCACTGACTGAACTGACAAGTGCTTTCACCTGACTGCAGGCACACTTGGGGAATTTATGAACCAAGAAGTTCCTCTTGAAACAGGTCTCTGTTTTAACTAACATGCCCGACTAAATAAAGGCTTTTAATTTAATTTGCTTTGTCTGAGAGTGGATGAAGAACGTTTTCTTTCCTAATATCCAAAAGTTGCTGAGGTATTCCATAAAAAAACCCCCACAAATTTCAGTCTCATGGTGGCGCTATAGAAGAAGTGCGAAGATCCCCATGTCTGTCAGTAGAATTTATCCTCCGAGGGCCATGAACTTCTCAAGCTAAATTTCATGGCAATCCATTTAATAGCTATCGAGTCTGTGAGGTGGTAGACTGACCGACCAACAAGCCAACTTTGCAATCTGTAGAGCCATTTTGGCTAAAACCAATTCTCAAAAAAGTTTCTTAAAGATGTTGTACTTTGTTCAATTAAATATTCTGGTAATTGTCTAAATTCTAAAAATGTCTTAAGAGGTATGGGAACTTCACTCAAGCAGGCGTAACCATAAATCAACTGTGTCACAGACAAGAGAAAAGAGAAGTTCTTTGCTGGGTTTCATTGCCTTGCTGTCTGTGCTTGTGTAATTTGCTCCACTTTTGGAATTGATGTCTGCGAACATACAAATGTCGCGCAGACATCAATTCCACAGGCTACCGCACAAGCCATAGTGATGCAAAATTTACCCTGAGTATGCAGTAACAGAGCTCATGCAGTGGCCCAGCCTTTTCAGGCAGTTTGTGTACATTCCTCAAGTCGGCAACACTCCAATCAAACCTCTTCGGTTTGAAATCTGTCGCTATGTCAGATGATCTCAGAAATAATTTTCATTTCATGGTCGTGCTGTTTCCATAATTTGATTTTACTAGAAAATTTAACACTATTAGAAATACAGTCTATTAGGATGTTCTAACTATAATCTATATCTATAATCTATATTTATATTTCCCGGTTGCCTCGAGCAGCCTGTGAACTGATTTCTATGTGAAGGACTCAATACTATTTTTCAATACTATACCAACATTGCAGAGCCTCTTGATGGAAGCTAGACAAAGTGATTGATAAAGCTGGCTAGCTAACTAATGCCAACGTGTAAATGCAGTCAATGTACCATGCAATGAGAATGGATTATTCCAACATCACTAGCCCATACTGAGCTAGCTAACAAGCTGATAAAGATATTACACTTAAATCCATAATGATATGAGTATATTTATTATCACTCTGCTTTAAAGCTACAGACACTACAAGAAGATCAACTGGTTTTATTGCTCCACCACGACTTAAGAGATGGAGAGATTTTAAATCTTGACAAGGTTGAAATCTCTCAGCAACTTATCAGTCTTCAAAAATGTATTGATTTAACACTATTTCAAGTACAGGTGGCACTGAGGCTAAGTGTTGACCAAAAGAAGAAAATAAGGCCGTTAGTGCACACCTCATCAGTGGTGACTCAATCTTGTATGGATTATTGTGTTCTTTGTTAAAATACTGGGAAAAACAAGGGATAGTCTGATGAGAAACAAACTAAAGAAACAAGTGCAGTCATGTCCATCTGCATTATCATGAAATCACGCCACCAATTTTCCACGCAGCTGTAAATGCATGTGATGGACCCAGCCCTATTCATTAGTACTGCAAAGAATTCATTCTAGAGCGTGAAATATTCTTTTACTGTAAAGTCACGAGTAACTTAAAACTGGTGTTTCTAGGTCAAAACGTTATTAGAAAACCACTAGAGTGTCCCACAGTTTTAAAGCAGAAATGTAATTATCCAAGCAGTGTCTATTCCCCTTTTTCAATGTGCACATCTGTATGTTTTCACAGATGTTTTCTCAGTTGCAAACAGTTCTGAGTTACACTTACAATGTCCTCTGTCAGTGTATTTACCTAGATAAAAAGTATAAGTAACTGAGGAAAATGCTCCATCCATATAGAGTACAGTATTTATTATTTTTTAAATGTAATCTGTTTTTACCTTACTTATTTCATTATATTCTATATCTATTATATTGCTTTTATATTGTCATTATTCTTTAATCCTTTGATGTTATGTGCTTTATAAATCTTGATTATTCTCTTTATATTTGATCTAATTCACAGTAAATCTGTGTTAAAGCTCAGTGAGGTCTTTTACTGGTGAAATAAAATTATATATGTATATAAAAAGGGTGTAATAGCGCTATATGAACTATTGGCGAGATTCTCCACAATCACAGTTCTAGTTTTTAATTTAACTAACTTTGCAGGTGTCAGGCTACCTTTTATTACGTATTCATTTTTAGAAGGGAAAGTCTATCATAGAAGGACAGAACAGGATTCTTTGTTCTCTTTTTGACAGAATTTCAAATGCCCATCTCTAATTGAAGCTGCAAATGACTGCGAGACAGACACTGTCTGACATGACTCAGATTTGAGTAATTCGATGGACCAACGGTCGCCACAGAAATAACTGACATCATGTGTCGAGTGTCACACCCAGACTGTTACTCGTGTGACACCCTTAATAATTTAGTCTCACAAGTTTGTTTTGTTCTTCTAAAGTGTTAAGTAGTTTTGTTGCTACTTGTTGCCTTCTTTTACCTTGTACATGTGTGTGTGTGTGTGTGTGTGTGTGTGTGAGGGTTCACAGTCATTGTCCATGTGATACAGTTACACACTGTAACTTAGACGTACAGTGACAAGGACACAATGTGCCGATGGAGCTGTAAAGGGCTGCTCTTTGTTACACTTCTCCAGAGAGAGAGACTCATCTGATCTCAGTCCCTCTTTAGGCTAATTATGGTGGAATGAGAGATGGGATTTGTCTTAACATTCAGTGGTAATTCATCCCCACAGAGGACAGAGCTAAATCATAACAACTTTAAAGATCTTCTAATCTTCTAATCTGTAAGCCCAAAAGAGATTTATTCCACTATTAACACCGGATCTGAAAAACCGACTGCAGGCGTTGACGTTATTGGTAATTATTTAGGTCATTATCATCTTCATCTCACTATACTGTTACGATATACAAAAGCAGCTGAATGAAATGGCAATAAAGTAGACTTGGACAAAACAGCAGAAGCTCAACAAATATATACATAAAGTAAAATACAAAAGAGAAAAACCGAGAAATTCAAAACAAAAATAAAGAAATTATCATCAAACATTTACCACAAATCTACTCCAGCCTTATTATTCAATGCAGCGGGTAAACGAATGAAGTTCTGATGTCAGTGACATTTGAGGCCTGAATCACAATGGAATGACAGTCTTTATGCGAGTTCAGTAAAAATTGTCATCACACTCATGGTCCTTATTATCATTCTGACCATTTCGTCCATCGTGTAATGGTGCCTGTCATCAGGGGATGAAGCTCGTTTACTCTCATTCTTTTCCTTTTGGAAGGAGACTGCAGAGATTATAGTAGAGGTGAGCTGACAACAGGCTTCCTCTTTTCTGCTTCTGTTACAAAACCATCGGCAGCACCACTCAGCCACACAAAGCCTCACTGAGACTGAGGAGCTGCTGTTCAGAAATAAAAACAAAGTTGTATACAAACAATCTTGTGTATAGCTCTAGTTGGCTGTCTTTCTGTGGCACAACTGTGGATTGGTTTTAGCTTTATTTCAGGGAAACTGTAGTTTTTCATGCTGTTTTCACAGAAATTTTACATTTCTAAGGCATAATCAGTTTTATATGCTGAATTAGATGTCAAAAGGTCCGATTCTGGTCCTGATTTAATTTGGACTTAATATGTACTTTCGGGCTTTGTAGGGAAGTACAGTAATTCAAATCTTAACCCTGAAGTGGCGTTAATCAAATAAGAGTAAATAAGAAAGTCCAGACACTGACCTGGACCAGCCTCCAGGACTCGGCGATAATGGCTGCCTGGACTCTGTTCAGGGCAAAGCCATCAATCTCTTTCTTCAGGTGGACGGGCACTTGGCCCACCTGAATCACGAGAAATCAGTCATTCAAAGAGTGGCAACAGATCGACATCACAGCCAGCCTCTGTGCTGTGAATGACATTTAGTGTGGTCTAGTACATTTAAATTCATATTTATTCATTTCATAAGTTTTGTCCTGTTATCTTATTTAAACAGCTGGTACTTTTATTTAGAAGGAGTAAATGACAAAAATGGAAAGAGTGAAAACACAATAAAACGTGTCATTAGGGATAGTACAAGTACACCCACACATTTAAACTGATTTGCTTTCAGCATGTTATGAAATTCATCTTGTAGAGACCTGTGAGGATTTAAAATTTTCTTGGAGTGCATAATCCTTCACAGCGAACTGTTCACTGCAATTATTTTTTTGTTATGATTGTATGTGATGCAGTTGATTTATCTTATGCATCTCCCCTACATGTTCTGACATACCAGTCTCAGGATTGCGCAACCTGCAACCTTTACCTTGGTCATTACAGCATGGGTGGTGTCCATAACATTTGCTGCTGTCTCTGGGTGAGGTACCAGCTCCACCAGTTTCACATAGTAGGGTGGGTTTACCTGGGGTGAACAGAACAACGTGAGGTTTCTTCAGGTAAGTACCACAGGTTTGTAAAAAGCTGGTATATAAATATATTAGAGTTACTGCATTAAAATATTGGCCTTTTGTACAATTATAACTATTTCTAGTTATAAACTGTCTTATGTGGGCATGTACCTAATATATTATTTATAATGTCTATTAACAGAGTGGATGTAGTTCCCAGTAAAACACAATAAATAAATTACAGTGTCTTCTAAATAGTTCAGATGAAGAAAGGTGAGTTCAAAAGAAATAAAGTCAGATGTCTGGCTGCTATTTTTTGAAATGTAAGCTGATGTTTTTACGGCTCAAGGGCTTTCGACGTTTAATATGGCTTCCACTGGATGTCGTGGTCATGTAAATACATTAACTAAGCTGGCTTCTCCATCTTGTAGTTTATTAGGGCTGAAGTTCCTTCATACTATCTGCTGGTACCGGGACAGTGGTGGTACTAACCGGATGGGAGATGAGGCAGCGACTCCTGTTCTGGACTTTAGAGAAGACGCTGCTTGGCACCAGAGTGGAGGTGGAGCTGCTCAGGATGACATCTTTTCCCACAAGACGCTCTATGTCCTGGAAGACCAGCTGCTTGACCTCAAGGTGCTCAAATACACACTCCTGGAAAACACACACACACATGCATACAGGGAAAGTGTACACACAAGTTATTGGCAGTTGAAAGGCACAACTGCCACCATTTTATCTTCCTACTATGGACCCAGCTGTCCATCCAGGACTGTGAAATACGTAGCACAATGTAGTTAAATTACACTTATTTATGGGTATTTTATCTTATGTTCCTCCTTCTATTCTCACTTTTACTTAGTCTTAGTGTGCTCTTTGAGTTCTTACTCTTCTTTTTTCTTGTTTCACTGTGCTGCATCACCAAATCAAACTCATGTGTACATTGTACATTTGGTGAAATAAGCGAGTCTGATTCTCTGTTACAGAGTAAGTAAATATTATCTCTGGCCAAGGTCTCTGTAACACATAGTACAATATGTTCCTGCTCCCACTTTTCAAACTTTCTTTTGCATATAAAAAAACAAAAGCAAATATTGTTCTGCATAACATTAAATATTTCCCAGAACAATACAGTCTCCACCAACAAAGTATCAGAGTGAAGATGAAAACTTTTATCATCACAACAAAAATTAAAGTGTATTGTTTCTTGCCCTTGGCTGAGAATGTACTCTGATAAATAAAACCAGAACTATCAGTGGTGATACATCCACTATTAGTGAGTAAAAAAAAAAAAACTTCTATAATTTGGGAGAACTGATCCTTTAACATTGTACACTTTTTTTGTGTCTCGCTAAGCATCAAACTACAAACTACTCCACGTAGGCTCAAAAAATGTACTTTGGATACAACCAGTTCGGATCTTATGCAGTCTCTACAGATGGTGTTGACGCTGATCAGTAATGCTGGTGAGTGTATGGAGAATATTTATCTTAGAAAAATAAAGACCACACTCTGGCAGCTAGCACCACTTTCCATAACTGATTATCTGTCTATCTGACTATCTGTAATTTGAGTCAACCATTCCTTTTACACTTTGTCAAACCTTCTTCAAGACATCGCAGCAAAGGTGAACAGGTGTCCCACTCTTGCCCGTGGCTTCTGAGAATAGTTAAATGCCAAACGCGTTATAGGCCACATTTTTCACACTTTTTAAACCGGATCCAACCAGTTTGAGTTTTTAACAATACACCACAGGCTCAGCTGTGTGTTCTTAAGTCTGCCCTGACAGAGTCCCGGAAGGGAGTGGTTTCTAAAAGTCACAGTGGAAAGTTCCTTATGCTCACAGATGCGTAGAACTGGCTGAGCGAGCAGCATACCTGAAGAAAGCATGCATAATGATGTGATGTTGATCCTTTCATAAAGTCTTCTATCTGTTTTAGTTTTGATGGATATTCTCTGTTCTGTTTTCATTATACAATTCATTTTAGTGATTTCATAAATGCTTAAATGTGGGTGGTACTATATGTACAGTCTGCTATCTATCACTGAGTTACTGATATCTTCTGTGTTCTGTAACCAATCTGACTGAGAAGAACTTCTGCACTTCCCTCTAGAAAAATCCTGATCAATGACAAGATTAAACTTGTATCAGGAGGTGGCATGCTATCAGGAAATGAGTGACTCGACTTTCTGAAAATAAAAACTATGCAATAATCTACCTTCTTTTTCCGTGTCTAATAAATCCTCTATAGTTCCTTCTTGTAATGAACTCAGAACAGGATATTGATTTATTTTTTCCCTTACTGTCTCTCTGTGCTCTGAGATGAAGAGCACCATTGTCTGCCTCAGCAGAGTCACAATAAGTATTATTAAATAAAGACAAAGGAAAAGGAGGCAACATAACCTTGAATATTTCATGTTTATTTAAATACTATTAGTGTTTATTATGGAAAACAGTCTAAATCCCACAAAATGAATGGATAACCATTTCCGAGTCAGTTAATATCACTTTGCAAAATGCCTGAACTTGTCTGTGAGATGTATGTTAAGCTTTATTCAGGATTTAATCAGTGGTCTCTGAAGTATGAATACAAGAGTTAACAATGTAGAGTTTTTCCTTTTTCTTATCACATGTCAAAATGTGATAAATCAGCAGAGACCAATCTCTTTGCAGTTCCTTGTGATTTTAGCAGGGGGGGGTGGGGGGGTGGGGGGGGGCAAACAGACAGAATGGCATGTGCTGGTGCTGAGTAGTCGAGTGTGATACCTGGACAAAGAAAGCTCCCTCCAGTGCCTGAGCCAGGTCATCGCAGCTGCTGAGCAGAGTGAGCTGCTGTGTGGCAGTCAGCTCTCCTCTGAGCATGTGGGCTTCCTCCAGCTCCTCCAGCTGCTTCCTGAGCCAACATGGTGAAAGAGGCAGTTAACACTCACCCACACACTTTCTCCAAAGACTTAATATTAGACATTTTGCATTTATCTTACATATGACATGACTATTTTAATGTCTTAAGAATCATTACAAACATATTAATAAAATATACCCCTTTGGGGCATATTTCTAAGAAAAATTGGTTTGTGGGTAGATGTGTGAAACTAACTGGCGGCCTCAATAATAGCTTCCATGAGCTGTTTTTATTTAGGAAATATTGTATTAGATGAGTCAGCAACATACCTTAATTTAATTATTAAAATAATGTGACCCACTGTAATTTACTTCTTATAAAAACGTTGGGACGTTGGGTTAGGGACAGTCCTCACAGTTTGCTCTGCAGGAAATCAGAAGAAAAGGAGGTGGATAGGCTAGTACAATGACACCCCCTACTGTCCATATGGTTGACCAAGGTAAAATTAAAGAGATCCTGGTCTAGAGTCTGGGCTTGTCTATTCACTTCAAGGGCTAAAGTTCTTAATTAGCTTGCTTTTCTTCTGACAGTATTTTCCAAAGTAAGACTGTGGGGCTTTTACAGAAAGTCCTTTGTCATTCCACAGTAATGTTTAACCAGCGATGACTGGACCGTGAACCAGTTTAGTTTTTGTTCATGTGTTCCTATAGTAAGAAGAAGCCACTGAAGAACAGGTTAGATTTAGGACAGGGCCCTGGTGAGTGCACTCAGGCCAGTTTATATGTGTTGTTAATGTTTCTTTTATGGTTTACAGCCGTACTGACCTGACTTGGGAATAGTTAGGCTGTTAGGGAAGAATTTAATTTTGGAAAAGCTATGTTATGAGTTGAGTTGCAACCACAAGTCCTATCAGGGTAAGCACTAAAGCCCGTTGGCTAAAAAAAGCCATGATAGTGTGATTTCCTCATGTTGTGAAAACGAAGCAAAATTTAGTAGCATCTGACCTCCTTAATCATACATTGTAAGATTATTGTAAGTTAATAATAGTTAATAGCGAATAATGTAGAATGAAGAAAGTATGGCCATTAGAGCATAAACTCATGTAATTCAGCCCTTAAGCAGCACACCAAGAAACCACAAGTTAGTTAATTTACATAATTTTAGACATTTTTAATTTTAGCACAAGACAAGTTTCTTGGTATAGCCCAAATGGGCATCATGGCACATGGCATCAAGAGAAAACATGACAGTATGTCTTTAACTTTGAAAAGTGGATCGAATATTATGTTAATTAAGACTACACTACATGATGGTTTAAGGTGGAAAGGCTGCAGTGTTGTGCAGCAGGGCTGACCTGATCTCTGTGATGGCCTTAGCAGCCTGTCCTGGCTGGTTGTCATAGATCTTGACACTGTAGCCTCCACTGGCAAACACCATAGCCCAGGAGCGGCCAATCAGCCCACTGAAACAGGCACACAAAATCACACACAGAGACAGTGAGCATTTAGTATTTACATTTCAGGTTTAAGAGAGGTCACTTCACAGGACTGCAAAGTTGAGCTGAGTGTGTAGAAATAATGGACAGGGTTCAGGAAGCAGGTAAGTATGTAAGCCTTCTCATAGGCTCTAATAATGGAGCCATAAAACAACTGCTAGGCCACTTCATAGAGTGGGCTGAGGCTTGCCTATGTAATAGCCAGGCTGATAATAACAGATCAGTGAGAGGTATCTGCAAGGTATCAATATAAATTACAAGAGGCTTGCCAAGAGATCTAAGCATGCACGACAATACTGCCATAAAGCATGGGAGCAAATCTTAACACTAATGCATAATAACAATTTCCTTACTCACCTGCCGATTACTGTGATGACCGTCATGTCAGAGGAGCTCATTTTTCAGATGTTATGAGTTTATCTCTGACTAAACGTTGCAGGATTTCTATTAAAACTTATGCACCGCCCCCTCCGGAGTCACGCTGCTAAATCCCGGTACGGTAACCTAGAGGGTCCAAAAAAAAAAAACCCAAAAGCGTGCAAAAAAGTGTATTTTCCTTGCTGACACGAGGCATAAACTACACGTCTGTCAACAGTTGTTTGCGTATCTTTTGCGTAGGTTATGCACTTCTAAATTAAACCTAAATTGAAATGAAAGTGTCTGTTAAACGGGAGTAAACGAAAAACCTGTATCCCGGCAACGGGTGAAATCAGCAGCCAATTATGTTAGCGCTAGATGATGATTGACGCGTGCATAACCAATCAGAAACTTAGAAAGCAGTCCGTCCCACCCACACTTCTCTTGGTTGTGGGATTGAATCTCTAAAACGACAACAAACTGTTTTTGCTGCTACTTCGCGTAGATAAGTGTTTATTTTCCATATTCATGAACATTTCGTTACACCACCTCTCTGGAGAAAAAGAAATGGAAAATGTGCATCTGGCTCTAGAGGAGGACGATCTTTATTCCGGTTACAACGACTATAATCCAACATTTGACTCCGAGGTGAGTTAGCAGCTATGCTACATTCACTAGCTCGAAGCCGTTTGCTTCCAGGTGTAACTAATAATTTTACAATTCATGCTAAGCACACCACGAGCTAGAAACAACATATAACACATATAATTTGGAATTATTAATTTGCTTGTGCGCTGACAAATGCACTTTTGTATTGAATAATGGTTGTGCAAACAATAAAGACTATTTTGCATGAGCAAATCAACCAATTATTACCAATTTCAAGGAGTTGGAGAATGATTTGGGCTTTCAGCAAGCAGTGAGGACAAGTCATGGAAGAAGACCCCCGGTGAGTACCGACTGCATTTTGATTATGTGTGTTTGAGATAGAGAGACTGAGGGAGGGGTATATTTATATATTCCTTTGTTAATACCCATGTAAAGATGTCATGTCTTCAATTCTCCAGGTGACTGCCAAATTTCCTGGCACTGCCATTGGAGCTCGGCCATTAGCTTCTTCCTTTGGAGTAAGTATTGAAAACTTACAAAACTTGCTGTTTCAGTAATATTGTAAAAAAATCATTCTCACCTATCTCATACCTGTTGTTTCATGTAGTCTCGGATCCCTATGACCTCGTCAATGGGCAGACCCATGACTGGAGCTGTGCAGGTGAGAGGGATTGACCGCTCAAGTGTTCATTTAAGGTTTCTGTTATGTGTTAGCTCAAAGTACTTCATCTCACTCACTCAGTATGTTATGTGCATTGATTTTAATTTCACCCAAATAATAATCAGAGCTCATTAACAACCTCATACACCGCACAACATTTATAATAGCTCTGTTTTGTGAAGAAAATTTTGAATTATATATATTTCACATATATTGTGTTGTGTTTTGTTTTAATATGTGACAGGAGGGAGCCGCCCGACCAATGACTGCTGTTAGAGCAGCAGGTTACACCTCCTCCTTGACCCGTGGTAAGTTTTAGGAAATCAAACACATAAATTGTCTATCACAGCCATTTTAGTGATTCAGTCGCTCCACATATGTAAATTTGGATTACTGTGTGATCAGTTATTAGCTATTGAATCTGCTTGTTTTGCCTGCAGAGTGGAAGTGTTTATATATAT
>JBBMJY010000007.1:4071975-4086357 GCA_037833715.1 Toxotes lorentzi | reverse complement strand
TATATATATATATAATTATTTTATATAATTATTTTTAGGCTCGACCTTTGACCCTCGGGGTCAGTCCAGAGGTCCTGCACCTCCACTTGAAGCAAAGAATGAGGACACGTGAGTTGTCACTCTTTAAACTGATTTCTCTTTTTTTCAGCTTTTCTCTGAAGAGTTTCACTACATCATCCAAACTCAGCATTTTCTCCTTACAGTGTGCAGTGGAAAGACTTTCATAATCGCGTTCATAGGTGCTGTAGAGCATCTATTAAGATCTTAATTTTAGGTATAAGATATGGTATAAGATAACATTGCTGTGGGGCTACAAATAATAGATATGTGCAGTTGTGAAATATACCATATTTATATATATATTTATTATATATTTATATATGTCTTATATACTGTACATGTCACAAAATGTATCTCTAAACTGACTCAGAAAACCTATGTCTTTTGATTGATTTGGAGAAATCTTTGTGTTTTCAGTCAACATTGTCACACATCGTATCTCTGTGTCTGTGCAGGCCTGAGGAGAAGATCAAGATCCTGGAGAAGAAAGTGAATGACCTGATAGAAGAGAGCTGCATGGCACAGAGCATGGGAGCCTTACAACTGGTCAGACTCTGCCATTGTTTAACATAGCGTTTAGTAATAATGGCTGGCCTCCATGTGAGGCAGTGAACAGTGATTTGATTTTCATCATGTCGGCTCACTGGATTGATTGAATCAGTGTGTTGTGTTCGTACAGGCTCTTGAAAAAGCCAAAGAGGCAGGGAGGAAGGAGAGAGCACTGGTGAGACAGAGGGAACAGTCTGGCAACGCGGACCACATCAATTTAGACCTCACCTACTCGGTAAGTAAGTCTGCTACATATCAGTGTTTGTTATAATGTCCAGAAATTAAGTGATTAGTTAGCCTCTTGGTATGATTGTGAAAGAGTTTGTCTAGCATCTATCTATCTAACTGTTTGCACTGCATGCTGGTTAGTTTCTATGAAATCAGTTCCTGACTTCCGTTCTTTGTTGTTTTTGTTTGTTTGTTTTAATTATTTGACTTAGAAATATTGAATATTTGTGTCGTTACCAGGTTTTGCTCAATCTCGCGAACCAGTATGCAAACAATGAAATGTACCCAGAGGCCCTAAACAGCTACCAGGTCATTGTGAAGAATAAGATGTTCAGTAATGCAGGTGAGCAGACTTCTTAGTTTTACTCATGACAGATGTGTTTAAACTATGGCTGCTCTTGTGAATGCACATGTGTTTAATATGCCAATAAAACTGGAGAGGATGTTCCCTACTGTGTTTCTTGTCTGACACAGCAACACTGAAGTACAAATTATCATGGTAATAACATCTTTAAAAACTAAAATTGTTTTAATAAAAGGTATACCTCTGCATTTGCTGCTTAAAATATTATCTTGTAACCTGTAGCACATGGACAGGAATAAGAAAAACATGGGAAAACAAAAAAGACTGGTAACTAACAAGGATCCAATACTATTATACTGAACAAAGATCCAAACGACTGTAGCTTTTATCGTTTTATGAGAAGTATAAACATGACTGGATCAGAGCCTTTGGCCTGATACTAGCAGTTTCTTTTAATCAGTATTTAGTGTTTTTTATGTCAGTGTATTCTTGTTTGTCCACCATCAATGGTTGAAATAGCCCCAAATACCTGGAAAATTCTTTGACTTGTATATATTGTTTGTGTTGTACTAGTTTTCCCTCAAACTGCACCTGTGCTGTTCCTCCAGGCAGACTGAAAGTCAACATGGCCAACATCTACTTCAAACAGAAAAACTACCTCAAAGCCATCAAGTTCTACCGAATGGCACTGGATCAGATCTCCAACGCTCACAAGGAAATGAGGATCAAGATCATGCAGAATATTGGCGTGGTCTTTGTCTGCATGGGCCAATACTCTGATGCCATAACGTCTTTCGAACACATAATGAGTGAGAGCCCCAACATCAAGACGGGCTTCAACCTCATCCTGTGCTACTACGCCATCGGTGACAGGGAGAGGATGAAGAAGGCATTTCAGAAGCTCATTTCAGTCCCTCTGGGCATTGATGACGAAGACAAGTACATCCCATCCAATGTGGGTTACAGTAATATATGAATAATTATAAACAAATGCAAACTTACAGTATTTCGTTAACAGGTTATCCACCACTTCTGTCTGTGTATACTGTGTGTGAATGTCTGTTTTCTTTGCCTGTCTTCATCCTGTGTTTCCAAATTATATTTTGAAATATGTTCTTTTTCCTCTCAAAAGGTAGGATAATTTTCCTACCTTATACAATATCAAGGTGTTCCTCTTTACTTCAGCTTCTCACCATAGATTTTTTCTGGCTGCAAGTAATGCTTGTAGTTCAGTATTTCCAAGATCAATTACAGAACTATTCTTGGGAATGGCATATTTTATAAAGTCTTCTAAAGACTGATTATAATATCCCAAAAAACCTCCAACTCAGTTGTTACGTGGCTGAAAATGCTGCTTATTATTAGGTGATGGCTGTTGATGGCTGCAGGGGGGTAATCCTTTTTTTCTCCTACAGCCTTACACTGACCAGGAATAACCAAATATCAGTTCATCCAATTTTCAAAATACTAGTATTAGTACTTAATACTCAAAGTACTAATAGTCACAATACAGTGTTGGTGATCGTCCTAAATTAAATTTTGTCCCGCTGACTCTTTCAGGATGACGCCAGTTCAAATATGGTCATCGAGGCCATTAAGAATGACAAGCTGCACCAGATGGAGCGAGATCTGTGAGAAAAACCTCACACAATACAAACGCACTTCTCTTCAGCAAAAAACCAATTATTGTCAAACCACTGACACGTCCTCCTCCTTACTGGAAACACCAGTGCACTCTGTGTTTCTATTAGACTGATCATACTGTTGATTTAATATGTGGTATGTGGTTTTGTACCATTCATTTCCTGAATTCTTGTCCTGTTCTCTTCCGTATACTGTACATAGAAAAGTCCTGACTGAGAAGTACATCATGACCTCAGCCAAGCTCATTGCTCCGGCTATTGAGACTTCTTTTGCTACTGGATTTGACTGGTTTGTAACTGTTGTGCTTTTTTTTCATCTCAGTGTTAACACCAGAGGACATACAATGTACAACAGTACAGTACCAGCGATACGATGCATGTATGTGTTTTTTTTTTAAGGTGTGTGGACATGGTGAAGAGCTCTCAGTACGTTGAGCTTGCCAACGATCTAGAGATCAACAAAGCCATCACCTATCTCAGACAAAAGGACTTCAACCAGGTGAGTCTCTTGGTCTCAACAGCATAAAGGGCAATACCACTCAATTTTGGCATCTAATTTCTTTGGTCTGTGGCAGTTAGGGCTCACAACCGGAGCAGAGGAAGGTGAACTACAAAATTAACCTATCATTGTTTTACCTCCAAACGGAGTAGTGGAATTGAAAAGTGCAACTAAATAATGCTTTGTAGCTAGTCATGGTAGACAAACTCAAACCAGACCTTGCTAATATTTGCCACCATGTAATAGATTTAGTATTTGAGAACCAGAAAGTCAAACCAAATATTTTGTGTGAATGCTTAAAACTAAAATCTCAGTAATGCATAATATGATTATCAAATATATCCAGTTAAATTAAGGACTGACCTTGCACACAGAATACATTTGTTGTACACGCGTTTTTGATGCTCACTGTTGTGCGATTGTTTTATGAATTCTGAACTTGAAAAGGAACCCTGAAAAATACATCTTCATTCCGAGTACCACTTACATTTATAAACTCATTACGTGAGTGGTATTTCCCTGTGAACATCCCTGTGATCTGGTCTTTGTTATCCTTTTTATAATAGTTTTTTCCATTTCTTTTTTTTTTTTTTTAATAACATTGTGGGTCCATACAGTTATTGTCAGGCGCTGTTTATGTATGTCAGTTTTCTCATGCTAAGGCTGCTTTAGTAGAGCAGCATCAGACTCAAATTTCCCCCTTATCATTGCCCTCCATTCTCTCTTGATTTTTGTCTTGTTTCCTTCCCATTTGCATGCCTAAGGTTGAGGTATGTGTGCCTTCTGTTTCCATGTTCACATTTAGATTGTGTTGTTTGTTTTTTTTCCCCCCTTTGACATTCTACTACTCAAGCATGCCTTTTCCATATAACAGCACTGCCAAGAGACTTGGGAGAAGCAGTTATTGGTTTAAAACCCACAGACCCACAGGAGAAACTGGGGACTGGAAGAAAATTATTACCAATAACTAAATAATAATTTCCGAAGTGTCTCCAGTTGCACTGTTATAACTGAAGTAGCCAGCTGTTTTGTACTCATGGGCTTTACACCTGATGCATGTGTGTGGTGCTTTTAGACTGTCCACATACAGTGGTGGTGGTGGTGGTGGTGGTTTAAGCTGCAGCATCAGTGCAGCTGTAGTCTAGCTGGTGGTTTGTCTAAATCAAAATGTTTACACTCTAACACTGCTGGAAAATCTCCCCAGTATGTAATGCACTTACATTGGCATGATAACCAATTAAATATGAAGGTGAAGTGATTTCTGGGGGAAAAGTTAATTATTATGTACACAAAAAAGACATTTTTTTTTAAAGTTGACTTTTTTTTTTTTTTTTTTTGATAGTCATGATCTTGCATAATAAATGCTGGAAATAACTTCGACTCCGAGCAGGTGCACATTAATTTAATTTAATTTAATTATTATTTTGGAATTTCTAAATTTCTGTTGTTTGGATTTTCATTTTCTTTATTGTGGTTCTGATACTTGTTGATCAGGAGAGTATTTATTTAATCACTAAAATCTCATAATTGAATTAGCATTTGGAAAACGGATAAAGTTCTTTAATTCAAAGTGGGTACAAATACTGGGTTTATACATTTGGAGGTGTTTTACCGACTGGGGAGTGTGGCTTTCACCACAATCAATACAGGATTATAGCAATAGCCAAATGTGTAAAACTTCTTTAATATTTTATCAGGCTGTTGAAACCTTGAAAACGTTTGAGAAGAAGGACAGCAGAGTGAAGAGCGCTGCAGCCACCAACCTCTCTTTCCTCTACTTCCTGGTAAGACTCTTCAGTGACTAAACATCGCAAACATAAAGAAACAGGACTGTCGTAAAGATGGCTGAATCACAGCCTCTATTATCCGTTTCACACTGCTACCAGTTGATGCTTCCCTCTGATCTTTACCTCTAACAGGAGAAGGACTATGACCAGGCTGACCGATACGCTGATCTCGCCATGAGTGCTGATCGCTACAACCCAGCAGCACTTATCAACAAGGGCAACACCGTGTTCGTCAAACAGGACTACGAAAAGGCTGCAGAGTTCTACAAAGAAGCCCTGAGGAATGATTCCTCCTGCACTGAGGCCCTCTACAACCTGGGTAACACCTGCCCTCGTGATATAGTAATAGTACATTAGTGTACATATAAACTCTCAGGGCCTCTGATTTGATATGGTTTTAATATGGTTCAGCCGTTAGCGATGGGCCCATGACACATTCTTTTCATACATTGTTATTGTTACAGCATTATGTGTGACTGCTTGAAAGTGGCTAGAGTTGCCATAGGCCGTAAGTCGATTGACAGTTTTTGTCCCCTCCCACTTGTGTCAGGTTTAACCTATAAGAGACTGAATCGTCTGGAGGAGGCTCTGGACTGCTTCCTGAAGCTCCATGCCATTCTGAGAAACAGTGCCCAAGTCATGTACCAGCTGGCCCACCTGTATCCTACTGACAAGTGTGTTTTTTTTATATATATATATATTTGTGAAAGTGCTTGTCAAACAATTGTACCTCAGTAGTTGTTGTTTGGAAAATGTTCATTCAGGGATGCAAACCTGCATCTCGACCCCTTCCCATGTGAGCATCTGGTGGTCCTTGACATACTGGTCTCAGCTACGAGCTCCTGGAGGATCCCCAGCAGGCAATTGAGTGGTTGATGCAGGTGATCAGTGTAACTCCCACCGATCCCCAGGCACTGGCCAAACTGGGAGAGCTGCATGATGGCGAGGGGGACAAATCCCAGGCTTTCCAGTACTACTACGAGGTACAAGAATTATAATTGAATGCTTTTCTGTGTACAGACTAATTTATTAATTTAACATTTCAGCACTGGTCACCCATTAGGCTTCTTTCACTACAGGAACTTACCCACCTGTAACCTCTGGAGCTTCTTATAAGCAGAACCCAATATAACGGGTATAAGTTCAGTTACCGGTCGGTAGGTTTCTGTAGTGGAAAAGGTTTATATCAGTGCACTGATGTTGTTGGTTTGTTGCTGTTAAGTCCTTCAGGTACTTCCCCTCCAACATCGATGTGATTGAGTGGCTCGGGGCGTACTACATCGAGACTCAGTTCTGTGAAAAGGCCATTCAGTATTTTGAAAGAGCCACACTCATACAGTAAGTAACCAGTAGTTACAGTAATTCACAAAATAACAGCACGGTAACACTAACCCTAACCAAACAGATCTGTGTAACACTGATAGTTTCAGCGTCTGGCAGAGAGTGTTTCTCTACATTTTTCTGACAAAGAAATTAAGTGATTCGTGTCTTATTTCATCTTGTTTTGCTTGTTTTGTTATCAGCCTCAAAGCTTGTTGTCATCTGGAAGCAGTTTGTTTTCATTTGAACAAAGAGGACAGATAATCTGAGTTTGTTTGCCTTCCAGCTGAATTGAGACTTGATTAAAAAAAAAAAAAAAACATGTTCTGTGTGGGGTTGTGTGTTCATACTGAGTGGATGTCTTTCTGCTGTGTCTCTCAGACCAACACAGGTGAAGTGGCAGCTAATGGTGGCAAGCTGCTACAGAAGAAGTGGTGAGAATGTAGTCTCATTTTTCATGCCTCTGGAAAATAACATGTAACTGCCTATTCTCTGCCAGTTTGACACTGAAAACCAGATCATATCAGAGTAGGCTCTCAGAGATTATGATCTAGTGAAATTAATTTGTGTCTTCATTGATCGTGAGGAGGTGAGTGTGGGGGAGAGTAGGGGTTGTTTAACTTAACCTCCCTCTCCTAAGATCCTTTTCCTTTTTTCTTAACAGGAAACTACCAGAAGGCTCTGGAAACGTATAAAGACATCCACTGCAAGTTTCCAGAAAATGTGGAATGTAATTCATTTTGTTTGTTGCACAATGTTCAGCAGCTCTCTTTAAAAACAGTAGATAATCCACAAATCAGAGCGTGAACAAAATTAAAATCTGTGTCTGTCTGTGTGTTCAGGTCTGCGTTTCTTGGTGAGGCTGTGCACAGATATGGGACTGAAGGAAGTCCAAGAATACGCCACCAAGCTGAAGAAGGTGGAGAAGATGAAAGAGATCAGAGAACAAGTACGTCTGTCTTTGCTCCCACACCTTTACAGATTACTTTTTAAATAGTTGTTTGTAGTGTTTATGTGTAAAAACACATCTGCTCTGCTTTTTTTTTTTTTTTTTTAGCATCAGTTGCTACAGTCTGATAGTGATTCACCCTGTAGGCAGTTTATAAAAGCTTGTATAGTTGTCTTTCTTGGGAAAATATGGTGCACAGAAAGCTCTGCATCTCACATTTGTAGTTTGTAGTTGGTTGTTATAAGGAACCTCAGTACCTGACCTCACTGAGTAGGTGTAGGAAACTACAGAAAAGAGACAAAGCTGAAAATCCAATGAAGAGGATTTCACAGAACTGCATTGAAACCTAATCAATGACAATGGAGATGAGATTAAAAATAATTAAATGTGTTTAATGTGTAACTCGAAATACCTTTAGTATGTTTACCTCATTTAGATTTACATCTACAGACTGACCTTATACAAACTTTTAACATTGAATTTGGTAATAGATCAGATGCAGCTTCATAAACGACCTTCTTATTTTGCAGTGATACAGCACAGGCCTTTTGTGAGCTTTCATTAATAATCTTTTCCTCACCGATGTTCCTGTCGTCTTTTCCTGGACAAGAACAAGCGGATTGAAAACATACACGTGTCCTTTTGCCACGATGTCGGCCTGTGGTCACCGCAGCTCCAGAAATGCATGAAAAACAGCTGTTTTTCTCCCCTGTTGATTTTCCATTAATCAGACCATCTTGAGAGGAGAGCAAGCGCTTTACAGCTGTTTAACACCTGGCTGACACTAGTGCTGGGTCATTTAAAACAGTTGTTGTGTTTAGAGAGTTATTCACAGGTCTAATGCTATATGCAGGTGCTTGGGTTGTTGAGTATCACCTGAAACATCTGAATGGATTTTATAAATAGTTAGTGGTTTTACTAAAGTAAACTGGAGACCCATGCATGTCCCTAGATCAGCATGCACTGTTTGCTTATATCTGATTTGACATTGAACAGCCAGTGTGTAGGACTTGCTTGAATGCTTGTGTTCCTTTTTTTCTTATCATTTTTGTCCTAAAAGACTACTCCACCAATTTGGCATTGCACATTTATAACACTGTCGGACTCATGATTAAGAGTTGACATAAAAAGGATCAAGCTATGAGCTTAGATGGAGTTTGGGGTGTGCTGTGTTAGTAGTAATGTTAGGGTCTAGTAACCTTGCTTCTTATGATCTCTACAGCCCCAGATTTTTTTTTATTTTTCCATTTTCAAACTTGTAGACTTCAGCCACAACTCATGTTTCATTTCCCAGACTTCACTCAGCTCCATCTGGGGACACAAAAGACTTTATACAGCTTTTTTCACACTTCATTAGTACCCCCTGAGAAGTTTGATGTGTGTGTTCAGTTTGAACCCTTTAAATGTTAATTCCAAGATGACAGGAATATATTTTGTTACATCTGTTGTTTTATTTGTGATTTAGGATTTTTATTCCAATCAGCCCTTATCAAGCTGAAAAGCTGAATAAGAAAATCTCCCAAAGTCCCAAATGTACACATAATTTAAATTAATTCTGCATTGCATCCTTATCATGAAGCATGGCAGAACATGCAGAACATGGTGGTTCCCAGACTTTCAGTTTGGGGTCAGTCAAGTTTTTTGCGAAGAAGATTCAGGGTAACAGAGCAGTGTGCCAGTGTGGAGATATTTATCAGAGCCAGGAACAGATGAGATGGATGACTTGGTCAAATCACAACCAGCTGCTCTTAAATCAGCCCAGAGACGCTGCTGGACCAGAGAAACGATACAAACAGAGAGACAGACAGAGCCAGAGGGTTGACTCATTAATCCCAAAATTCTCCAGGCTGAGTGACAGCGAAAAACAACTGATCCTACTGATGTAGCTGCATAGTTTATGAAATGATGAATGAGAGAATGATTGGAACCAGAGAGTAATGTATGAAGAAAATGAAATCACCGTTCTGTCTGATGATGTTCATGCCAAGTGTTTTTTTTTCATGGTAATTCCCCTGTCCTTGTTTTTAGTATTTTTAATATTGTCTCTGTCTTTACTGTTGACTGCTCGTTGCTGTGGTGTTTCAGCAGTCGACTCCCATTTTAGTTTATTCCCCACAAACTGGAAATATAAGACTCAATTGCATTACAACTGTGACGTTTATGCTCAGTTTTTCATATCTAAATGTCAAACTCTATAATAATTTTCATTTAAATGTTTATACTTAGCTTTTTGTTACATGGTATTAGTTTCAAAAACAGTTTTCCTGCCAGTAAAACTGACTTAATTTATGAGACACAGAAGGAGAGACGAATAAAGAGAGAGGCAAATAACAGCACAGGCGGAGCACTGGAAAAACATGTCACCACAATCCAACAGTCTAGCATGAAATGTGCACATTTGGTACCTAAACGGATTAAAAACAGTATATGTCCAAGGCATATATGTTTTTATTTCAAGTTAAACAGATCTCTGTTTATAATTATTTATAGCTTCTGCAAATGTAATCTTAATTTCCTCAATTCCTTTTCTCTCTTCCTGCAGAGGGTGAAGTCGGGACGAGAGGGCAGTGCCAGAGGTCGGAGAGAAGGCAGAGAGGGCAGCGCTGGGAGTGCTGGTGAGTCGGTCACCACAACACATAAGATTCCTGTTGTATGTAGGTGTAGAATCACATGGTCCAGTATTCTGAGCATCCATGTCCACACATTGTGTTTTTTAGACCTGTGATATCTGAGAGTAAAAAACAAAATCTGGAAATTAAATTAAAATTTAATTTAATCTTTTCTAAAATGTGGGAATTTGATTTAACTTAGCAATGTGTAGAAACCCTGAGCATAATATTTTTAACACCTACTGCATATCCAGATACATGCATTGTTAGTATAGCTATGGCTATGTTTCAAACCTCAGTACTTTTCATCACAGAAGTTTATATTCCTCAATGTTTTGGCGTCTGTATGGAAGCTAGGTATTATATCAGCAATAGTAATGAAACATGCCCAGCCATAAGGGTGAGGTAAGGTAATTTATTCATATACAGGTGGTTTTAATTAGAATCAAAGCCTAAAATCAATACTTTTTCAGCTCATCCTTATTTTTTAGTGTTTTTTGTTCATGTATATCACCACTTCCCTCTCTCTTCTATCTGCTGTTCACGCATGCTGCTGGTCATTAGGCATCCCCACACCTGTCCTCACCTCTCCTAAGAAGGCCAGCATCATGGGTATACCTCTTCACCACACTGAGTCCTGAGTAGCCATGTTCTTATACAAACCCTTCATCATTTTTAAATCCTTAAAAGGAAGCGTTGGGAAGTTTAAGCTACACGTCCAAATTCCACCTCTAATCCCAAAGGGGTCACTAACAAGTCAGACACGGTTACAGGGCGGGTTTACAGTCCACCTCGGCTGATTGATTTCCTGCATCCTGTCTTTGAATGTTACATAATAAGACAGGGTCTTACAGAAGCTGTCATTTTGGTCCGCATTTGGTTGAAAGACTCATAAAATGACTCAGATTATTTCATTGTGCCTCCACATAAAGGTTTGGGTACAGAGTTTCTGGAATATTTCAGTATTGATGAAATTTCAGAAGTAAAACTTAGTCCTTTGGCAGTTAACAAAGCACTTGCAATGTGATACAGACCAGTGTTACTGCTGCTAGTGCATGTTAGCTTCAGGATGAAGGTAGCCCTACAGGCTCTATATGATTTATATGAACAACACAGATGAGGCATGTAGTAGTGGAGGAGTGCAGTTTTAGCACAGCTATACTACAGATCCACAGCAAATATAGGCACATACTCTAGACTGGCTGCAGCACTGGAAAGCTGGCTCATCACTAACTTCCAAACAAAATCCAGACAAACTAGAAATCAGCCAAAATCTGTAACGAGGCCCAGCTTTGCTCTGCTGTGCAGCTGAACGTCTGTGGTGTCCTGTAATGTAGTTAAATATATATATATGAGACACCTGTTATGTGTATGCTGCCCCACTGTGCCAAGACTTCCATTATTCCCCAGTGTCCTGATTAAATTAGATTAGAAAGCCTCAAATTTGTGTGTTTTCATTGTCCACTAGTTTCATCGTGCCAGAGCTGTAACTGGATCTGTTAAAATGAACATTGCCTTACATGTTCAATCCATTGTATCCCTGAATAATGGTTATGGCAGTTTTAAGTTGTTTAACTAAACCCCAAACTCTTCTCTTACTTTCTTAAGGCATCACAGAGGATGTCAAAACAGGTGAGAGAGGGAAGGTTATAAGATACCAGCAGAGTTCTCATTTCATAAAGCAGACTTATTGCCTTATTTTTGTCTGTTTCCTTGGCTCTTCCAATCTTCATCTGTATTCTCACTGTGCTTCCTCTTTGCTGCCCAGTATCTCATACTGAGTCTAAACACCTCAGTCCGCTTTTGGACTCAGGGAGAGTTATGTAAGATTATTACTCAAAGGTAAAATTAAGTGAAGCCTGTGGGGTTATAAGATTGCTTTTGACTTAGACAAAACTAGAGCTCACTAGTTTCATTCCAATCATTTCTCAGTTGTTGCCTTCTTCAAAACATCTGCGATAAATCCACAGCTTAATGAATTGCTCAAGAATGAAACTGGGAATTTGTATTCTTGTATTCTTTACTGGATTAGGTTTTATGTTGATGATTCAGTTAGAAATGATTGTAACTATATATTTTTGTCTGCTTGGCAAAAACAAATTTAATTGTGCCCACTTTGTGTCACTGCAGAAACACCAGGATCTTTCTCTGCAGTGTTATGACCATGAAAACATAGTTTTAAATTGGCAATGCATCATTTTGTGACTTCACTAACTACAGTATTAGTGATATTAGTACCCGAACTATTAGCAAGAAATCACATAAACTCTCTAGAACTTATTTTGTTCCATGGAGCAGTAACATCTCCTTTCACTTTTAATTTAATAGGCTGAGGATCACTGGAAAAGTGAAAATAACTGGGCTGAACTGGCCTCTTACCGCAGCAATAACATACATTCTTCTGCTTCTGTTTTTTGGGTGTGTCAGGTTGCACTAGAAAAACATGTTAAAAAAACACTTCCCTTTCTTTATACCAGTACTGTTATACATAAAAGTACTGCATGAGCACAGTTGCACTGTGAAAGAAATAATTGCAAATCCTTCTACTACTTAAAACCCTCTGAGTTGTGAACAGACACTGCAGAAGTGACTTCCTAAAAACAGATTTCTCAAGGTAAACACACAAGATAAAAACTATGCTATAGTGTTACAGTCAAAACACATGAACCTGGTTCAGAAATCTCCTGACAGGCAGCTGTGATGTTGGATTGCGGTCGGTGTTTGCACTGAGCGCCCCGACAGAGGAGGGAGGGAAGGATCGCCCGGACCGTCTTTCAGATATTTGAGAAAACCTCTAGTGCACCTGAGACTTTTCCCTCGTTTCTGTAAATTCTGCATACGTGCAGCACTGTAAATTGTGTGTGTGCTCTGGGGAGCCAGAGGATTATTTTTCTCACGCATCCAAACCTGCTTCATTCTTTGATGTGACTCTGGTAAAACCTCTCTCACAGAGCAAGAGAGAGGTCTGTCAAAATGTGCCGATCCTCAGTTATTCAAATTTTTTCTGTGATCTCATTCTCACTGTTAAATAAACTCATTAAATCTAGCGTCACACCTAGGTTGGGTTTTTGAAGGCTATATTTGACCCTTTTTTGTGCTCATGTAATCTTCCAAGGGTTTTTCCAAATAGATTTGAGCAGGAAAGTACGTTGCAAAAGCCAGAACGTTGACTCATTGATACTGATAAACATAGATCTACATGAGCAACCCATCAGTCCCTCGCAGAAATATTCTGGCTGTTCTTGCTGTGGAGGTGTATAAAACTACCTCTTTGCAACTTTATTTGTGGAAACTGTTGCACACTATTAATTTTAGGTCTGGCTTTCAACCTGTCGTGTCATCCCTCTTTTACATGTCTCCCAGTTGTGTACTATAAAAGAGAAATGCCACTGAGAGTGTCCAAGGGAAAAAAAAAAAGAGAAAAAAGTCAGTTTTCCAGTAGGGGTTTTGGTTTGCCAGCGGTTTGTGAGGCCTCGTGGGAGATGTTTGAGTCTGTGAGGGAAAGTGGAATATCTGGCCTCCCTCTCCTTCCTGTTTTTCAGCTTTCTGCCATTGCTCTTGTCCGTTTCCAAGGCTACCTGGCAGCCAGATGTGGGCTGCTGGTGTCTGTAATCACGTCTGTCCTTCACCTCACTGGAGTCAGTCTGTCATCTGAGCTTTGAGCATAAACACATTGTCCAACGTATTCATTACATCTTGGGAAGAGTACCAGCTCTGAGTCTAAGATGACTAGGAGCCAAGCTGGTGCTGTAAGTCGGTGTCTCGCTAAAGGGCACTCTAGAAGGATGCACTGGGATTGAACCAGTTGCATTTTAACAAGCAAGTAGAAAACTAGCAACGCTGTAGATGACTAAAATTAATCAGCAGGTGGTTGAAACATTCAGCCTAATGTCGACTGTTATATATTTAAAGGTGTTTTTAAAATGCTCAGGTTAAGATCAGTTCAATTTAACGCATTTGTGTTGTGCTGTGGGGGAATGTCAGACAAAAAAAGCCCCAACACCCACACACATTTCATAACTTAACTGTCTCTGTGAAATGAAAATCTCACATCTCCATCATGTTGACTTTTCCCAACGTGGGAAGAACAAGCTTAGTTTCAGTTTGACCTCTGTGCTGTTTTGAGTTTATGCAGTCGGGTGTAGGATACCAAGAGCTTTGGAAATTTCTTGTACCAGATCTCACACTGTCATGTAACAATGAGATAAACATACACAGAACCACAAAATGCACATGAATATATGACAAGTCAAACTGGTCAGCTGTGGTCTTCTGCTGAACGATTACATGGTGTAGTTTTCAGCCTAGCCAGTTAATAATGTTACAAACAACTGATTTGGAGAAATCTTGGAATCTTGGAAATCTTTCCTGCCACATGCCATCACACTGTACAATAACAGCTAATAGTTACAGTTTATAAGCACTTTGTTATAC
>JBBMJY010000007.1:4012012-4063859 GCA_037833715.1 Toxotes lorentzi | reverse complement strand
AGGCTCAGACGGTTTGGACCTGCACCTTCAGAGACTGAACCAAACACTGATCCTGAAACACTGACAACAGAACAGGCACAATGTTAACAGCTGTTATTAGAAACCTGTTGTGCCACACATTCAGGGTTTCAGCTTCTCAAAGTGAGAATTAAACGACTGTAAAGTCATTAATTTTGCTTGACTGAGTGATGGTTAGACAGGACAAGTAATTTGAAAATGTACCAGGTCACAAGCAGCAGAATGAAAAAGTCACATTCTGTTGATTTTTTTAAGTTAGAAGAAATAAATACAACCCGAGCAGCAAACAAACATTTCCTTCAAATGTCAGTGCACCGTTACTTTTTCAATTCATGAACCTAAAAAGTCTGGGCCTGTAGTCAGGCAAGAAAGTGAACAGCCAAAGAATTCACTCAGGTGTCAGTTTATTAGGAACATCAAGCTTAAACTAATGTATACTAATACAATAGTCCCGTGATAAATCCTCCTTCACGAAGGTTATAATGTTTTTACTGAACTTGTTTCAGGACGTGCTGATTTAACTGTATGATCATTCCGGAGGATGCAGTTTGTGCTGCTGTTGAACTGCACTGTATTACACACAGAGGGGTTTCTCTTATTCAGCCTATAGTTGTTTATATAAATAGGATGGGAAAAAAATTATAGAAATTAGAGCCGGACCGATTTATCGATCAATAAACTGGTATCAGTGCACATGTCTGAAATGTGCCAATAGGAAAACATGTGGAAATAACATTTGAAGGATTTGCTGCAGGTGTTGTATTTAGGTCCTTTCATTGCAAATAAACAAACAAACAAACAAACAGATGTGAAAGATTTACATATAACTGTATATGACAGTGTTTTAAAACGAGCTGCTACAACAGTAAAATGCAGCTTACACATCAGTGCATGAGTGACAATAATATAGTGGGGAATTTTTCTGCATTTAGTACTTTTACTTTTCATACTTCAAACATTGTTCAGTTTAAATACTTTAAATCACGTAATATTTTCAGGGCAGGATGTTTTACTTGTATTTGTTGTATTAGTACTTTTACTTCATCTGAATCCCTCCTTCATCTACACTGTTTATATTTGACAAACTGACCCGGTTTGTTGAACTCAGCTCTGATATATTTACTCTGCTTTAGCAACAGAACAACAACACAAACATCAACAAAAAGCAAAAAAAAATAAATAAATAAATCACGCGATAACACTAAACGTCGCTTCCTGCTGGACTGTAAATCAACCGCAACTGAAACTGATTAACTTCATTGATTATTTATCAGCTGATTAACAAACAGGCCGAACGGTTTAAAACATAAAACAAAGGTAAACATACCTGATCAGAAACCGGCCCCAGTCCCGCTGAATAACATGCTGAGGCTGTGTGACCATGTGACAAATTACAGGTCGCGGGGTGATGATGTAAACGCAGAAAGTATGGGTGTTGCGGAGGGACAAAAGAGTTACAGATGAAATGTATTTACTTTTAACGATCATAGCCACATGTGTTGTTCTGTTTTTATTGATTTTAGTTCATAACGAATGATTGATTTCCATCTGCAACATTTAAAACTTGGATTGTGATGAAATGGAAACACTTTCACAATAAACATTTGATTTAAAAAAAAACAACAACAAAAACGCTGTTTATTGAGTCCTGATTCTGTTTGGTATTTATTATTTTTATGGGAGAATTTCACTCACTAAGTTTGTATTTTTTTTCCCCCCTAAAATATTACCAACATTTTCTCTGTGATTTTACAGATTTGATAAACTCAGCACAAGCAAAACATATCTACATTTCTGAAAACGCTTGAATTCGATGTGTTCTCAAAAATGTATTTCTTGAATTTATTTGATTGTGGTTTCTCTTTGCTGTAATTCCCTGCAGGTTAGATTCGTGAAATGAAATTAAATCAAATCAAATTAAAATATCTTAATTTCAGTCCAAATAATCTCAGCTGTGCAGATATTTTACCTGTGTTGATGTGCGTCAAACATTCATTTATAAAGCATTAAAATTGATTTTCTCTGCCACATATTTGGTTTTTCTAAAAGTAACTCACACTGGTTCATTCTGCTGCAGAAAAAACATAATCAAAAATTGTGACACCGACATTAGAATATTGAACCAAACTTGGTATTTTGTGAATCTTTCCACACACAGATTAGGTTTCACAAACACAGAGCAAATCCAGATCCTTTGTGTGTCTGTGAAACTCAGTTATTCTATTAGAGAGAAATCTTTTTCCCCCAAAATCCAGAATCATTATATCTTAAAGAACAGCTGCTGGACTAATACTGAGCGATAAAAAGTATAATCAATAACTTTACTTATTACTAAAGAATTAAAAAGACAATGCAAACAGACACGACACACATCAAGGAAAATGCAGAGGCCAGAACATTTTATACAATAAGTTTATGTACACTTTTACACTTCATTAACAAAACAGCCATTCTACAATAACCAGGATAGTGCTCTGAATGAGGAGGAATCTGTCTCCAACATAATGCTTCAATAAGTGGCTCTGCTCCTTTTTATTTGGTTTGTTATTGCTGTCCTTCAACTCCCACAGTCTCCGCTTCAATCCAGTGTGTGCTGAAGAGTGATACGGTGGATGTGCAGCTGTAGAAAAAAAATACTACTGAAATTAATCTGCTAAACATCAGAGGCCCGATCCGATCTCACAGGGCCCTCATCTGTAGGGAGGGGGAGAGGAGGGGCTGCAACATAATACGACAATCCAGAATATCAAACCGCAAAAGGTCAACACAGAAAAGTTGCTCCCTCTTTAGCTGAATTCATACAATGTTGAACTCATACAACTCTTCCTGCCGTCTACTGGCATATAAAAACATTTCAGTCTGTTTTTATGTCTTTGTACGTACATTTCTCATGGTTTCTGGTCTGAAACATTTGATATATATATATATCTATATATAGATATAGATATATAGATATATATCTCCATCCATTAGTGAAACAATCAGATTTTGGTTTTCTGTCATTGCCAACAAACAAACAAACAAACGCCCTCCTGTACTGTGTGGTTCAGCAAGCCCAAAGACAGCCAGGTCGGCCAATACTTTGTTGACATGGCAACATTTCAGGTGTGTGTATGTGGTGTATACTGTGTGTGTGTGTGTGTGTGTCTGTGAGTGTGTGCATCTGCTGCGTTTTTTGGCAAATGGCAGGCACAGTTGACATTTGTTGTCAGTTGATGTCTGAAATGATTCTGTCTCTCTCTCACACTCACACACACACACACACACACACACACACACAAAACAATCAACAAAACAAAGGCACTCTAGGAAGGATTGGGGCCACATATTAATATGCATGCGAGTGTGTGTGTGTGCGGCAGAGTGGAAACTGAAGTGTGTGTCGCCAAGGCCCCTCTGATACCTTCATCTACAAACCTCACCCTGGAAAAAGCTTCTTCACTTCATGTTTACCCTCAATGTGTGTGTGTGTGTGCGTGTGTGTGCTCTGGCGGCCTCCAGGCACATGAGGAGGAGGAGGGGGAGAACAACCCCGTCAACGTCAGCTGCTGCTCCGCCTCTTGTCGTCACGATGGTCGGCGCTCCGTCCCTTCAGCCCAACGGGGCAGGATCCTCCAACTGAGTCCGTCTGCTCTGCAGTTCGGTCTCCATGGTTACCGCATCATTATCATCATCATCAACTCTGTCAATCACGCTGCAGGGGCAGGATAGGGATGGGCAGGTAACGGTTGGGGAGGAGAACAAAACATTAAAAATCCGAGGTGGTGAAAACATTCAGGCATGAGATGGATTCCCCAGAAGGTGCAGAGGCAGCGAGGTCCTCAGAGCTGTCTCTTCTACCCATAGTTCATAGGGATGAAGCAGGGGTGGGGGCTTTGATTCGTTGCTTTTCAAAACGATGATTCGAGGCGGAGGCGGCTTCCAGTGGTTATTTCACGCAGAGCAGGCCGCCAACGTTGGCCACAAACTCCTCCAGGCTCTTGAGGAAGGCGACCTTCTGTTTTCGGTCCATGGTGGGCGGCGTGCTGCTGGCCGTCAGCTTGTTGAAGGCGTCGGCTAGCCGCTGGTAGATGACGCCGTCTCTTTGAGAGGAGAGAAGAGTCTCCACCAGCTCTGAGTACTCCGCCTGACAGAGGAGAGCGACAGAGCGTCACACCAGGGTCAGACGAAGAAAAGTGTGAAACTAGAGCTCGACTGATTGAGCAAGTAACTGCAATGATCAAATTTAAGGGCTGAAACAAAATATTCCTATATATTATTCACTATTGATTATTTTTTCAATTAAATGAATTCAAAAAAATGCACTATATAAAGTGTCAGAAAATAATAAAAAATAAAAAGTCCAGTGTGAGGTCGTCTAAAACCTAAAAACATTCAGTTTATTTTGTCTTTCAACAATGAAAAAAATATATAAATAAAGGGGAAAAAATTCATCAACATAAACAAATCTCAAAGCTGACAATGATTCACAGCCAGTGAATAATTAACAGCTGAAACTCTGGTGCAGACCGGACACTAGAGGGCGCCTGGTGTCATTTACCAAAGCCTTTCTGCTTCTCTGCTGACTAGTGAGACCATTGTTTCTGAAGAAGAACTAACTGTTTGATCATGGGTGAGGCAATTCTATAGTTGACCTGAACACCACTTTATAAATGAGAAGAAATTACACTTTGAAAAGCTGCACTAAAGCCCAGACTGGGTGCCTTTGAAAGGAAAGAGTTCAACCATCTTAAAAGCTTTCAGCTACTAAGAGCAGGAAAATCTGTGAACGCTTTTCTTCTTTCTACAAGCTCAAACTCTCAGTAGTGACATTATATCAATGTGCTATTTTTTTTTTGGTTATTCTCACTGGAGTATCCCGACGAGTTTTATCAGTTAGTTACTCACCTGGTGCAGGCACACGAGTGTGTAGAGAGCTTCACCTGCTGCCACAGTCATCTCTGTGTTGTGTTTTTGCAGGACCAGCATGTCAAACACCAACTGAAGACAGAGGGTGGAGGGCAGGGTGTGAATGAAGTGTACATCCAAATTTGCTTGGCAAGAAAATGGATTTTATAGTTCAACAGCACAAAGCACCAAAATGTAACTCCTAATCTTTCACTTGCTGCTGCTCCAGTTTTCGAAAGATCGTTCCACATTTCTGCAAATGCACTTATTTGCTTTCCTGCCGAGAGTTAGATGAAGTAACTCTCCTGGTTTGGATGGTAATTATGAATCTACATCCAGCAAACGTTGCTTTAGCTGTCCACAGGTAACAAATTCCACCTATCAGCACCTCTAAGGCTCAGTAATGACCATGCTGTGACTCTGTGAAACTGACATGCTGCAGTTTTCAGGAGGGTTATGTGAACACAAACTGATCCTTCACGACAAGTTGCTGTATACCTTGAGGAAGTGACGGGTGGCGATGAAGAGCGGCGTGTCCTTCTCCTGGTTTTTGGCGCACTGTTCAGCCAGAGGAGACAAAGCCTCCAAACACAGCTGGCTGATCTCTGAACTCATCCTGAGAACAGACATTAAGGAGCAGAAACCACCAAAATCTGGCTTTTTTTTTTTTTTTCAACGACCAGCATGAGAAATTCTGCAGCTGCACCAGGAACAGCGACAGCTCCAGATGGAAGCAGGATGCAATGTATGACAAATCTCAGCACCAGAGACCAGTGATCTCGTAACATCAGGATGTGAGTCTCTTCTCTGCCGTAGCCCCACTTTGAGATTTGGGCCAAAAATATGTAGCTTTACACATCTTGTGTGAAGTAAGACTCACTTCCTGTATTAGTAAGCATTTGGGCAAAAATTTCAGCATCTTTTTTCAGTTAAAACTGTGGTAAAGACAAAACCGAAAAACTACTGAGGCTCAACACGCAGCCATAAATCAAGAGCAACACACATCGGGAGGATACGAGGTCATTCCCAGCTCCAGGGAGAACATGAGGCTCTTGAAGAGGTCTTCAGGCAGCTGTGGGATCTTTTCTGGGAAGATCTCACAGATGAAGGTGATGAGCTTGTAGTACTGGTTACACAGAGAAGGGAACTGGAAAACAGCAAAGATTGGATCAGAATGAGAACACAGAGGAAACACGTGACCTGGGTTATAGATTAAAACACACACACACACAAAAAACAATCTATGTTGTGTAGTTTCACCTTGAGCAGGTCCTGAGACATGAGTGGAAGAACAATATTGACACCGTAAAGAACCACATCTGCAGCTGACACTGTCCTACTGGAGGCTGGTGTTCCCTGGTCTTGGTTTCGAAACACGTCATCTAAAAAAAAATTTTTGGAAAATAATTCAATCTCAAGTAAACGAGACACAAACAACGATGAGTAAAAGTTTTCTACTCTCATTTCTCCCCTGTTCAACATGAAAACATGGAGCCAGCGCACCTGTGTCGCTGAAGTCGATGAACTCTTTGGAGAGCAGGTTGGTGAGCAGCTCCATGATGAGCAGCAGGTCCTGGTACTGGTCCTCCTCCGCTGTGGCGTCGCTTCGCTTCCGGCTCTGGTTGTTTTTGGAGTAGACTTGCAGCAACGTCAGACACGCCTCGTACAGCTTCATGGACTTGGTCTGAACGGGGAGAGGAGAAAATGTGGGCTCACAGTTAATGTCTCATGAACCTAAAACCTGGAGCTTTCTCTTTTTTCTGACAACTTTTACTTTATTTCTAGTTCTGAACACAAATTAAACCCTTTAGTTGATGTGCTGAACTTCTGGATTTGAGGCTTCATCCTAAAAACTTTCCAAAAATATTAGACCATTTATAGGCCATTAACCTTTCATGTTTTCGAGATCACAGATTACAATTATTTGGTGTTAACAAAACACCCAGAATCAAATGGACGAACAGCACATGGGTGAAAAACAGTGGCAGCCCTGTGCACACGGTGATCTGTACAGTGCTGTGATCTGAAACATATTTTCTGCAGGTGTAACATCGTTATCACTCACCTCTCCCAGGTAGCAGATCTGCTTGTGAGCCACTTCCACAAAAACCTCAATGATGAGGTTGATTGTCTCAGGTGTGTTGCTGTAAACCTGTTCGACAAAAGCGAAAGTCCACAATCAGACTGAGCCTGAATTTCATCGATTTACTTACAGACTGTTTCACTGGAAACATAAACACACTGTCTGTTGTTGCAAGTCTTCTTCCATCATAGTAATTTTATTTAATAAGAGTGCAAAGATGTTTTTAGATTCATATGAACTGTAAAGCGTGTCAGTGAAATCAGAGCCTCCGTCTGAGATATCCTCAGTGCTGTTACCTCCATGAGGCCGATGCAGCTGGACAAAAAGTCCATGAGGAAGGAGAAGAGAGAGGCCACGTTGTCGATCTGCGTCGCCTCTGCGATGCCGCACAGCGCCTCTAACGTGGCGACGATTTCCTGCTTGACAGCTTCTTCCTGGCTGATCTGGGCGAAGTTCTCCTGGTTTATGAGATTGAGGAAACGCTGCTGAAGTGGGTGAAGCACCTGGATGGAGAGAAACAGGGAGTCTTAGCTTTATTTACCATAAAGACGTGTTCAGAGGGGACATACTGTATATCATCCATCATTTATTCATGTCTCCAGACATTCTGAAGTAGCCTGTAGACATATCAGCTCAAATAAATTTATATCTTTAAGAAAACTGGGCCTCTTTTCTTTGTCAATCCAAGATAATTATAATTATATAAGTATAGGTTGAAGATAAAAAACATAGGATGCAGTTTTTGATCAAACATCTTTAAACCGAGCGAACTCAATTACAACAAATGTGTGAAACCAAACGTTTGGTTTCTGTGTGCCTGTAAACAAAGAGCAGTAATGTAAAGATGTAACAAAGGAGTGTTTGATCTCTGCTCTTCCTCCTACAACAGTCAGATCCAAGTTCAGACTGAGCAGCTGTATGATTCAACAGCTGCTGTCTCACTCATACACCCCCCCATAATTACTCTGGAGTCATTGTGGCTTTGCACCCCCATTTACTACTGTCAGGCTATTAAGACAAAGGCCTCCAGGATCAAGACGAGGATCATGTTATACACGAGGGAGAAAGACTCGACGGGGGAATATTATCGACCCCATCCATCACTCCTAATTGTCCTAATCTGACCGGAGTCTGTGGGGCTCTGCAGCTCTGAGCAGGGCTAGCTCTTTTTTTGTGCATTTTATTTTACACAAAAACAAATTAGTCCTGTTCAGCTCTGACTGAAAGTGAGTGCACCAGAGACATCGTGGTTTCTCTGGCTTGGTGAGTGAAACGTTACTAAACCTCAAAAAAATAAGACACAAGTCGTAATAAACCGAAACCGTTTTTTTTTTTTTTTTTTTTTAAAACACGGCTACAGAAATACAGAATGGAAAAACCTGATTAATTCTTCTTGTCTGTTTATAGAATTTAATGTAATTTACAGGCTTTGTGTTTGCCTGAATTTTTCAGCTGTGGAGGAGGCGTGGAGCTTCTAACACACTGACTTTAATTAGTCTGGTTTTACAGAAAAGTTTTTACATGATGCTTCACCCTTATCCGCCTCCCTGAGATCAGTGTTACTGCTAAATGTGCTTTTTTGTGTGATCAGTATTGAGAAACCCAAATATATTAAACTAACAATGACTAAACAAAGAGAAAAGCATCAAATTCTTACATGTGAAGAGCTGGAACCAGAGAGAGTTTAGCATTTTCTCTTGGTAAATGATTCATAAACAATGAGACGATTATGAAAACTGTAGTGGATTGAGCCTTTATTCTTTACTGTACACCTGTGCACACGTTACCTCAGCCCAGTATTGCTGTTTGGTGTCAGAGTCCATGTGTGCGAAGCCTCCGAGGACCAGAGCCTTCATCAGAGACCTCTGCACGGAGCTGGACAGGAGGTGGAGAGGTGGACTGCGACTGGCAAACTGCTTCGCCAGGTTCCACCAGCTCTCACACTGCACCACGATGTTCGCCCTGAACGGACAGACAGGGAGGCAGAGAGTCCGTTAGAGCCTATGGAGTGTTTGATGTAATTACTCTGGAAAAACTCTTACTCCAGTTTCCATGTTTTCATTTTGACTGTGAATCAAGATGTTTCTCAAAATGTTCTGAACACCCCAAAACTTTTCACAATCTTGCCCTTAAATTGAATAATTTCGAGAACACAGTGAACGCTGACACTTTGGAGAAGGTTTGTGGTTTTTATCCTGTGGCTTCTCTGACCAACCAAACAAAACTGAGACGCTACAACTAACGATCATTATCATAATGAATTAATCTGTCGACTGTTTTCTCAGGCAACTGATGAACTGTTTGCTCTATAAAATACCAAATGCCAATGACACACCAGAACATCGTTTCAGGCCTTCACCACTGTCCTCACCTCTCCCTCTTCTCTACCAGCGTCACCAGCAGCTCCACGGTGTCGTTGGCCAGCTCGGCCTCTGAGCTCCACACAGACAGGTTGTTTATCACCTTCTCCAGAAGATATCCCACAATCCACTGGGCCCCCTCTGTGTCTGCACCAAACGCTGTGCTCAGGGGGATGCTGATCTGAGGAGAGACGGAAAAACCAAAACAAAACAAGGTGAGACAGATGGACGAGAAACAAAAGTCTGTGACTGAGTGCAGAGGTCACACGTGGAGCTAGGAAACATTAGAGGGGCAGAAAGCTTCATACCTGCTCGTAGAGCTTCTCGTCCACCAGCAGGTATGTCTTGGCCCAGCGTCTGAGGAACCACACAATGTCCTTTCCCATCTGCGGGCTCAGCAGCTCTGTCAGGCTCGCTCTGGTCGCCCTAGACTCAACCTCTGACGTGCGCA
This sequence comes from Toxotes lorentzi, assembly GCA_037833715.1. NCBI lineage: Eukaryota > Metazoa > Chordata > Actinopteri > Toxotidae > Toxotes > Toxotes lorentzi. The sequence goes on along the minus strand of JBBMJY010000007.1, from coordinate 4,054,060 downwards.
ATACTGCTGACAGCAACCTGAGACCGGAGAATATAACATTGAGATCAGCTGGACTTAAAGTCTGTGTAGTCAGTCATGTAGGCGCGAATGATCTGGTGCTTGTCATTTATGGCGCTTGTATCATTGATTGTAAAATGTTTGTGTTTCCTGCATATTTAAAGGTTCGTCCAGGGAGTACTGGAAATTAACTTAGGCTATAAATGCTGTGGCATTTCATTACAATAAGGTGCATGGGCAGCAAGGTGGCGAAGACTAAGACTTTTTGAAATGAGCCAGACAGATTACCGTTTTACGGCACGTCAGAAATCTCTGTACATGGATTAGGAATAACTGTTATAACTGTTATAACTGAATAACTGCACTTCTGGGATAACTGGGGACAAATCCCGAGCAAAAAAAGGATCAGCAGGTGAACCCTTGCACCTGTTAGAAAAGTCCTTGTGGTTAGGGAGCCCATGCTGAGTGCAGGATGAATGTACCGAGTCTAGCATATGTTCCCATTTATCATGAGTGCGTTTTGTGCCCAAGTCCTCCTCCTGCATGTTATTGACATTTTCTCATGTGGTCACACACAACCGGCTGACGAGATCATGGAAAACACACCACCACACCTTTTTCCTTCTCACACTGCGCTTCATTCCTGCTGGGATGGTTATCATGGTCTTGGGCGAATGAAAAATAATCTGAAATCTGGAGAAACTGCAGCTCAAGTGCAACTGACGAGGAGCTGATCCACAACGACGATGCCAAGAGAGTGTTCAGGAGTTATTAATATGAGACAATTTCCTTCATTAATACGGAGGGAAATGTCACAGTTAGTTGTGATATTGATTTCAAGTCACCTGGTGAACAACAAATTGATCAGACCTTAACCTTAGACAGTCACCATTTTGCAGCCCTGTGTGTGTGTGTGTCAAGAGTGGGCTTCACAAAGTCAACGACACGCATATACACACACACACGCGTGCAGTATATAAAAGGACAGAGAGACAGAGGGCTTAATGCAGCTTATGGGTCCGCCCCCCCTCAGTCGAGGACAGTGCACAGTTTCACATTGTTTGCAGAAAACAAAACCACGTTGACATTTACGGGGCCGGGGTCGGCCGCTCGCTATTAGGAAACCCGATGCCATTGGCCACTCGTCTCTGCAATCCTCTGTCATTGCTGTCAGCCCCCTTGCACACACACACACACACCTCTACATAATGAACAATCTATAAAACACAGGGGCTCGATGACCTTCAACAGACAATATCACTGGCTGCTTTGTCTATTGTCGACACTGTGATTATCTGTACACACCCACGCACACACACACGCACGCCTGCATACAAATACATTCATGATTGCCTTCAAACAAAGAAGCATCCAGCGTGACTGCCAACAGCCCTGAACCGCACAAGGTTTCCAATGCCACTGCCACAGACTGTCGGGATGCACAATCAATTGTTGTTAAAAAAACAAATCCTCTGTGATAACAGCAACGAGAGATTCGTCGCGGGGTCCGTTTTGTTATCTGGCGTTTTTTTAGAGCCACCATTTTGTACTGATGTTCAACAACAACAGGAGAGAGGGAGAAATCTATTGTGCAAGGGAGCGATTTCTAATCCCACAGTAGCACAGAGAGACCACAGTAACGAGACAAGCCATCATAATGAACAGATACTTCTGCTCTTAGAGGGAGAAATAACCGTTCAATAACTTTTATTGATCAACAACTCATTCTACCGCCCTGCGGACACATGGTCATTTTGAGCTCTGGTGCAGCAGAATATCTTGTCAAAATTTTTTCAACAGCAACACAAAACCAGGTCCATTTTCATGGTGACAACTATAAACTGTACCTGGGACATGTAAATGTGGACTCTGATTTCAACCTGCAGCTCATCTGGCACCTTTTTATTTATCGACTTATAATGGCAGTGGGTGGGTGGAGAGGGGAGCTGCTGAACTGTAGGGCAGAAACAAGTGATTATTTTCATTACTGATTAATGTTCATATTGTTTTTTTGATTAACTCATTAACTGTTCTACCTTATAAATCATCACAAAAGTATAAAAAGGTGTTAAACAAACAAATCTAATAACTGCCTGAGCAAGAGTACAAAACCGAAAGTTATTATATAACAATCAATATCAGTATTGATAAAGGGGCTGATGATTTATGGATCATCAAAACTGTCAAATGCTTTTCTGTCAGATGCTGAACTAAAGTTAAGTGTCACTGTTCAGGGGCTGGATCCACATTTCTATGCTGAGTTCATTAACAGCTCAAAATTTTCACTATTTTCCATCATTTCACAGACAACTGATAGATTCATCAAAGAAAATAACAGAAGGTTTGATCAATAATGAAAATAATCACTATTTCTGGCCCTACTCGAAAGCCTTTGAGCGGCTGAATCCACTCTTATTTTTGGTCGCTGTGAGGTTAGACTGTCCTATCAGGCGAGGAAGCTCAGGTTCAGAGGTCTGAAGGACGCATCAGCGGTGAAAGTGTTTTATCACATGTGCGTGTGTGTGAGTTTCTCATCCCGCGTCAAATGCATTGCAAAGTTGGCCTGAAACCACAGTGAGAGGGTTTCTGTTCCTGTGTTTTATTGGCTGCTCAGATGGTGTTTGAGTGTGAATGTGAAGGGACTGACCCACCTTTAGCTTTATGGGACAGTAACTGGGACAATAGTTGGAAATCCAACCAGCCTCGGACAGTGACAAAGTCTATTCCGGGTGAGTTTTATGAGGGTTTGGCTGGTTAAATGAGACGAACTGACACAACGTCCAAGGACTGCTGGACACAAAGACGTCCCATTACATCTAATACAACAATCTATCTGACTGCAGTTTGTCTGGTCCTTGATTCAGCAACACCGTGAGCTGTCCTGTGCTGTATAATGTTTTCCACAGATGCTTTGCTTCACATTTCTTCTGCTACGCAAAATTCAAACATGAGGCCTTCACACCTCAACCGCAGTCTTGTGTTGTTATTGCACAAGTATGTTAGAGCAAGCGAGGCTCAAATTCCTACACACAATTTCTTAAGTGCTTGGAGATTCGAACTGTTGACCTTCCAGCTCTCTGATAGTGAGAGTCTCATGGACTGTGCATCTTATAAATATAGCAAATAACTGGATTCTTTCAACCTCTGACACAACAGAAAACAGTATTCAGTCGAACTTTCTTCTCACCTGATGACTGAGTCTGTGCGGTTGCAGCCCGGTATGGACGAGGCCTTCTCCCCTGGCGAGCCCAGGATCTGTAGCGTTGTGTTGATGTCCACCTCCGTCGAGTGTTTGATGGAGAACTCCATCACCTCTGACGGGATCAACGGCGTTTCCCCCTGAGGGTCGTCTGCTAGTAGATACCCTGCACAGTGCACAGATGGATGCAGAGGTGTTTCTTTCTTCTAAAGAATAGATCATCATCTAAAGCTGAAACGGTTATTTGATCGAAAGAAAATCAGTCAACAAGAATTTTCCACCTTCTTATTTCTGAATATTTTCTTGCCTTCTTTCTTAGTCTTGTATGATACTAAATTGAATATAAAAAAAAAGGCAGAGTGGCCCACACGGCTCGAATGATAAGTTAACGGTGAGGAATCCACAGCGCTGCTTTGTATGCTTTAATGATGCTGATTCAGACGATATTTCATTAACTCCAACCCACAGAACTCCGGGTGGAGTTCACTTCTGTCTTGCTCACAAGACTGTTCATACTAAAATCGTAGTTTAAATTTATATATTTAAGTATATCATACTAAGCAGCCTATACATAATTTGACACAGGCAAGCGTAATGAAATAAACTGCTAATAAACGAAACAACCCTGAGTATACAAATGGGGGTGTAATCAGAAACATTAAAATGCAAAGGAAACATCAGTGAGGAAACAATTATGTCTTCCTCGAAAATGAATGGCAGCTGTGCTGAGCGAGTCCCGACTCTCCTGGTGTCAATCCAGGAAATTGGTTTCGAGATCAGACAACCTGGAAAAAAAAGAAGACACAAACAAACAAAGTTTTGACCTGCTGCTGACCTGAGACCAGTATGAGCCAGTGGATGTCCTCATAGAGGTCGTCCAGGACTTTGCGGTCCACAGATCCGGGGTCAGATGAGGCCATGAGGTGCTGCTGTGTCCTCTGGAGTTGACCGTGCAGCCGTGTCACCCGGTCCTCTAGCAGGCTGCAGGACGAGGTCATAAGACAAAAGTCAGAATGCATAACAACAACTCCAAACAAAACAATCCTGAGTATACAAACGGGGGAATAATCACAAACACTCCAGTGTCCAGGACAAGTTTTTCTAAAAAGATCAAACAGACTGAGGTCAACTTAATAAACTGCAGTTATCGTTTGTAGCCTCGCTTTTATTACACTCATTAGTGAGGAAACGTCTTTGTGTTTTCAGAGTACAGTCAAAAAATATAAAAAACAAAAAACAAAAATAAAAACAAATTTAACAGGAGAATCTGAAGAAGAGTCCACAGCAAGACTGTATATGAAGTACCTGATGAGTTGTTATACATTTACCTTGTGAGCAGGGGGATGCAGTGGTCAGCGGCCACACGTCCCAGCATGCCAATGCTGGACAGCTGGTCTGAGAACAGCTCCCTGTCGTCTTCCTGCAGCTCATTGATCTCTTCCTCTTCATGAGACGAAATGCCATTCACTGACTGAGGGGTGAGGAGGGGAGCGTGGTGCAGGGTTTTATGAATTGCAAGGATAAAGAAAAAGCAAGTTAAGCTGTGAGGAGGAGGAGGAGAATAGAGAGTGACCGTGGCAACGGTTATAATACGTCACATTACAATAGAAAAAAAAAAAAAAAAAAACGGTAAAATTAAGAGCATCAGAGAATTTATCATTAAAGAATGCAGTGAAACAGCAGTAAAAGAAGCAGAACAAGGCAGAGTCTCACCAGGTTGCGTGTGCCGTCAGGAGCAGCCAAGTGGCACTGGATATAGGAGTTGAAGACCTGGATCGCCGGCTGGACGAAGCAGCCACGAGGAAAATGCTCCTCGTCCTGGACGAGCGTTAGCCAGGACTCCAGCAGCTTGTCGTAGGCCTCCATGTAAACCATGTCGTCCTTATCCAGCTGAGGGAAACGAGAGCACACGGACGTTAGCAAAACAATGTCAACGGCTATCATTATTACACTACTCACATCCTTCGATGTTGCCATTTTATAAAATGATTTTATTACTCACCACCTCCTCCAGGGCAGCGCTGCGTCCAAACGAGCAGGTGAGCAGAGTGAGGCAGTTGATGAAGGAGGTGAAGAGATCGCTGGGCAGTGCTGTTAAAATACTTCGTGGGAACATGGTGATCAGATTGGAGATGATATTGGAGATGCCCACTGCCTCCGAGTCCTCGATCTCAATCCTGGGAATGCAGATAATTAAATGACATCTAAAGATAAGATCTGAAAGATTCTCCATCCTGAAATAAATGAACAGAGCTCCAAATACCTTACACAATAGACTTTTGTTTTTTTGACATCAATAAAATGACAAAGGCTGCTGGGAAAATCAGGGTGGGAAAAAAGAAAAAAAACACCAACCAAATGAAAACACATTACGGTACGTGATGATGTGAATTCTTAGAATCCGACAGCCACACTACGTTCAGCGGTAAAAACCAATTTCCTTCTCTTGACAGAAAAGGTTAAGAAACTTCTAACACCCTCTTTTCCATTTTCAATCCAAACCTGTGCTTTGGCCCGAGGAAGGACAGTTTCCACTCTGCAGGGTGAGGCTGAGGCTAAACCGGGGTCACTTTCCAGTTTACCCGCTGGTGACTGAGGTTTGGAACCAGGCATGAAAATTGATCCTTAACCAAATCTCATGGGCAACTTGACCCCTGTACAGTTTTCCACAGCTGCATCTGAGGTTATTTTTATGGTATTTCTGCCTCATGGTGCAGTGCACAGAGTAAGAGATGGGAGAAGGGATGGCTGTAATTACATTTTTCATTTTAAAAGAGACTCTTATCATCAGATCATTGGAAATGACAGATCTGGACACGCTAAAAAACATATTTTGCTCACATGTTAATGGTTTTTTTAAAACCAGATGTGAAAGTTGCTTGTAATCTAAATTCTACACCATCTGGACAAATCTAACCACAACGCCAGTTCAATGTGAAGAGATACTGAAGCATCACAGGAGGAAGTAAGGCAGGCATGTGTTTAAAACAATTCAAGGGTTGAGGTTAACACAGAGCATTTAATCAAATGGTCAAGCTCTGTGCAGTGCTTTGAGCTAAATACTCAAAACAACAATGCTAAAACATGCAAACACAAAGTACGCCTGAGGCTGATGGGAATGTCATTATTTTTGCAGATATTTGGTCATCAACCAAATTGGACATGGTGAAATTTGACCTGATGGTGGCACTAGAGCAAAGCATAGGCTAAACGTGTTTCAAGTGTCACTTTAGGTATAAGAGTAATTAAGAAGATTCAATCTTAAGGCTGCCCAAGTAATCATATTAACTCAAACTCCCAGGAGTTTCTATGAGACATATTGTTCTGAATAATTCCTCTATATATGAAACAATTAAGATGCATCAGCGGTTGACTGGTCTCTGATACACCACACGGTAACACTGTGAGCAGGCAGAGGAGGCAGAAACAAAAACAAATGTCAGAATTCAGAGAGAGACAGAGACGGAAGAGGAACAAAATAGCTCCAGGGTGAACAAGAAAGCTGAGAACAAAACAAATCAGGCTGGAAAAGACTTGGAATTTATCCAAAACTTGTGGAATTTTCCAATTCAAAACATACTTTACAAACTGTGTGTCTCTATAGAAGCAGTGCTGCAGGGAAAGTCCACAAATTCTTACAACCGCCTCACCACTAAAGACATTATCCTATAATTAAGCGATCAAGGACACAAAAACTACCAGAAAACGGCTCTCCAAGACCGCACAAATATCTCGTATCACCACACCCATCGCACTGTTATCGGCAAAAGAACTCTACACAGGCAATAGTATTAATGAAATGATCGTTTCCCTAAACTGATGTCGCACAGAAAATCCTCATTTTAACCTTAATTCTGCAGTATAGTTTAAACTTAGATATTTGAGATTTAAAAAAATATCTGATAATATTGTTAAGCTGATTGTTTTTAAATTCAAACATTTTTGATAAGGATGCCTAAAATATGGTATTTAAATAATTGTTAACACGACGTGTATTTTATATTTGAAACATTTCTAATGACCTGCAGCACATTTCTGTGCAATCAGCCGACATACACAATGATACCGACGCATCATATACCAATGATAAGCTGAAACTGTACCGATAACATCAGACTGCTGAATTCTCCTCATGAGCAGCCAAATACCAAACATGCTTAAGTCCTTGTAAATAACGCAAAACATGTTCAACACTCACAGCGTCTCAGCTTAGTTAATAAAAATCAAAGTCCTGTTTTAATCCCTCAACAAAAACCAACACCACTACTGTGTTTTTCACAGCAAAAACTCTTAATCCTGATGTTGTATTTGAACTGACACACCTCTTCACAGTCAGTCCCAGTTAGAGAGGAACATTGTGTGTGAGGCCTAGCTAACCCCTATCAGATGGAGTTAAATTGCGAGCAGAACTGTTCAATCACTGCAGATCGGCCATCCCTCTCCGCATGGTTTTCCGATGAGGCAATTGGAAAAAAGCTCCAAGAATAGGTGATTACAGACAGAGCAGGAGAGGAGGGAAGAGAGAGAGAGAGAGGGAGTGAGCGAGTGAGTGAGAGCCTGTGAGAGGGAAAGAGAGAAAGAGAGAAAGAGAGAGAGAGAGAAAGAAAGAAAGAAAGAGAGAGAGAGAGACCCCTACTCACTGAATCACGTGGTCTGACAGCGAACTGGTGTGTCTCAGTTATTTATACATGGGAGTGTCGCCCCTTAATTCAGATCAGAACCACTTTGACTACAGACATACCCACAAATGAACGTAAAATACTTCTACTGTACTTATTGGCCTGAGGTAATCATCTCTCTCTCTCTCTCACATACGATTCCCATACACACCAATATTTCTGATGGAATAAATTTTTGCTTTACCACTTTTTTTTTTTTTTACAGTTAGAAAGTGCTTAGACATTAACTACAGTACAAGTATCTCAGTGCTTGTCTAGTCAGATTTGTGTTCATGCTAATTTATTTATTCTTTGACCAATCAGCCCCTGATCGTAATCCTTTAGTACCTGTACAGCTGACTTAGTTTTCACATTTAACGTGACGACCTGAAACAAGTAATTATTTTACAGCTACATGGCAAAATAATCATTCATTTTGAGTCATGTTTGTATGCACCTGGCAAAAGTAAGTAATACTTACTGTCTTTAAACTCTGATTTTGGTCTCTACCAGCAGGGAAACATCTGCCTCTTTAGCTGCTAAATGCTCCACTGTGTTCACCACCTAAAAATGAGGTTTTTAGAGCTTTCTCTCTGAAAACTGCTTTCTGCTGCAGCTGAAAAACACCCAAAACTTTAAAGTTGCGGAGCAGACAGATAAACAATGAGCTTAAACTCACTATAAAGCTGCGTACAACTGAGAGAAGCTGCAAATTCAATTCTCTGTCTGTTCATCACTATGAGCAATATAATCAAAAATATCAATTATACAGCTCTGAATGAAAGAAGGGTTCATACTTGAAATAAAAGTCTGAATAACTTTGTGAAGTCAGAAATTATTTCCTTTTTTGAACTTTTAACTTAACTGATGATAAAACATGAAATCACTCCTTCACTTGTTTTCGAAAGTGAAAATCTGAGTCTAAAACTATTTCTGACAGAAGCCAGTTTCTCATTAACTTCCACTGTCAGGCTGAGAGAGAATTTATCCTCACTGAGCTGGAAAAAAATGATGAGACTTCCAGCATTTAATTTCCTCAAAGTGAAATGTTGAGGAAATCAGGCTGCCAGCATCTTTAGGACTGACAAGGATATATAGGTGAGTATCATCTGCCTAAAGACAAAAGCATATTTTGTAGTTGTGGGCCTATAATTCCCCTGAACCTTGTTGGAGATTTATCAAGGCAAAATGTTGAAGCAATGTGAACAACATAAGTCTTTCATTTTCTAATATGTTTTGATCTGCTTAGTGTAAAAAAAAAAAAGAATATTTTACACTCAGCAGAAAAAGTCTTGTCATAATCAGATTTAGGTGCATTTGTAAGTCAATAGTATTGAGAGTTACGTTATTATAAAAACTGTCTAATGCGTGAAAATAATGTTGTCTAGCAGATTTAATAGGTGTTGCATTTCAACATTAGCTCCTTTAGGTGTGAATGAAAGCATTTTATTTAGTGCTCTTCCATTTGACAGCTTTTCCTTTAAGCATGAATGGGGTGTATACTTTCATTCTAAGAGGTGACTCTGTTAACAAAAGTCCAATTAGGGATCATCAAAACTCTCCAATAGAGGATCAAGAGTGAAAAGAAATAAGGAACTAGGCTTGAGTGAAAACATTAAAAAATGTACAGTTCTCAACGCAAGTTGAATTAATAAAAAAGGGGACTAATCAAAACACAGATACAAGGTCAAAATCCAAGGTTGATCCAGCCTGGGAGTTTCTGAGAGTAAAGGTGGACCTGATGTTATTAGAGAATTTGAAATGGCTGCAGCTAAGATTTCGTAGCATGTTTGTGAAGAGTCAAACAGCCTCGTAGGTCAAAACCAACACAGACACAGTATTAGATCACAGTGACAGGAAGGTAATCTGATCACATCCAGCATCCAACAAAATAAAATCAGCACTAAAAGCGCTGCATTAAGAGTTAAACTGACCCAAAACATTTGAGAGAAATTACTGTTGCAGTACGACATAGTAACTCCTGTACAAGGTTAAATGCATCCATGTCATTTTTTTTTATAAAATCACAAAGATTCTTCTGTAGTAGAGACTGAAGCTGAAACCAAATTAGCTCATCAACAGATCAATCTACAAATATGTTGATAATCGATTAATGCTTATGTCATTTTTCCTAGGAAAAACTACAACTATTGTCTGGTTATAGCCACTTCCTTGTGTGGATTTGTTATCTCTCTCTGTTTTATATCATAATAAACTGAGTATCTCTGGCTTTAGGACTGCTGGTCAGACAAAACAAGACATCTGAAGACTTCTCCTTGGGCTTTAAGAAAGAGTAATGGATATTTTTCTATATTCACTGACATTTTATTGACCAAATGATTAAACAGGCAAATCATTTGTACACTACAGGGGAGAATAACATCTATAAAATGCTTTGTACTTCTGCACTTAAATGTTACTTTTCCTTTTTCATATATTTTAAGCAGCTACAGGACTCAGACTGGAGTCTCTTTCAGTCTAAAATACAGCCTCTTTCTTAATCTCTAGGTAACTGCCTGCTGCTAAAAACAGAGCAGTAATCTCTTTTAATGCATCTTCCTGAAGCCCAAAGCACACTCTGATTCCCTGCACCACACACAGGAACAATCAATAGCCTCCGAGCAGCCGCCTGCGAGACCAGCCACAGGCTAACACAACTCTTAATATTTCTCACCACAAGATTACAAGATCTATTTCTTCACATGACCTCTGCTAACAAGAAAGCGACACAGGAATCACAGACTCAGGAGGCCCTATGGCTTCTTTAACGCCTCACACCAACTCAAACAGCTGCCCACACCAATTCTAACCTGAAACCAGTAAAACCGTGTCAGTTATGAATCCACTTGAGTTTAGCTTCTAAAAAAATAAAAACCTGGTTAATAAATTCAATGGACCATATCTGGAGTCACAGGGGCCCCTATTTGTTTCATGTGGCCTAATTTAATCTAAAGGTAAAAATATTGTCTGTAGGTAATGATTCCCTGCAGCAGGACAGCTGAGTCAAAGCTGAGGGTTAGATTATTTCTGCTGGACAGAGGCTTACTTCTGACTGGAAGCTCTGATTACAGACTCTTGACTCCTAAGTCCAAAATGACACCTCTGCAGAAAGTGACAGAAACAGCTATGGAAGAAAGGCTGAAAAAGTATGAAGGTAATTTGGCTCTGAGCTGACCTAAAGGGATGACAAACCTTTATTTCCTTTTCTCAGAACACCCAGGTTCAGTACTGCTTAGTAAAGGGATTTTCAGCAAGATAAATTGAGCTGAACACCAGAGTAATGCTGCTGCTTTATGAGTAATGAAGACACAGTAATGCTACAAGAAGTGCATGAGCTAACTTTTTTTTTTCTTTGTCAACAGGCCAAAATTCTCCATTCAAATTTCCCTTGAGCCCAGGTTTTCAACCTATACTCATGTTATACTTGATTATCAGTATTTTCCATGTTTATTAGAATATCTGGGAAAAAATGCATGGTTTACTTTGACATTAAGAAAAAAATCAAAGAGACAAAATAGTTGGAATGTAAAATGTATTTTTTCCATTTCTTTTTGTATTTTTTTAATTTGAATCTTGTAAATTTCTCTGTAAAAACACTTTGATCAACTTTTTGTTTTTAAATATGCTCCACGTAATTGTAATATGCTCCACGTAATTGAATCTGCTTGTATTAACTGATACAAACAGATTCACAGTATGCATCATTTTATGCTGTGATATCAGTATGTATGTAAATAGTCTGTAAAATCAACTGAAAAGTATTTAATAAAAGAACCAGATGAGAATGGCTAAAACAGCAAATCCTCATCACATTGATGCAAAAATCATATTAAAAAAATCCAACACTGCCACAAAGGATTTATGCTCCAAACAGTTCATATCAGTTTCATCCTCAGGGTCAGGCAGCTCTATATTAGATTACAAAGGAACTACTAAATGATTGTAGAACCGATGCACTTAAAACACAACCACACTCAGTATTTACCAGTGATCGAGTGGTTGCAAGTGTTGATGTTTTTCTCCTCTCTGGTAGAAAACAATGTCTCTGTGAGAAGAAAAAATTCATAACTTGATCCACTTTGACATAAATTAAGTTTTAGAGGCAACTTCAGAGGACAACATAAGTTCCTGGCTAACTGAATTTGTTACTGAACTGGAAGACAAACTGTTCCCACCCCAGCCGGTTTCCCATAGAGTGTGCAGATGCTAGAATCAGAGGCTATTAAAAACACAGACTCAACAAGCAATTACTTCCTGTAAATAAAGTTGAAATGGCACAGTATGAGTCACCAGCCTGCTGACGTTGGCCTCCATCACTTGTTGAGTCTTGGAACTTGAGAAACATGAAATCCTTGAGATACTGGAGGAAGATAAAACACCTACAGAGACTATAGCCAAGGATAATGTAACATAAAATGTGCTCACTGATCCTGCGTTTTGGATGCAGCTGAAATGGACAGCTGAGGTTTTAGAAAAGCATTAAATTTAGATCAAATGAACAAAAGAGTTGCAGCGTTTAGTACACAATCCACATCTGAGCTGTCTCAAAGATTTAAAACACATTTTTAACCAATCTGCTTCTACAACTCCGTCTGTGCAATTGCTATTGATTTAAGAAGGGAAATCAATGTAGGAAAATGTCCTTTACATGCATTAACCTCAAGTCGAAGTTTAGCCCTTTGCATTAACATGATCTGATGATGTCCCCAATGTTTTTATATATGTCAATACATCTCTGCAAAATAAGAATCATTTAGCAAAGGGAAAGCTAATTTAGTGAAGTGTAGTGGGTGTGTGTGAGCTTTCAGTTCCTCAATCTGGTTGTTTCTGAAAGAAACTAGTGACAGCAGGGTTAATGAATCTCACAGAGGAGACTAGATATTTGGTGAAATCCCTTCATCACAGCACAGTCTCAATGGTTTAACTTTGATAGTTAATTACTGTAGTTTCTATTAGTCTCATACTTGTCTGGTAATTGGTTATAATTTTTTGTTACAGAGAACAAAGAAAGAAGTGTTTGGTTTTTTTTTAAATAGGAGATGTCTTCATTACCACTCCCAAACAAACTACTTCAAAAGATCTGGTATGGGAGTTGAAAAGATCCAGATTAAGTTTTGGAACTGGATTCAGATTTGATCCACTGCTATCGAGCCCCTTCCCTATCCACAAAGTGTCCATTGTTTTCAATATGTTGATGCTACTATTCCAAATTTAGTAACCATCTGAAGACCAGCACTTAAACTACTATTAAAGTTGTTACTGGAATGAATAGAGTCGGACTGTTCCAGCACAGTGACACCTACCCATTTATCATGCTCAGCAGGCCTTCCACCAGGTGAGCCAGGTAGGAGACCTGGGCGCTCTCGTCAGGGAAGATGGGCCCGTGCATAGAGGCCAGCTGGGCCAGGCACTGCAGGGAGTCCTGGGCCATGTCCGAGTCCTCACGAATCTTCCTGTGTACCTGAGGATGAGACAAGAAGAGATTTCTGTTTCATTTAGTGTTTTTATTTTTTGTTTGTTTGTTTTGTGTTTGTATGAAAGAAGAATCGTATAAAATAAAAGGTAGAACTTCTGGATCCACAATAAACCAGCTGGTACTTTGGAAATCTGAACACTGTTGGAAATAAGCGCACCGGGAAAAAGAAAAAAAAGACGGCCTGAAAATATGTGGAAAACTCCTGCAGTCTGTCACCTTTAACATTTGACGGAAAAAGCACAGATTGTTTCAGCCTTGTCTTCTCGCCCACCTGCAACATGAAGAGACAACAAGGATGGAAAAAGAAAAAAGGCAAAGCTTTCCTCGGTTCTCCCAATTTCTATATTTAATCACGAGGGAGTCAGTGCCTTAAACCGTCCATGGCTGAGAACCTGCACGACTGCAAAGCATCTAAACTGACAATCTCACCCAGAGAGACTTACATAAAACAACAGCAGAAGCTTAAAACTCCGAAAATGCTAATGCAAAAACACTCAGCTTACACCAGCTGAAAGGAAATTACAGGGCTGAGGTTAAACTGAGGATTTGTTTGTAGATTACCCACAAACACCAAGCAAGGTCCTTTTTTAAAATGGTGACAGCTATGGCATATGTGGTGTGACCAAACATCTATGATGGCTCCACTGGGAGGTCAGAGGTCAGGATCACCTCCAGAGCAACAACCTATTCAGCACCAACACTTGAGATCACTTGACAGTGAGGTTGTTTACACCGTTCTCCTTGACTCCTCTGTTCTGTTTGTAATGTATGTTTATACTAAACTCTGCTTACTGTAGCATTTTTAAAAATCTAAATCAATGTTGAATTAGCTGTGGTACCTAATGGTGTCGCAATTTATATTTTGTGTTGGATTTTTGAGGAGATTTAAGGCGAATTATTATTCCTGAATTTGGATTCAGTGGCAGGAATATAATTTTGTGTTTATGTCTAAAGTGTCTAAATTAATGTGCGTCAACTTGTTTAACATTCAGGTGCAGATTCACCTCAAATAACCTAAAATTCAAAATTACTGTCAAAGTCAAATTTCCCTGAAATGTTCGAGCACACAAGCCGTGCTAATGAATTCAGTTTATACAAAGCTTTTAGTTTGTGGTAACGTGCTTAGGATTGGCAAATTAAAACAAAAAAAACTGATTTGTTCTCTTTGCTTTTAACACCTGTATCCGCTTCTAAAAAAAAAAACAAACACTGGCAGTGCTCACCACATTCAATTTTAGACTTATTCATTTCTTTTTAATACCACATTTCATGCAACTTAATACCGTTTTCAGTCACACCAGTCAAAGAATGACAGAAAACCAGCAAAGAAAATGAATGAATTTACATCAGTGACAGCTGATGGTGTTGACTGAAACTCTGCAAAATCGATTAAACAATCTCCTATAACTTCTTTGGCACCGGCGTCACTTGTCGTCCTGACCACAGAGATATAGTAAAACTTTTTAACAGCTTCTGAGGCCTTTATTTCAGGAAACTGCACTCAGTGCTTTTTGTACCCTGAGATGAGCCGGGATTTGATTTAAACTAAACTGCACTGCACAGACTATTACTTTGAAACAGAAAAGTTGTAGGCCGAGAACGAAAAGGTGAACCTGCCTCATCCTCCTGTCACCACATTCAGAAAACACATCAGCTGATACCTAGCAGGATTAATACTCACTGGTGTAACCCACTACCCAGCAAACAGAGGTGCAGCAAAATGGCGAAATGATTTTCAACACGTCTGTCTTCAGACACTGTGACCCTGGTCTCAAACAAAACAATCACTGAGCTCGTCCGAGCCCACAGGTCGCCTCAACCAAACCCGGAGAGCAGAGATCCGGCTCCTTATGGACAAGATGTGTTCGACTGTCTCATCTCAGTCAAGAGCTGCTGTTCAGATGTGGGATTCTGGGCTTTGTCCGTGCTGAGCTGTCACACTCCGACAAGAGAAAAGGCATTGTTGGTTCCAATTGTGCGCACACGCAGAGTAAGGTAGCAGCAGTAATAGCAGTGCGAGTCATCACAGCCTCTCAGCAACATGTGTTTCCACTGATGGTACTATGTAGACGTCTGGAGCTCAGCCGCTTTCCTCCTTCTTCTCAGCTACCCTAAGCTCTGTTCCTCTTTCTTCTTCTCCCGTCCCTTGAACTGTCATCCTCTTAAATCCAGAGTGAGTGCTTCTTCACCAGCTCCACGCACTATGCCAGCGAACGGCCCCATCGCTGAAGCAATCAAACTTTCAACCTCCCTCTCCCTGCCGCTTCTTCTTCCTCCTCCTCCTCCTCTCACTTCCTCCCCCCAAAATTTTTTCTCACAGCCTTTTCTCCACTCCTCTTTGTCTGCTCTCCAGCTGGGGTGCCTGGCTGGTCGTAAGCCACACTGCTGGGAGGAGATCTCAGATGCTAACGTAGCATAGCCACCGTGGTCTTTGCTGCTGCTGCTGCTGCTGCACTCTTCCAGAGCGTGAAGTCATCCTCTGGAAGAGCTCAGCGAGAGGACGGGAGAGGAAGAAGGGGTGGGGTGGGGGGACGAGTGAGTGAGCAAGAGAAAAAGAGAGAGGGAGGGGTGGGAGAGGCAGCGCAAGGCCAAAGGATTGAACAGCGCGAGCTCTGAAAAAGCAGCTGCACCAGCGAATGATCCATGCGATGCCAGTAATGTCAGTCGCCTTGAGTCTGACTATAGTTAGAGATACACAACGGGTGTGGGTGTGTGTGTGTGTGTGTGTGTGTGTGCGCGCTTGTGTGTCAGCATGTGGGGAGTGGGATGGATGGAAGGAGAGAGAACAAGATACAACAATAAGAAACATTTTGGGAATGCGGATCAGATGACAGTAGATTTTGCAAACCGATTAATCAATGGACTTGGTATCAGTGAAGCATTGGTCAATTGTGAAAAAAGTTGCTGGCAAATCTTCTTTCGCTTGCATCACTGATTAATTTATCTAATTAATTGAATTATTGAAGCTCTAATTCAGTGCAAACTTCAGGTACTTAGCAGTTTTTATAATCTTTTTCAATCTTTTATTTCTTCATCTGCTTTCTTCCTTAGCAAACACAACCATTGCTATTATACTATACCAACAGCAGCTCATTAACATACTGTATATTCCGAAAGTACTTTTCCAAAAGATTAAGGTGCTTTCTGAAAGTCAGTTTGTTAGAGGAAGAAACACGTCTCTGTTGCTACACTGTATGATCACGAGTAGACTTTGCGTTTTTGCAGTTGAACAAACCCAGAGCTGTGTTTCCCCTCTTGTGAAACAATCCAGCTGACTGATTAACTTTAATATCATACTTCATGACAAATACGCTGCGCTGATGATGTCTCATCAAAACAGCTGATTGCAGACCAGCGGATTCTCCGTTTGTTTATTTATAACTTAAGTTACTGAGAAACGTTGAAAGCTAAACCTAAATACATTTGATGAGGGATTTGAACGGATAAGGATGTGAAAAGCAGATCTGACACTGGACTCAGATTCAATAAAATCCTATCAAACCCCAGCTTTACTACATTTTGGACGGTAAGTATTGGGTTTCAGTACCAAACCCTATTAAAGAGGAAAAATATAACTGGGAAGAGAAGAAACGGCAATAGGTACAGACGGCGCTAACCAGCAATGAGAAGGAGAGACTGACAGGTAGACAATGAGGTGAAGGAAAGAGTGAGGATGGAGGAGGAGATGAGAGTGAGCCAGAGGAGGAGATGGAAAGAGAGAGGAGGGGAGACGGAGACAGAGAAAGAGAAAGGCAGAGAGAATGAGGAATGATATTTATAGAAGGAGACAAAGCCTGGTGTCTGTTACCTCTGGGGGCTCAGGGGCTCATCTTTCTGTTTTTTCAAATCAACACTGTGCTTCCAACTTATTGTCTTTTGCTCGCTCTTTTCCACCATCACACACTCTCTCTCTCTGCTTTTCTGCCTCTCGGATTGGGTTACTCTCTGCCTGCAGGCCTCTGCAGCAGCCTCACCAGTCCCTGTACTCCACGCTGATTGTGTTTACTTGGTAAACACAAAACGCTTTAGCGTGTGTGCTCTTGTACTTCTATCTTTGTGAGGACAACGGGTGGACTTCTATCCCAACGTTATGTAAAATTATATCACAAAAATGAAAGTGTTTTACAATTCTGCAAGGTGTGTCAATACTGCCATTAAGTGTTGGTACTTCGCAACATACAATCATCAAGAAAAAAGATTTCTCCAAAATCTGAGTTTTGGCCACTTCTTATTTCTTCAAACTGTTTTCAAAGGACAGTTGGAGGGTTAAGACTTGGTTGTTTGGGTGAATCTATACTTGACACAAGGGGTTAACAGGAATCCCAATGTAGACACCTGCAGGCCACATCATGCTTTAACTATATTCACCGCAGCAACTGAGCTTAAATTGTTCCCTTTACTTCGTGAAATGAGCGAGGATGTTAAGGTCCACCTTGTCTCATTATGATTATGGCAGTCCTTTTGAGGAAGCGCAGGTCAGATATGATGTAACTAAGATGGATATGAGCATAGACTGTACTGTGGATACAGCTTAACCCCTTGATTCACAACTATAAACCCAGACTGAGGTGTGTGGGGTAAGGTTAGGACAGAGGGTGTGAATAAATGTGTGAAAAAGCGTATAACATACAGAGGTAGAGTGTGCATGCACGTGTGCCTGCTGCAGTGTGTTTGTGCACATGTCCGTTTGACGCAATGAAATAAACCAGATGCCTCCGACAGTATTGTATGTTTTGTGTTTGCATGCGGGTACACACTCAATCACAATTTGATGCTCCTCTCTAATCACTCAGAGTCAGACTGAAATTAAAAACCCAGAGAAACAAAAACAAACAAAAACACACAGCTGAGGCCAAAACTACAGATGCCTCAGTTTGTGCACTCTCCTTGTTTTCTTCTTCTTCTTCTGCTGCTTTTATTTATTTATTTATTTTAGGTGGGGAAGGGTTGGAGTGGGGGTGTGCACTGTGATCAGGAGGTGTTAAATCGACAAAAATGGAGTGGGCTTATTTTGAAGGAGGCCAACAATCAACAGGGTCTTCTTCCTTTTCAATCTCCTATGGTCCATTTATCCTCAGAGCACTCTCTCTCTATCTCTCTCTCTCCTGAAAATTGCATCCACATTTCACTCTCTCTCTAAATTGTTTTTCTCTGTTCCATCTTTTTTCGTCGTCTCCCCCATAAAATTATATACCCTGCCCTTTTTCTGCATCCCTTGTTTAATTTTCTCCTTGCTTTCTCTTCCACTCCACTCCGTCTCCCAACAGGTTTTTTCCCTCTCATTTCTTTCCCATCTCTCGTCCATCCCCTCTTTGCTCCATCCATCTTCAATCGCCCCATCCCTGAATCCCGGAGCTGTCACCAGCTGAAGTAGAGAGGAGATGAGTGCTTTTCTACAAAAACCCTGGGGGTCTGAATCACATTTGACACTTCAGCGTCTCTTCAGGCCTGGCCGTCAATAATGATCCGGCTCCAGTGTTCTCTCATTGTGATTACTGTCTGTGAAACTGTAGACTTACTTGAACCATCCTTGTGATGTTAATCAGGTCTGATATTTATACCATTCAGATGTTTTTATTACAACCTGGGTCTTAATTTAATAATCATTTCTACTGTTTATGATACTGTACTCCACATGCTAACTGCTAATATCTGGGAACACAGCAACATCACTACTACAGGCTGCACCCTGATGGGCTTGACGTTAAGGCACTGACTGTGTACTGCAATAATATATTATTATATAATATCTAATTGCACAGAAAAACTGTGAACACCAATAGAAAGTGCAGCAGGTCAAAAGTTCAACCACAAAGTCAGAACTCTGCTTGTGGCAGCTTGTGTTTCTTTCCTTGTTGCTGTGTCCCCAGATCTCACCGTTTAACTTCAGTTGTTTGTGAATGTTTGGCGTCTGAAGGCCGTTCCAAAGGCTTCGAGCTTGTGTTTCTTGTAGTAGTTCACAGTGGATTTTGATGTTTACTTTGGATCGCTGTCCTGCTGTAGAAGCCAGCCTCTTTTTACTTTCACTTTCTTGACTGACTACAGGACATCTGCATCTAGAAGTTGTTAATATTTAGCACAATCCATTTACTCCCTCTGTCTGTGCAGTGTTTCCTGTGCCACTGGCTGCCACACAATCCCAAAGCAGAATATTTCCACCCCTCTGCCCAAACTTTTACACAGGCCATAAATACTTTTTTTTTTTTTTATAAGTTCATGAAATAAAAACTAACATATTAAACAGTATAAAACAGTACACAACATGTTTTAAAAATAAAAGTTTTTGGATCATACAACTGCCTTACAGACAGGAATGATGGGCAAAATTACAAAATAAGACCCGAGTTGTAACAAAAACAAAATATTATGTGAGATGAGACGCGTCTAATCACCAACCAAACAAACCTCGTGGCTGCAGAGACTGACCCCAGCCTCCTGTTTGCACACAACACTGATCGGTGAGGGAGCACTGGAGCCAGTTAATGGGAGACTGACAGACACCCACCCACAGAGGGACGGAGACTCCCCAGAGCCCCTCAACAGGGTGACGTGTGTGTGATGGGTAGGTTACTGTGGTTGTTAGCAGGGGCCCCTAATCCTGGGGCCGGGCACTAATCCGGCCTCTGGTGTGCTGCAGTCTGTGACCCTGATGGCACGTGTCTGTGAGCACCACCTCAACACACATACATACCCTGGTCAGCCTGTTAGCCCCTCACAGCTGAGGAGACGCAGCAGCTGAGACAGCAGAGGACCCCATTAAACTGAATAAATAAATACACACACACACACACACACACACACAGATACAAACACAAACTACATGAAAACACACAGCCACAACATAACTCCGTGCACAGTGTACAGACAAATATACACCAGACAAGCTCAAACTGACACGGCCCCACTGAGACTGATATGTGCCAACACACACAAAAATGCACACAACGCAACCAGGAGGATGCTGTAACACAAACATACACACACACACACACATTCTCTCTCACACGCACACACACACAGACAGCTGACAGCGCCACAGCAGCCTTACAATAACAAACAGTTGAGCTACTAGAAATACCACAGCGAGAGATGAGACTCGAGGCCTGAAAACTGAAACCATCACAAAACACATCCTGCAGATTCCAGCAGCAAAGAGAACGGGCCGAAAAATGACAAACATTTTTATTCATGCCAAACTTCCGCGACTGGCTAATCAAATCCTTGATTAGGCTCCTGTGCTTCGTATTTTAATTCTCTGATTGCATTCGCTGCTCAGAGCCAATTACAGTTATTTGCGATTGCTTTGAGAATTGACAATCACGACAATCAGACCAAAAACTTTTTCAGCTGCGTGAATAAAAAGGCTCACATTTAGACTGTCAGTGCAGGCTGATCATCAGGCACAGTGGTGGAAAGAACTGCAAATAAACATCTGCAGATTGTACGACAGAAGAGAATTACAGTTTCACTAGTTCAACAGTTTTTTCTTCTTTACAAGGACAGACAGTAATGAAAGTCCCCCCGAAGGCAAAGTACACAAACAGTCAAAACAGTAATTAATCAAAAGGCAAATTTTTAGATTTGGTTCTGCGACACATGTTTTTTTTTTACTGCAGTTTTGTTTGTTTTGACTTTAAATCAGAAGGGATGCACGAAGCAAACAGCAACCACAATTTCAAACAGCGTCAGAGGACAGCAACAAGGATTTAGACGCTGTTTTTCTGTTTTTCTGCACAATAGCGTAAACAGGTTTTCCAAAGTTCTCTTACCCGTTATTTACCACTACTCTCTGCTGCAGAGCTCCAGACAACTTCATTATACAACACTGACAGAGAGAGGAACTACCCTCCCTAAATTCTATGAATTATGAGCAAGAAATATGCTTATGTTCGCCCTCATAAAAATTACAGGTACAAATGGTGCTCAGGAAGCAGTATTTGGCAATGAACATACGTAGTTCAGCAGCAGAGGAGCAGAATTTAGTAGCGGGCAGGTTAGGGAACTGACTCGCCAAGACAACGCCAAACAAATAGTGTCGGGAAAGAGAAAAAAGACTGATGGGTCAGCTCACTTCCTCTGTTAAAAGATGCACTTGAACAAACCATATCACGATGACCAACTGAGCAGACTGCTGACACTCTTTGTGCAAAAGGTTCTACACCTGAATTACAGTAAAAAACAAAATATAGTCTCTATTTTTCCTCCTCTGATTAACCAGTCTCAGCACACACAAGGAATATAAACTATATAAACTGTAACAATATTTGGAAATATGAGTTAGTGCAACAATAATTAATGGTTGACTGCCAAGGTCAGGGTAGTGGCACAGTATTTGGTAATGAACACGACCCAAAACAACAACAAGTGCAACTGTAGAGTGGATGGGTATCTGACAGGCAGGTGGTTGTGGCAGCGGACCAGGTAGTGGCAGGTAAAGACTAAATGAAGAGAGCAATATATGGCAAAAGGCAGCTAAAAGGCAGAGTAGTGGATCAGTATTTGGCGATGGGAGGCCCGACGATTTGGACGGATGCTGGATGGAAGAAGAGCTGACTGGTTTGTTCCACACTTCCCCTCTGCACCGTTTGCTTAGCCAGCGTGGGCCGTCTCTTTAAACACACAAGTCACTGCACAGAAATACACATTTACCTCACCGGGCGGTCCTCTGGACAGTAACACAATAACAAGACCCCACTGTAAAGCACCCATAAATCTACTTAATGGTGCGTTAAAGAAACCCACAAAAGTAGGTAAACTCTCAAGTCGTGCCAAGAAGACAAGGTCAAGTGAGATTTTTTTCCACCAACATAAAGAGGAAAACTGTCTCCCTTTGTTTATCATAAATAAACCACCATCTAGAGGTCAGGGAAAAAAACTGAAGAAGAAGAAAGGGTAAAGCAGGACACAAGGAAACTCTAATGGGAATGTATGAGACGGGAAGACCTTAACTGCATCAAAAACCCGAACAGTGACCTCCCTGACTGAAAGATACGGATGGATGGAAAACAGAATCAGACGCAGACACATTACGATTAACTGACAAAGTTAATTTAACTCTTTTCCTTTTCAGTAGTGCCGTGACAAATGAAATGTCCCGGAAAATTTCCAATTTAAAAAACTGCACAACAAGAGCAACACTTCGATGTGTGATAAGAATTTTAAGATGCAAAGCAAGTAATCCAAAACATTTTTAAAACCTTCTCAGGACTGTAAGATACCCTGAGAAAGATGATCACATCAGTGGTGGATGGGGTACTCACAGTGAAGAAGAGGTCCATGACGCGGGTGTCCAGCAGCGCTTCCCTCCAGGACTCCGTAGGCTTGAGCGTGACGTTCTGCGTGGCCTCGAACATGGCGATGTAGTGGCGCCCCAGTGACCCGCCGCCAGTTAAGGCCAACAACAGCATGTGGAGCAGGAGGAGGAGGAGAAGGAAGAGGAGGAGGCGAAGAAGGAGGAGGAGGAGGAGCGGCACACACAAAAACACCAGCTCCTGTCACTAAGCTCCCTCTCAATGGGTATTTTGGTCTCTGTGTGTGAGTCTTTGGTTTCGTGTGGCTGGCAGCAGAGACTCGTTAGTCACTTGTTAACTGACTCTTCCTTTCATTAACCCTGTCAGTCTTTATTCCACAAAAGATTTTTTTTATTTTTTATTTTCTCACCCTCCCCCCTCCTTGGCTGCTTTGTTTTCTTGTCCTCCCTTCCACCTCTTTTCTCCTTCGTCAGCTCTTCACTCGCCACAGTTTTCACCCACACAGAAACTCTTGCCTTGTTTTCTTGTCCACTTTTCCTCTCCTCCTTCCTCTGTCTTATCCGACTGTATCTTTCCCAAACTTCACGCTCTGACTCGCCTGACACCCTCTTCCCTTCTTGTCCTCTTGTTCACCTCTCTTCCTACCAGAACTCCCTCCTTTTGCACACTCGGATTTCTCTCCCCGGCTTCCTCTGGATCTTAAACACACGAGACACTCACTCTCACCGCAGCCAATCCAGACTCTGCGTTACTCTGCCCGTGTCCACTCCTCTACAAGACGCACTTGAGACTCCTTACTGCTCTGAAACACTCCCTCTCCCTCCTTAGCCAATCACTTTATCTCTCCCCCTGACTGCTTTCCAAGACCAAAGCAAGGATCTTTTTTTTTGCCCCCATTAAAAACACTCCTGACTTAAAACTTCTCACACTATCAGCTCTCTCTTGCCCATGTAACACACTTTCTCCTGATTTACATCTTCAGCTAAGCCCACAACACAACACACACACTGGCCTGAAAACTATAAAAGCTTCAATCTTCATTTCTATCCTAGTGTCCCTTTTCTTTTCCCTGCGAAACAAGTCTTTCTTTCTCCATGCCCCCACAACACACACACACACACAATCTGTATCTCCTTATTATAAGACTCTCTGTACACCCACAACAAGCTTTTTCACAAACCCACAACACACACTTTCTCCCTACACAGCCGCAACACTTCCTGTCCTTATTCAAGACTCTTAAACACACCCACAACAAACTTTTTCCTTAGCTCATCAAGAACAATCCTGTACTACTCCTTTTAATCTCCCAGATTAGCCTTTTCTCACTCCTCGCCCTTACAAAACACATTTTGGTGGATCAAGGCATCTTACAAAGCCACAGGGCTGAAAAATGTCCAGTTTCCAGTAAAAATAAAATAAAGTTCAGTGGGTTTCAGCAATGTTTGGCTGCACAGCAGGAGATAGTAACGACTGACCACCATTTTATTGTGTC
This sequence comes from Toxotes lorentzi, assembly GCA_037833715.1. Lineage (NCBI taxonomy): Eukaryota > Metazoa > Chordata > Actinopteri > Toxotidae > Toxotes > Toxotes lorentzi. Next base: position 4,029,984 of record JBBMJY010000007.1, on the reverse strand, counting down.
CTATTAAGGGTACTGGATGGAGAACAGTACTTTAACGACTATTAACTACCACTACTACTACCTACTACTAGTACCACTAATACCACCAATACTAATCTGAACGTTTGTTGCTTTGTGTGTGTGTTTCAATATTTGTCCCACTTTGCTTGCTTGAAATATTGATATAAAAAAAAAACTAAACAAAACAAAAAAACACTCTCTTTCTCTCTATTTTCCATCACCCACACAAAACACACAAAGGCACACACAGAACCGTATCACTGCCCTGCGGCTCGGTGACAGCAGAGGGAGGAAACTTCCAGAGGAATGTCCGATCAAAGCCAAACAGCGGCAGAGGCCGGCGAGGTCACGCATTCCTCCGACACCAGCCCACAGTCCCTCCCCATGCACACACCCCACCACAACACAACACACTTTTCGGCACAAAAGTTGGCACCTGTCTAAGGGTCTGTGGGACTGTGTATGTGTGTGCATGTGTGTCCGTCCAATGCTTGGCTTTCAAGCCTTGTTAAAAATAGTCGTGGTGGAGCAGAGGACCTCTAACTGAACCTTTCTGAAAAGACCGAACGAGAAAAGGATCAGGAAAAGTCAGGAGTGAGCTACAATATGAGCGAGTTCATGTTCATTTGTTCTGGTATGCCAGGGTGTGACTGTCCGCTTCTCACTATAAAACGACCTGATTTTATTTCTTCTCTTTTACTTTGCTCATTAAATGCTCCTCGTTTCAGTCACTTCTGAGTTCTACTGGTCGGCAACTTTTTGTTATCACAAAATGAACCACATTAAAATGAAAACTTGTCCTGCAACCTGTGGACGGAGGCCATGTCCTCAGGGGAGGGACCACCTCAGTGACAGAGGCTGTACAAACCCTCCTAAAGATCATATGACTGAGACACAACTCATAAGAGACCTCAGGAATGATAACTACACAGCTACTTCAACTATGTTCCACAGATGGACAGAGATGTAAAATGGGTCTGACAGGTTGTGACACCAAAAAGGATGAAAACTGGAAGTTTCATCAACACAAACTCCAAAAAATGTACGAGCTGAATATAAGAACCAAATCATTATTCAAAAAAAGTTAGAGAATTTCATACACATTTTCTGACGCAAACTAAATGTTAAAAGTTTTAGAGATAGGATGACAACTGTAGGGCTGCAAATTATGATGATTTTCATTACTGATCAAACTTCTGATGATTCTCTTAATGAACTGATTATTTTTTTGTATAGCAAATGTCTGAAAACAGTGAAAAACACCGAACACATTTCTGAAAAATACTCAGTTTACATAGAATAGAAGAATAAATCAAGCAGAAAATGACAGAATATTATGTACTGTTACATTTAAGACATACTGAAAATGTGTGGGTACATTTTAGGTGTTTCTATGGAAACTATTTGAGTTATTTTTTATGTAGATCTTCTGCATTTTACCTTGGCTTAAGATAAAGATATACCACATGTCACATGCGTTACATGGCAAAGAAATTATGGCTGCTTTTTTCAGTTCTCTCGGAGCTATCATAAAACATTTACGTACTGTCCTGAAAACATCTCATGAACTGAAACGACAGTTTAAAATACTTCTGACTGTGGCTGTAAGTGTTCACTTAGTTTAAGTTCAAGCTCTTAAATTCAGAGAAAAATCTACAGAGCTGACAAGTGAATTTACAACGCGACCACGCTATTCCCTCTTCTTAAAAAAAAAGGAAAGAAGAAGAAGAAAAGAAAAGATGGAGTGTGTGTGTGTGTGTGTGTGTGTGTGTGTGAAGTGTACATGCCTCCGGGATGAGTAATGTACGCAGAGTGACTAGGACATGTGGGCTGTGGTTTGGTGGGTTTTTAAAAGACATCACCTGCTACGATCTCAACCCTTCCAGCAGGCTCAAGAATAACTAATGTGACACGTCAATTTTCCACTGGAAAGATAAGACGCACTGACAGATAAAGAGATACACAACAAGTCCAGACAAACACGTTCAACTGACCGAATACACAACCAGTGACCGCGAGAGTTTAAATCAAACACAAGTGAAGAGATTCACACACCCCGAGTTCTCACTTGCAGTTGCCAAATTTGCAGGCACACAGACACATAAACGCACACTGTAGTGCCTTAATTAACACCAGCCACCAGTCACATGCCAATAAAACCGCTGCTGGTAGGTTTGTCTGATCCTCCAGTCACTCTGGCACATAAACAAACTATATTTCAAGTTTAATTTCCTGCCCTGATTCTATTTACGATGACTTAAGAAAAGCAAGGAGACTCTTTTTCAGCTCCACATCGTCAGTGACTGACACTTGGCCATCCAGTATTTATGGTTTTGCATGTGAACCTTAGCCCAGGTAGTGTACATCGACGTACAGCTCTCCACTTCAAAGCATGAGGGAGCACAGCTGCAATAAAAAGCCATCCCTCTTTCTTCCATGGGCTGTAATTCAGCGTGCGTTGCTATGCATGAACCAACCACACGAATACAAAACAGCAAAATGTGGGCTGAGTCTTTTCTGACTGCACAGGAGAAGCTGAAAACCAAAGAACAGAAAGTCTGAAGGTGAACATTTTGATAACATTTTTGTTGTTTTGCTCATTTTGTTATTACACACCAACAAAAGTTATAAATTAAATACTACAGAATCCTTCATCAGTACTGTCACAGATCTGATTAAAGTTTATATTAACGAGGTTACAGTCTCACTAGCAGCTCTGTGATTTGATTATTAGCTGATGGGAACATTGTTAGTTCTGCAGGTACCGGAAAAATTAAAAAAGCTGATGAAAGGCATCAATCCATCTGACAGCACTCAAGACTCTTCACAGTTAGTCTTTTCAAGTATTTGTCATTGCTGCTATTCCGTTCCCATTTATTTTAAAAATGTAGGTGTGTATTCATTTTTATTTTTTCTTCCCTTCTTGGACTTTTTTCTCCTTTTTGGCCTCCTCCTTCTCATTTCCTATACTCAGAGATGTTTAAAAATTTTACATTTTTAATACCAATAAACAGAAACTTATTTTTGGCAAGAGACTTTTTTTTCTAGAACAGAAAAAAAATCAAAAACACAACAGCAAGGTTTACAAATGGTTAACTGATGCAAAGTGTGTGTCATTTGTAATAAATGGGCTGGTTCAAATCTGACTCGCCTTCACATTTCACATTCCCAACTCCACTTTCATCAACAATCTGCAGATGCTGCACAGAACTCTTCACAGATCAATCTAACAGTATTTTCATAAGTACCTTAAATAGCCAACAATCAGGCTATCTCAGTAATCTGAACATTTTGCAGGCCTGAACGACCTTCATGCTCGAGGGCCGTGGATTAGCGAGCTTCTCCTCTATCCTCTATTCATTATGGTTGAGCCTCACTGAGGATGGACCCGCTGCACAGGAAGCCTGGCTGAGCGTCTGCCAGCGGCCGCGTGAAGAGCGCAGCGCTATGCTAAGGCGTGTGGTCGGGTGTAAGTGATATATCCTTCCTTAAGTCTCCACTGCAGCCTCGCCATGTGAAATAACAGTCCAGGAATACCTCCTCAATGACCCACCCCCTCCCTTTCCTTTCCCATTTCCCTCTACTGTTTGGCCCCCATCTGTTTAGACAGCAGTTGTCAGTAATTCTCACTCTGTTGAATTAAACCAATAACATATAAATGATGTTGCCGGGTGTATGCTGCCAGCTTGTTTCTTTTAGAATCAGAAAGTAATAAGTGAGTTAGACCTCAGTCTTCTGTTGTGCTGTGTTAATTTTATTAACAGGTAAGAGTTGTAAGAAGTGAAATAAGGACATTAGGAGTTTTTGCAAATACCTGAATAGTTTGGGGCCTTCACTTAAGACAATCCGCGAGATATGAGCTTCGTTTATGTCTTTTTCTTTGTTGCTCAGTGCTCATTGCTGTGGTGTGTTGAAATAAAATTTGTATCGTCTCCTGTGTTTGTGTTTGGAAAAACCTCAATGAACTGGACACATTTAAATCAGTGAAGCAGTACAGTAGTAAATGTATGTTATTGAGGACTACTTTAAATTTCAGTTTTGAAGATACCTTCATCAGCTGAATGTCCATCAGCATATCAGCCATCTGTATATACGCTGCCGCCTGTGTTTAGACAGCAGTAGCTGAAGATTCTCCACGCAGGTCAGGGCCACGGCAAAAATCCAGCATCAGCTTACACACTCCTAATCCTAACCTTAACCTGAGGGCCAAAATGCCCATAAATTAACCTCTGCACAGCTAATGAGAACACTGAGCCGGGCTGAGGCAAGTGTTGGACTGACAGTCGTCTCCTCAGCACAAGAATAGCCCCGGATGAGGTGGCTGGGGGTAACCGCTGCTCACAGGAGTTAATGTCACTTTTATAACGCCTAAACCCAAAGCAGAGGTCTCTCTTCTTCTGCCCCTTATGACAAACTATATCAATACAATTCAAGGCAAGAGACAGAAACGAACAAAGCAGTGCCCCAGTGGAAGAGGCGGGTCTTAATTCGAAACAACTTGAGTTAAAGTGAGCCAATACACCATGAAATCTACACATTCCTCTGGAGTGAAGAAACAAACTGATGGGAGAAAATGAAATGAGAAATTGCAACGGAACAAAGCTTCACTGGCTATTATAGCAACACAACTGACGGAGAATGAATTTAGAGATTGCTTCGCATACCAAAGACATCTAAACAACATAAAAGGATCTAAATGCATTGGTTAGTGCAGGATCACTGAGGCAGCGAGGATAGAAGGTGATCTATCTGTCAGCTCCGACAGCCATTTACAGCACCTGACTGTCGCTGCAGCCTCGAGGCCTGACCACGACCCTGGCTAGAGTCAAGCCCGGTGTGGAGTGACACGGTGTCGTACCGACGCCCGCGGAGCGTGCCTGCACCAGATGACACCAGAGCCTGAGGGCCGAGGTTCAGACGGCGGCGCGGACAGATGACACGCATGCCGCTCGGTTTGTCTAAGGGAGGGAGGCTTTTTTAAAAGTGTCTTTGAGCTGGTTGAGGAGTGAGTATGTGTGTGTGTGTGTGTGTGTGTGTGTGTGAAAGGCAGCCGCTGTCAGCCACGCAATTAAGGAGAGGCCCCCTGATACCCATACTGGCATACGTTCGCATCGCATCACACAGGCGTGTTGTGACACTTGCAGACAGGCGGTCACACTCATCCTGGCCTCCCAGTGGTCTTCATCAATCTGCTCTCCTTTTCAACAACAGTCCAGACACTTGTAGGCTTCGCATACACTCACATGCACGCAGAATTTCAAGGAGAACGCCACTTGATTCAAGAATTTATTTGCTATTTCTATGGCCTGAGACAATCCATTCAACAACTGTGACAACTCAGCAGCAAGAAACAAGAGAACTACAGCTCCATTTGCATGTAACTAGTACGATGGGGAGCTCTCATTTTATTTATGATTTATCCAGCCAACTTTGCTTCAAAGTCATTTAACTTTACTTATTTAAGATTTTGAGAGGGTCTCTTCACGATGCAGACAGCCTAACTTTGAAAAGTAAAAAACAAAAACACAACAAAACTTAACATTTAAAGTGTAACTGCAAGTGTAAAATCTACTTAAAGAAAATAGCTGTTCAGGGAGTTGACCTTTGGCTGCATTTAGTGAGGGCATTCTCCTCTTCTGGGTAAACTAAAGTTTAGACGTACAGTAGCCAATGCTGTTAAAATCTCCTTTCACACCATATGTAATTTTAAAATCACAATATCTGCATACATACAGTATACCTATAGTATACCTCTAGTAACTGAATTAAAGATATGAAATATTGTGTTTTTTCAAGCTCACAGTATCCTGCTTAACGTCAACGGGGTCCCTTATATTTACAGTAACTGCTGTGACGGTACACAACAACAAACACTACAACAGAATAAAACTGTAAAAATGAACCGCAAGAACTAATACACACATTCACACCACGCACACACAGACAATGCGTAGAAGTGCATCTTTAAGAACACACACATATTGAACTGAGCGCGCCAGGCATACCAAGGGGAGCCTCAACAAGCCAAGGCGGGGGTGGTGTGCTGCCGGGAATGATACGGGGATGGACACACAGACACCTCTTTGAAAGTGATACATGGCCCTGGCTGGCAGCAAGCGCCACTCCAGATCCGCTCAGACAGGCAGAGAGGATGCCAGGCTGGTTGGGACTTAGGCCGTAATGAGACTGGACACACACACACACACACACACACACACACACACATCAAGTGCCTAAGTTTGCTCAACAATGCGGCCAACTGCAAAGATAATATGGATGTGTGTACAAGAGATGAACTACAAAGCAGAACTGATGAACAGATATACATTCCTGGGTGTCACATATTTGTAGAGCCACACACAAACACACACACAAATATACACATTGCATTAGCCTATACAGATACAGATGCATTTTCTAACCCTAACATCTTCTTTTAAACTGAAACTGTCAGTTCTGGCAAAATTTCAGAGTGAGTGGGACATATCACTCCTCTTTATGTATGTCTCAAACTTTTCCCCATTTCTCCAGACAAAAATTTTACAGCTTGGGTCTTATTTTTTGTATTTTTGGCCATCAGCACTGGCATATACCCAATAAACTAGGATGCTTTATAATGTCATTTAGGGCAGGACAAAAAAACAAAAAACGATAAGATGATCAGATAAATTATAAACAAACCCACATTTCAACCATATTATATGCACTGTCTGAAAGCAGCATTGCAGTTAAAGCTAATACAGAAGATGTTTACCACACTTTTAAAATACACCTTCCCAACTGTGAAACGCTTTGGTAGCGCTACTTTAGGTTTGAAAGTCTCCTGATCCTCATATCACTCAAAGAGCTGTTGTTACAGAATTGGTTCAGGCTTGTGGCTATGGCTCCAAAGTGTCCTACCACGGCCGTACATTCCTTTTTATGCCGAAGAATAAAGTCAAAATAACTTAATTTCTACCATGTACGAGCCATGTCATTCTGATGCTTTGGTTGTAAAATTTAAAGAGTTCAAAGGATACCACGATTATGACTGTAATCAAAAGGGTTGAAGAACAGTAAACTTTTAATTTTGGATACATTATTTTCAGGCTTGTGCACGAAAAAACAGGGGGCGTCTGGTAAAAGGTTAACTTCCAAATAACTTGTATGGTAAAAACAGTTCAACTAAGCTGATCATCTGACTGCTTTTGTTGTTTACCCAACTCTGTTGGAAAACTGTGTGCAGTTATGTCATGGTGCCAGATTTGTCTCAAACCAATAAAAGTGACAGCTAAAACTACAAACATAAGGCCACTAGGGATTGTGAGAGTTTAAAGATTTTATGAGTTTAAAGATTTTATTCTGTGCCCAACTAGGCCGCGTAAAATAACCCTGTTCTTCCAACATGTGACCAAAAATTGCACTTAATGTGTAGTAATGTGAGTAACAGGGACTGGCCTGTATTCCCTCGCAGGATTTATCCAATAATGTCTCAAGATTTCAAAAAAATCGTCAATTTTATGACACCCACCTTTACAGGACAGGTGTAATACTCTTGGTCAGCCACTGACAAAGAAAGGATATGATTGGGTGGCAGGAAGTTCCAGCTGAGCACCTGGTTGGCCAGGGCCAAGTAGCGCTGGAAGACAGACGACATCTGGGCACTCAGGTTTTCTCGGCGGCTGAACTCCTGCAGCACCTCCATGGTCAGCATGAAGATCTGGCGCAGGCCGTCCTCCTGGAAGCGAGGAAGGGATGGAAGAAGAAGAAGAAGAAGAGGAAGAGAAAGACGGATGAATTCAGGAAATAAAAAGTGATGAATAAAAGAAGAAGCAGTTATGTGTCACTAGATTGTGAGAAATAAAACAACAGAACACTGGTGAGGTGGGGAACAAACCTGGAAGAGACGTTTGCAGCTGCCATGAAACTCCATGCTGAGGCCGATGCTGCTGGTCTTACTGGAGCTGGAGAACTCGCTGAGCAGAGCTGTCAGGATGGAGCAGGCCAGTGTTTGCTGCAGCAGATAGGGTTGTTTGATCACAGAGGTTAAAGGTTATACAAAAACTTATTACTGTGGTCAAACTTGAGCAACCACCGTATCCCACTGTGTTTTAAATATATACTCGTTAAGAAATAAATACCGTACTATTACAGTATACAGAATAAAAAGGTTAGTATGGAGCTTGATTTTTGAGTTTGCTGCCGATGGACACTATTGTCCCACAGTGCAGTGGATACAGGAAATGGAGCAGCTGCAAAACATTGAAACAAGTGGTGGTTGGTGGTTAGACAGCTCAGTGAAGATCTATGAAAACAAAAATAAGTACGAAGCCTTTGGAAAAACATTTTGTTTTCTCTATGTGAAGATTACTTGGCAGTGGGAACCTAAAGTCACAGGCTGAAATCTGACAGTGCAGCAACTGCATCGTTCCCAGTAGAACACAGTAAAGTATGGCATATAGTCTTTTTCTTTTTTTCTTTATTATCTCTTTAACTTCTGGTAACTGACTAAACCACTAATTGTTTCAGGTTCACTTGTTTCTTCCTTTTAAAATTAGACAGAAGAGTCCAGATTAAAATGAGCTTTTTTGACCAATCACATCCCATCCTCCATTTTTTTTCCTGTTGATTAAAAGGACATTGTCCCTTCAGAACCAGCTAACTCACTCATTAACTGATGAATCTGAATAAGGACACTCTTGCACAAAATTAAAGCATATTCTTTTGGAAGGACACGTTTCATTAAGTTTCTAATTGTAAATGGAAGCAGTCCTGTCTGGTTTTGTGGGTCCTTATCAGTGAAATCACTTGCTGCGGTCTGTGATTAAAATTAAACTTTCAGCACTTTCTGCCCTCCATGGAAGACAGAGACCTTTTTTGGTTTGGGATTTGGTTATGGTAACAAGTGAAAGAGTGCCACCTACTGGATTAAAAGGAGATGTCCAGTTTGTTTCATAATACAGAGCAGCATTGAGACAAAAAAAATGCCAATATACTTTTACAAATGTGAGACAAATATTTTGCCTTTGTGTAGAAAGGTTTTATCACATCTGACACATTCAGTCAGCAACTTGGCTTCATTGTTTTTCCATAAAGTCACTCAAACCGTTCACAGCACCGGCCACAAAATATGTTGTCATGAAAATGCTCTTTGACAAGATCTATTTACAAACTGATTTAAGTGCACGAGCAAAGAAAACAGGCACTCCACATTATACTTTCTTCTAACGACAGGAACATGTCTGGGGCTTCGAGCCCAGTACAGCCTTGGTGCCATTTTTTATTTTCAGACTGAGCTCTCTGTAATCTGATCCAGATCCCGTGCAAGATGTCTGTAACCAGGGCACAAATGTGGTCCACCAAGGCGCAAACAAAATAAATATGATCAAAGCTTTAACCCAGTTTTGCTAACAAGCATTAATCTAATTCTTTAAATGTGTCGGCAAAAACCTCTGCAATTTCTGGCATTCACCCAAAACTGTATTTTGGCTAATTGTTTTGAGCCTGTATAGCCGGCTCTAAGAACAGCTCTGAAAAGAGATAAGATTTTGTATCTAAGATACAATTTACTGTGAGAGGAAACAACAATGGTGAAGTCACTTGAACAGTCAAATCTCATTATTACACCTCCACCTACTATTAATTCACAAGATAATCTCTGGTAGTTAGAGTTAGAGATGGTTCACAAAACAGTTGCATATCACCTAGAACCATGTGCAGCTGTGCGTTCTTTGTGTTAGTCCAGGAGATTTTCAGTTTAAGTCACATTTTGGAAAGCTAAAAGGATTAAATGATGATCACCTATCTGTCTATGTCTGATCCTGACAGTCCTTGCGTAGTCAAAACTGAAGAAACTCAAAGCCGTATGGATGAAGGTGCTGTGCCTTGACATTGTGGGCAAAAACCAAAATAATCCTATTAACTGATCAAAAAATCATCATGTGCTGTAAAATGCGAATCACTAAAAGCTACACAGGTATGTCTTTCTCACCACTGTGGGGTTCCCGCTGCTTATGAGCTGTCCGACCTCGTGGAAGATGCTTTTACAGTTGATAGACTTGTCTAGAGAGCCTCTCTTCACGATAACCGCCACGGCCAACAGGATCTGCTCGCGGACATACTTCTGCAGGCTGAAGGAGACAGGGAGGCAATTGATGGTTTAACTGAAGCTCTGATGCAGAGGAAACTTACAGTGAATGCAACAGAGATAGTGTGAGGTGAAGTGAACGTTCACCACTGCAGGGGTGCAGAACAGTAAGAAAAATAAAGTGAAAGAGGAGTTTTGTGTCTGAGGGTGGAATCGCAGCTGCAGCTTGTTTTCTTTGGCCTGTGTCACATGAAAAACTTTACTTCACTGCATTTTTGTTTTTTTGGGTTTTTTTAAATCACAGTGTGTAATCAAACAGAAATCCTTCTGGCTTGTTTGTTGAAGAGATTTTTTTGTAACTTGTCACTGCATCAGGTCAGACACTTCATACACATTTTTATCAAGTCTCTTTCTTTCTTTCTTACTTGGGTCTCTGTAAGACGTAGGTGAGCAGGAATGTCCGCAGCGACTCGATGCTGCTCTTCTCCAGCAGGATCCACTCCCGCACAACAGCCTCCATGATGGCTGTAGCTGCCTGGAACAGCACATAGTCCACCTTACTGGTCTCTGGAGAGGCAAAGAGTAAAGGGGGAGAGAGGATAAATATAAGGAAAGATGCAGGAGAATAAGGACAATATATAAACTCAGATATATATATTGTAAATAAAGGCACTGACACATTTCCTGATAACTTGAGTTTACATTAGTGTTTGAGTTTAGGTAATAACTAGCCATCTAATCAGTTCAGCTAACATAAAAAAATATTAGCTGAAATTGCTGTGATCGTGTGCTATTGCAGATGGCTTGGGTTATAACTAACGGATATTTACATAATCAGTTATATCTGGTGGTCATTTTCTTGTTCGGTCTATAAAATGTCTGACATTAAAAATAAGTGATGCAGTATAAGTGATTACATCAGTGGTTACCTAAGATGTGCTTGCAGATGGCAAAAGGGGATTTGGACTTCCTGAAGGAGAGGAATACGTGTTCAGCATGCTGCCTCTGTTCTGTGCTGACCATGGACGGCGGTGCCTGTAAACAACATTTATAGATGAGGCTTAATTTTCTGGAAGTGAGAGCAGGAGTTCCCTCAGATGGGGACCCTGGGTGGTGCACTCTCACCCTGAGTGCACAGCAAACATCAAGTCAGTTAGAGCAAAGCATTCATTATTAAACCAATACCATAGAGAACTATCCCCATCACACACTGTGATATTAATATTGTAGTAATACTTTACAAAGTACAAACACAGCTAATAACAGAAAACCCTCCATAATAATAAAAAAGACATAACTCCAAATGCTCTGTAAATAAAAGTGAGAAAGTGCAACACGCACGCACGCACGCACGCACGCACGCACACGCACCCACACACACACACACACACACACACACACACACACACACACACACACTCTTTTATTGAGGAGTATCACTGTGATACAGCTCAGCAGGAAAGTCACATTCCAGGCTTAATTGCAAAAGCAACGCTGCGGCTGAAAGCAGCAGAGGAAAGAAAGACCCTTTTATCTCAGAGCAAACTGTGCACACACACACACACACACACACACACACACACACACACACACACACACACACAGATACACGCACACTTCGAGCATACTATGATGAAGTGGCAGACACACAACACACCAAGACTAGAAATGAGGATTATAATTTGCCTGAAAAATATAGTAAGATAAATTAATTAAATCAAAATTTGAATGACATGCAAATATTTACCTTGATGACAAGAAATTTTAAAGCTGCACTCACAAATATTCTTATATTGACGATGAAAAATTTTACTGTGTGTAATGTGAAAAGTGTTGGTAAGTGTCACACATGGTTTGAACCAACAGGAAATTATTTCTGATTCAAAGCTTCTGACTTTCAGCTCATTATTTTGATTTTACAGCCCACAGCTTTACCGCTTTGGTTCGGTCTCATCACTCTCATCCTTTTCAGCTACGGCAAGCAGCACACACACAAAGCAAAAAGCACACACACAAAGTTAGCCACATATTTCCTTCAATACTTGGTGGAGACCAAAACAGAGGTAAAAGGAGAGTGACTTCCATTCAACAAGTGGCCAGGAACACAACTCTCTAACAAGGGCAGGACTGACAGCCACTAATTCAGAAGACACCTGCTGACATGACATGTGAGGGCGAAGCTCTTGTGTGGCTGCTCACATGAAGCGTCTGATCCACCCAACAGGCACATGTCTCAGCCAGTATCAGGTTTAAACAGGGACGTTTGCTTTAAAGCCCATAACATGGACAAGCAAAATGGCAGAAAGCAAGAACAGGCTCTAGCTAGCTGCTTTACCCAACACACACGGACTCCTGACATGCACATGGTTAGCCACTTGCTCCTAGCTGCTGTGTTCATTTGTTCCAATGGAGGCAGGAGGGTGCACAGGGGTGGAGGGCTGGGGTGGGTTTTTTTAGGGTGGGGGGGGGGGTAAACACTTGATGTAAACGCGTGTTTTAGGAGATAGAGGATGAGCTAAAGCTGCGGACCGAGGTGCTCAGAGAGTACAATGAAGATTAGTGAAACGTTAAGAGCTGAAAGGGCGAAGTTTCTGGAAACCTGAGACACATCGGAAAGTGTCCAAACGTGGGGTTATATCCTCGGGTGGTGGTGGTCTGTGTGAGGAAGGGGTGTAGACGAAGAGAGAGTGGGAAAGTGTACCATTACGAGCGGATTTTTTGCGGGATTTTTGCGCCACGCACCGTTTCTCTGGTTAAAAAAAAAAAAAAAAACCTGAACACATCTAACAAAAAAAAAATACGAGAAAAAAACAAACACCACCGGGAGACTCCGACCGCCTAACTCCACCCGAGACAAAGTTAAGACTCATGTACCTTCTCCGCCGTGGCTTTAAAGTAATGCTGAGTTTCTCACCATTAAAACTTTGGCAGCGCTTTCCAGCTGTGTGATCACTTCTGGTGCACCGACCGCCGCCATCATCGTCCCTCTCCAATGACGCGCCATGCGCTCTGCATTGTGGGAGTACGGCGCTGGTACCCGGCCGGGTTGAACCCCGTCATCCTCGGCGCGGAGGCGGCGGGTACTGCAGCCGCCACGCGGAGGAACCTCCACTCCACCGCAACACGCACTTTACTGCTAATGTAAAGAACCGCACGCTTTATTTTTTAACATAACTATGAAAAGAGACACGTTAGAAACTGATTTAACTCCACTTGGAAGTCATGGATGGGACAAAAATGGCCTATAGTCGCAGGTTCAAGGCCTTTGGATGAAGTGGCTGTCATTTTTATTTTTAATTTTATTAATTATTTATTAAGAATCAAAATGACTGCAAAGAGATGCGAAACAGTGAAGTAAGGCCAAGCCACTACAAGCCAATGGCAAAACTGAAATGTTGCTTGCATGTATCAGTTATCTTAATATACAATATTATGTATAAGAACATTCTGAAAGGCACATTAACTCTTTTTTCCGGGTAAAGTGCAAGTAAACTGAATTCAGATGGATTTAGTGGATGCCATTCAACAGAAATGTAATCTTTCCTCATCTATTATATTTAATTTAATTTACAACCGATTTTTTTGCTTGAGTCGAATTTTATTAGATAAAAACAAAATCAAATTCAATATGTGATCTGGCTCTGAAGCTATGACAGGGCTCAAAATAACATTTGTAAATAGTAGCAAATAAAGCTGTGTCGCTTTCTGTTCACACATTTAATGCACTGAAATAAAGCACAAAGTCCAAGTTGGTTAATTTAATTTATACATACATTTTACACACAATGACTGTGAAAGCATTTTTACAAATTCTCAGTTCATACATAAATGTAAAAAAAGAGATAGGTGTCCACATGACATCGTCTATAATACTGTGTAGACATGGATGTTTGAACATTAGCACAAGGGAAATTGAAAAAAAGGGGGAAAGATACAAAAAAATATGTATATCTGTATAAATATAAATTCAAGAGTAACAGAATTGTATCATACATGAAGAAGCATCGAAGACGAGCAGAGGCTCCTTAGAGTAAAAATACAAAATGAAGAGGATACACAAGCAAGTCTTGTGAAGAAATCAGATCAAGTCAGTCAAAGATTGTCAGTCATCACTCTCTAACCTTAGAAACAGAAAACAAAAACACATCCAGGAAACACCTCACACACTTTGTGGCACTCACACACTCTGCAGAGAGCCGCGGCTCTCGTTATAAAGCTTTTTTTTTTTTTTGTCCTGGTCGATGCGGATTGGCAACGCAGTCAACGAGAGGTTCAGAGAAGTGGACGCACGTCTGGGCGCACGTCTGGGCACACGTCTGGACCGGCTGACAGAAAAACTGGATGGGGAAGAGTGAAAGAGCAGCGCCTGTCTGCTTTATCAGTCTCAATGATGGCGCCCTTGAGCAAGGCACGTCATCCATAATGCAACCAGAAGACTGTGGTTTATCTAGGCAGCTCACAGGCGACACTGGCTATGTTTACATGCAGGATACTGCCTTTAGTCCAGTTTAAACCACCATCAAACACAGTCATGACAAACAGGGAAAAAAAAGTCCTTTACCATCATGTTTGCATTAGTTTTTGTGTATTCATGCAACAAAGTCTGTGATATGAGATTTCTATTTTGAACATTCCACTCCCATTCCACAAATAAAACCAGCAGCTTCATAAATTTAAACATGACCTAAACTGCAACATCGTACAGCCGTGAAAACCCTGTTTCCCTTTCCTAAAACAGTACATTGCAACTGTAAATACACTTCAGATCATACGCCTCACCAGTCATTGATTGCAGGAGTTGCAATTTATTTCCCTGGACTTCTGTCTGACTGAAATAAGAACAAAACCATTGGTGCATGTAAACAAAGCCAGTGTGAATGTGACACAGAGCGTGCTCTGTCAGTTTCCCCACATCAAGAGTAATGGTATAAGAGGTCTGTAAAAGAGGTCTGTGAAAAAGAGATGATAATGATAAGGTAATCTTTTAAGATTGTGCTGCTCACCATAGAACACAAGGCACATTTACAGAAAAAAAAACTTTCAATACATTGTCAAGCAAAATAATAATAATAATAATAATGATAAAAAAAACAGAATCT
Organism: Toxotes lorentzi; assembly: GCA_037833715.1. Lineage (NCBI taxonomy): Eukaryota > Metazoa > Chordata > Actinopteri > Toxotidae > Toxotes > Toxotes lorentzi. The sequence continues at coordinate 4,014,819 of JBBMJY010000007.1, read as the reverse complement.
TCTGTAACAGATCTTATCCACACATTTTTCATCATTCTGCCAGTTATGCATCAGAGAATCACTTATAAGTTCTGACTTCTTTAGCATTCCCAGTCATTAAGTCAACTTCACAATACTGTTGGGACAGTTGGGTATTAATGAACAGCTCAGTTCAAAGAGAGCAGTTACTGTTTACTGATTGTCAATAAGCATGAAGGATAGTGTCATCTGCTGGGCAAAAGGGCTCCACCACAGAACAAAGGCACAGGTCTGTGGAACTTGTGGTCATTTTGGATAAATAAAGAAAATGTACCAAACACTAGCTCCTTGTTGAAGTTTAACCGTTCATTTGTAAAAAATAGAGAAAGCTATTCATTCTTGTTTTCCGATTACATTTCCTGAAGCCTCACCTGCCTCACTCCTCCTCTTCCTCTAACTTTTATCTACTCTGTTCCATCTCTTTCTGAACCGGAAACCTTTACACCCTCCTCTCCGCCTGCATTCAGGACCCGCCCGGCTGCAGGAGGTGAAGAGTCTGCCAACAATGTTCTGCAAACACTGATCATCATCATCATCATCTTCGTCGTCGAGCGGCGACGCACACTCCAACATTCAATTAGAAAGGCACGTAGCTTGTTACTTTCAAAACCCAGGCACACTTGGCAAATAAGCCAACACTTCTTTAAGCCACAACAAAAGAAAACAGGTACACGTAATAACAATTATAATAATAATGTAAATAATATTAACTACAATAATAAGCAGCATGATGTAACTGAAAAAGAAAAAAAAAACAACAATATATTTGTACATTTCAGTACTAAATGTTCAAAAGGATATTAAGTGTTTAGAAAACTATATATAATGTATTTTTATTTGTATTGCACATAGTCATACTATCACGTTTGGCTGTTGTAAGAACATGTTGCTTTGTGTTTTTGTGGCTGCCTCCAGAGGACAGAGGAGGCTGGTTAAGTTAAAATATAACTGTGGGACTGATCTTTGCAAAACAGCTGTAAAATTGTGCATCTTGGCGAATGTGAGTGTGTGTGTGTGTGTGTGTGTGTTTGTTAGAGCTTTTGATTCTCAGTCTGAAAATAACTCTGCCGCACCTGAGGCGACGGGCTGAGGCCTGTCCAGGTCTACGAGCGATTTCTCTTCATTTCTGTGTCATTTTATTCATCACTTCTTTACCTAAAAACAAAGCATGAGAAACTATTTCTTGGTATAATTTTTAAAAATTTGATCCATAACAAATATAGAGATGTAAACTGAAGACACAGAAATATATACATTTTGAAAACTGGATGCTGCTAAAAGGGACACATTTTCTCTGGGTGACAGAGAAACCCGGGAGAATCTGTTCGTCCATCTACTCTGAGACAACTGAGATCAACCTGCAGGGACTCACGCCTTCGTCACCCTTTGTAACCGAGCACAAGCTGTACTGAATAAGAGTGTGCGTGTGTGTGTGTGTGTGCATGCATGTGTCTTTGTAGCTTATTTTGCAGCAGCTGTGAAAGAGGCGTGTTGCTAGTTCCCCACCCACAATCCATCCCCGCAAAACCCACCCCACCCCCACCCCCAACCCTGCGTGATCACCGAGTAAACTGGTTCCACTCTTCACATTGCCGTGTCCAATATCCTCCTGTTTCAGACAATCACCGTCAAGGTGTTTCAGTCGTCCGTAAGACCAAGGGTGGAAGGAATGGGACAAGAAACGCCGCTGGAAGAACCAGGAGCAGTCCTCGAACTAGAACTATTAAATCCATTCTAACATTCTTATATTCCCAAGGATATTAACTATCTCCCTTCAGCCTGAACACTTTGAGTCTTGCTCTGCTAACCGCATACTCTTCACCCTTGGTGCAGTCAGTCACATACAGAATGTTGTTGTTTTTTGGTCCCGGATCAGGGGAGTTCTGTATTTGGAGTCATAGTGGACGCACAATTGATTCCACAAGGTGGCGACGTTCGTCAATCCTACTCCTGCAACTTAACAATCACACATGCCAGATTTGCATAAACACACATACACACAGATGAAGAGCAATGGTAGGTGGGAGGGCCATGAGCTGAATGACAAACGTTAATTGGCAAAAAGAAGCACACGCTGCTCGGGAAGTGTCAGTCAGCAGATCTAGACATACACTGGCTCACATCCCTCCCCCTGCTCTCCCTCCTCCTCCTCATCTTCCTCTTCCTCCTCCTCCTCCTCTTCTTCCTCCTCCTCCTCTGGGCCCATTCCACTGGCTCCAGTGATGCTTGGCGGCACCTCGGAGGCCTCGAGCGGTTTAGGGTAGCGGAAGGGGCAGCCGTTGTCATCGAAGAACCTGCGGAAGGTGAACTCGTAGAAGGCATGCTCTGGGTGCTTCCCATGCGGGGAGCAGAGCGTGTCCAAAGCCCGGGTGCTGTCCCCGCTGTCACTCCACGCCCCAGGGCCGCCCTCCTCCTCCACGGGGTCAAAGTTGGACGTGTCCATTGGGTGGGCGATCTTGGGCCTGTAGGGGGCCGGTTGCTGCCGTAGATTGCTGGAGAAGTCTATCTGGGCGAAGAAAGGGTGGGCCTTGATCTCGCCGGCGCCGTTAGCGCCCAGCCGATCCTCTGCAGAGCAGCACAGGCGACCGATGATATCGACAGCCTCTGGGCTCAGTTTGACCTGAGCAGGCACCTGCAGTGTGCTCTCCCAGTTAATGACCTGTGGGTGGTGGTGGGGGGGGGGGGGGGGGGGGGGGGAAACCCAGCCAAAAAGGTTAAAACGTTTTCAATCTACAAAAACTGTTTTTTTTCCTTACTCTGTTTTCCCTCCCTTAAAATTCACCCGTCCT
>JBBMJY010000007.1:3983912-4011912 GCA_037833715.1 Toxotes lorentzi | reverse complement strand
CCCCCCCCCCCCCCCCCCCCCCCCCCCCCCCCCCCCCCCCCCCCCCCCCCCCCCCCCTCCCCCCCTCCCTCCACACACAGTACGCAAGGTTACAACAGTTTCAAGCTATAAAGACTGTTCTTTTTTATTGATCTGATTTCAATCCCTGCAAATTCAACTATTATTCTTTCTTGTTCATAAAAGTGTGAATGTAGGGGGACAGATAAAATGCAGAACTGTTTAACTGGCCTGGCCTGCTTCGGCTGAACTGATCCACAGACACCAGGCTGACATCCATTCGTCCACTGGTCAGTGATTTCATTTCTAAATCAAAGTAGGGGTATTTTTCTTCTTCACTGACCTTAATCTGGGTCTCGGTGGGTGTGGGGGCCAGGAAGGGCGGCTGTCCCACCAGCATCTCAAACAGGATTACTCCCACGCTCCACCAGTCACACAGCTGGGTGTAACCTGCAGACAAGGAACAGATATCAGATGAATCTCTAAGTGCTTTCACTTTAGAGATAATAAACATACAGCAAAATCCAACACAATCCAATATTTGTACAGACACATATTTTCTGTTGGTTCTATGCTTCAGCGCATTCATTTATAAAGGAAACACTGACTCTGTACTCTGATACTTTTATTTCAGACACTGTTCAGCTGTATTCACAGTAATTATTCAACTTATTCTCACTCACCTTTGCGCAGCAGCACCTCAGGTGCAATGTAGTTAGGAGTCCCCACCAAGGAGTGAGCCAGGCAGCGCTGGTGCTGCCGGTTGGCGCGCTGCTCCAGTGTCATCAGCCGATCACCACAGCGACAGTTGGACACGTCATCCCAGAAGTCACTGGGCTCCATGCTGTCCTGTCTGATGTGACTTCCTACAGACAGAAGAAGAAGAAGAAGAAGAGGATCAATGTTGTTGAACTTCACAAAGAAAACAAATAATGACACACTGCCTGGATTAGCTAGTCTGAGTTTCTCTTGAGCAAAGCACATAATGACCAGCAAGAGAAAACTGGCTGGACCTCGCAGAGGCAAAGTCTGACAATGCACCTGCCTTAACTTTCCATAAATATGCGGACAACAGGCAGATTAATAATAATATGATGGTATCAGCAGATGACTATTGTCCCCATACACTGAAATAAGTGTTTTTTGGAGCCAAAGATTGGATTTACTCTTAGCCTACCTAAATTTTAACATTCACATTAAGATAATTACAAAACCAGCCTACAACCATCTATAGCTGCACTGTAATTTCTATTTTAATAATTAATCTGTCTCATTCTGATTTAGTTTGTGTCTTCTATTTTAAATCCTATTTATGTCTGTTCACAATGTCTTCTGTTTTTGTGTGTTGTGTAAAGCTTCGTATTGCCTTGTTGTTGAAAGGTGCTATAGAAATTAATTTGTCCTGAACATGAGTTTTAAGACAATACAATCAAAGTCCAAAAAAAATTCATTCAGTCCTTTGTTAACTCGCGTATATGTGTGTGTGTTTGTTAAGATATTCTGGCCATGTAGCACCGTATAAACCGTCATCATAAACTGCCTCACCTTTCTGGTAGTACTTGGAGTTGTGCGTCCAGCGGAAGCCCGTGCACAGACCAAAATCTGTCAGCTTGATGTGTCCGTCCAGGTCAATGAGGATGTTGTCGGGCTTGATATCGCGGTGGATGAAGCCCATCTTGTGGACACTCTCGATGGCCAGCGTCAACTCCGCCACGTAGAAACGAGCCAGAGTTTCAGGGAAGACGCCCATTCGGATGAGCAGACTCATCATGTCTCCTCCGGGGATGTAGTCCATGACGAAGTAGAGGCTGTCGCGGTCCTGAAAGGAGTAGTAAAGACGCACCACCCACTCGTTGTCTGCCTCTGCCAGGATGTCACGCTCTGCTTTCACGTGAGCCACCTGCACCAAAGAAAGCATTTGAACCAGTCTGCATAACAACTTATCATCATCAATTTCAATAACAGCAATAATATTCATAAAGGCACACACTGGCTCACAAACACAAGACGTCTTCAAGACCTTCACACTGTGTACCATATTCATAAAAATGTATTAAATCACCTGATTGCGGTTGAGGACATCTTTCTTGCGAAGTGTTTTCATGGCGTAAAGTGCACCGGTGTCCACTTTACGCGTAAGACACACTTCACCAAAGGCACCTATGCCCAGCGTCTTGATTTTGACAAACATGGACTTGTCCATTTTAGCACGGCGTAGCCTGTTGTAGTTGGACTCTTTCTGGTTCAGCATCTTTCTCATCTGCTCCTGCTCTGCCTCCGACAGACCAGCCTGGGCAAGAGTTGAAATGGAGAAAGACAGCGATGGTGAGGGTTCATTTTTCATTCATGATTAGTAATGACCTAGGAATGTGGCGCTGTGGGCTAAAGCCAGGACCTTGACCTTTGTGGTCAAAATTAACTCATTCTGTTATTTAACTGTCTGGGTCTAGCAGTGGTATTTTTGTCTAATCTAAGAATGCCTTTCAGCCACTTCTAAGCAGGTCAAAAAGGCAGAGGCCAAAGTCATGGGTCAGGACAAGTTCATGCAAACACAAGTATGAACTCACTGACTCCTCATACCAAGACAAAGGTTTTGTTGTCTAGAAGGAGAATTTTCTGGATGACAGCCTCTTGGACATCACTGCTCCATACAACCCCTCGTCATCCCCATCTCCTATGCAGACCCAGGAACTTTACCAATGGGTTTTCAGGTTTTAGCCTATTAACTACAAATTGCTTAAACATTACTTCTATGTTGTGTATTTTAGGCATTTAGCTAATGCTATGTTAAATTTGCTGAATACAAAGTGCTGAGGTGCTAAATGCTTGAATTTATAACATAAAGCAGTTTATGAGCACGGAGTGCTGTAAAATGTCCTCTTACCTTGGACATCTCTTGTTCCAGCTGAAGCCTGCGGTTGAGTTTCTGCTGGTAGGTCTTCATCACATTCTCTATGTGCTGCTCCATGTAGAACTTGAAGGCGAAGGGTGAGTAGGTCTTGATGCGCGACTCCCTCTTCTCCTCATCGCGTCCATTCTTCCTCACCGGAACAGGTGACGTCTGGATCCGCTTCTTGTCCTTCACTGTTTTTTCTCCCTTTCCCATCTTCGTCTTCTCTTTCACCTGCTGGCTCTCCTCTCCCTTTCCACTCCCTCCGCTGCCACTGTGTGTGCTCCTGGCAGTAGGGTTGCTGAGCTCCTGAGCTCCACACATGACTCCGGCTGCCTCCAAGGCCCCTGGCTCACCAGCTGCCCCAGACATGAGCAGGTTTTTGGGATAAGGCGGAGGCGGGCAGCGTGGCTCCTGAGCAGGCTCGAGGGGGTAAGTCTCCTCTGGCACGTAGACCAGAGGCTCTCCTGCATCCTGGGCCTGAGCAGTCATCCAGCCAGGATGACACGGTCCCACAGCTGTCTTGGGCTCTGGCCTCATCACACGGATACTTTTAACTGGCTGTTGAATGGGCGGGGAGGTTACAGCCGTGATGGTGTTCGGTGGGCCCAAGGAGGGCTCCTGTTTTCCAGCTGTAGGAGGTGCAGCCATCGCAGGCCGGACACCGCTGGGCCCTGCAGAGCGACTGTTGAAGGAGTTGGTTCTGCTGGGGACACGCACCTCCCCTCTGAATGGGCCCTGGGGCTGGGGTTGCCTGGCTGGAGGGGCCCCTTCAGGGCCTGGAGGCCCCGCCCAGTGGTGCTCATACAGGTCTAGGTTGAGGCTGGCCCTAGATGGTGTCATCAAGCCCTGCGGCAGATCTGAGAAGTCGGGGCCCATGCCTGCCACCCCACCTGGCGAACGGGACATCATGTGGACCTGGTGCGAGGTGGGGCTGGCTTGTCGGGGGTGGGAGTGAGGAGGAAGGTACAAGTTAGCAGGGTAGCCTCCCCCTCCTCCTCCTGGCCCATTCTGACCCATGGCCCCTTTCCCCTGCATATTGACGTAGTTGTCAGGTGGTGCCATGGGGGGCGGTGCCATCTTATTCTGGAAGGAGGGGGTCCTCTTGACACCATAGCCCGCAGGCTCCATCATGTGCGGCCTGGCATGACCGTAGTCATAGTGGGGGCCTGGGACAGGGCCCCCTGGTGGTTGTGGCTGGAGCTGCAGAGGCTGGCCAGGGACATTGTAGCTCATCATGGGCCCGTGCTGCTCCATGCTCCCAGGGTAACCTTTCTGCTGGGCCCCTGGAGGGTACATGGTGTTGGCAGGGTTGCTCTGGGTGGCCATAGGTGGATAGGTGCCCATACTGGGAGGTCGACCCATCGGGTTTCCCATGGCAGGGCCCTGTGCTGCACCAGATGGGGGCATCATGTAGTTCATAACAGGGGGAGCGCTCATATAGGGTCGGGGCATCTCACCCTCAGGGCTGTATCCTGCTGCCCCCTCATACATAGGAGTCCCCATCTGATGGTATGTAGGCATGGCACCTACCTCACCTGAAGCCTCTAACGCAGGCCGGTGGTCCATTGTGTTTGGCATGCCGGCTTTTCCTGTAAGGACAAGGAACAAGACCACTCAATACATGCAGCAAAAACAGCAATTTAATCTTAACTATGTAGAATATGTAGTTAAGAGACATGAAGCACATTTAAAATCCATTACTGAGTTTGTATTTGTACCTGGTGAAGTCTGCTTGATGACACGGACGATGAGCTCATTGCGGGGGTCAAGGTAGCCCATTTTGCTGATGTACTCTAGGGCCGCTTCGATGTTCCTGCTTCCTGTCTGCTTTAGCGCCCGCACTGCCATCTCCTGTAAAGCACACAAACGAAACGGGATGCTGAGAAACTTCTGAGATACCTTACTTTGACACATTTTTTCATTCAACAGAAGAAGTCAACTTTTTGACGTTTAATGTCGTCTAAAAACAAGTAGCTGCACAAGAAATTTGTCTAAATAGAGAAGAATAAATTGTGAAATTTTAAATCAGATCAGAAACGATTCGATTAAGGAATAATTAAATAATACAGTGAATCTAGCCAGACATTCAGTGCCAGCTTTTGAAGTAGTGACACAAGTTGGCTAGAAGCTGCTGCTTCGAAGGTGTCCATAAACCCAACACAAAAAACACAAACTTTAAAATACACAACGCCCCAGTAGGTGCTCAAGCACCTGCATCCTCTCCACGTGGGGTCACATACCAGTGACTTCCTGTGCCTGTCACAACAACACACACACACACACACACACACACACACACACACACACACACACACACACACACAAAAAAAAACATACCAAAACAAGGCCAAATGACTGCTGGAAACGGGAATAATTCATGTGAAGGGTAAGTGACGTGTAATTTCAATATCTGAAAAAAAAAAAAAAACACCTGAAAAAAATTTTAACTTGAGAAATTAAAGTGGTTGTGGTTAGGAAAAATGTTTCTTAGATGGCATTCAAAGGCAATTATTGTAAAGCCACATGATCTTTTGTAATGGCTGCAATTATTTCCTGTGAATGATTCAGTAGTTGTAGCCCAGCAACAGGGTGTGGTCCTGTGTGTACCTCAGACGAGCTTCACCACAACTGACCAGTAAGCACTGCCTTTAAAGTTTCTGTTTCTGTAGCTAATTTAACACCAACTGCATAAACTCAATTTATCCAAATGAAATATTTTACATTTTTTACTGCATTCTTTGTTCCTTCACTGTGTTTTGCTCATTTCAATACGATTTAAGAATCAACAGAGACTCAAAAACTCGCTTGAGAATGATCAGTCTATCACTGTGAACGTCACATCACCTCTCGACTTTCAGTCACAGTTACAGTATGTTGTCAGCTTCTGTTAATGAAACGGATTGATCTGTGCTCTGGAAACCACACGCAGAAGACAAGAGTTCATACGTGGACTCTGTGAGAAGGATCAAGGGATTCTGCAACCAAACTGCAATAAAAAGATTCCTGTTTGGCAGCCAACTCTCCAATCTCAGACACGGGAGTTTCCTGTCATGGATAACGCACCACCCAAATTATTAATGTCAGTCTGATTTTGTTTGAATAAGATGCTAAAACACAACAATACCATAGTATAAGCTGGAGATTTTGTTTTATATTCGACCACGTTCAAGTTAAGCAGCTTACAAAACTTTCCCTGAAGATCAAGTTGACTTCTTCGTGTAAAATTGCATTTTATTTGCCCTTTGGCTCGTCTCCCTCCTCTTTCATACCCACAGGTGGGGCATGTGGAGCTCATCCCATGCCCGGAGACTTGCACTCCAACAGGTGGGTCACTGTAAAAGCCCACTGGTATGTAGGTCACCGTGTGTGAAAAAATGTTGCGGCCAAAAATGCGAAGGAGGAAACATGCAGAGCATTCCTCTCCAGTTTATGGCTGTATTTATTAAACAATGCCAGTCATTCCTTTGGTTCTTTGCGTTAATTTGAAGCAGGAGATTTTAAAAGCAATTCAAATGAGAAACCACCCCCACGTCCCCCACCCACACCAAAACGTCTGAAACACGTACTCAGGCCGGAGCAAGACACAGTAACCTATTGTGGTTCTGATTTACGGTTGGAAATGTTGGGTTTTATATTAAATTAATAAAATAAAGGGAAGCAAAAGCCAAACAGACATTTTCCCAGACTTCAGTTAAAAATATTACAAGACTCAAATAGGTCATTGTAGGGAAACAGCATAGATAGTCACCCACTGTTTATGTTGCATAAGGGCGAGATGATGATGACGATGATTTCTGTAACTGTACAATACCAAGCTTTCAACCAAAGTTTGTCCATTATCAGCCAGCAAAACATTTCATCTGTTTATCTACATCTCTTCCCATGGCGTTGGATTTTACATAATACAGATTTAATGGGAGTTCTAATAATAGATTTTACTTGAATTCCTTTCTTTAGTGTCGAGTGAAAACAGGCTGCTATAACGTGACCCTGCCTGCAAATTAAAATTCCTCCAAGTGATGAGACAAGGCCGACAAACTACATGAATGTCTTGTTTTCTTTGGTAAAAAGGTAAACAAACATGGACATCAAAGTGTAAGATAAACACATAAACAGAAAAGCTGCGATGGAGCGACCCACACCTAGATGAGGAAATCCCCTCGAATGGCGTATGACCTCACTGCAAAGACGTTTCAACCCAGACCTCTGCCCGGCCGCTCAGACGCCCCTGCTGGCCACATGCAGTAACAGCAGCCACAAATTAAAGTCTGCTTTTTACAGATGACAGTGTACTGACAGTGCATGTATTTATTCAGTCATAGGGCCACTGGGGAGGGGGGCACAGTGTTCCCCTCAACCGAACCACCAACCCTGACAGGGTTAAATTCTGCTTTTACAGAACAAATCACATATTCTGTTGATTTATGAAGTGAGAAGAAGTAAATCCAACTCCTGTAGCAAACATTAAAAATGAGTCTTTCTTCAAATCCTGAGATACTGCTGCTTTTCATTTCATGAACTTTAAAAACAGAAAAAAAAAACTAAACAGACATTCCACAGTATTTATTATTTTTTTTATTAAAAAGTATAAATCAACAAAATATGTGACTTGCTCAGGGCTGCCCAAACTTTTTTTTTTTTTTTTTTTACAAACGACCGTACTGATTAAATTACATTACAGCAGCAGTAAACTAACTAGCTGAGGCTGCCTCCCATGTAAAACTGACAAACATGCATATTTATTGACTACCTGTCATAAAAATATGTTTTTTATTTCATTTGATTTTTGCTTTCCCAGATTAACTTCACATCAGAGCAATAATATGATGACTGTGAATAACTGAATCCTCAGTATCTTAAACATATAGATGTATTTTCACACCATAAATCTAAAAACCACCATTATAACATATGCATTATCATTTATGGACTATTACCAAGGTCTCTCCACTGCTCTTCTCAAGAAAACCAATAAACACCTGCGGCACATTCAGACTGCGGCTGCCAGATTTCTAACAGGAACCAGGAGAACTGAGCACATTATTCCTACTCTTAAATCTTTACAATGGCTTCGAGACCATTTTAGAAGATTTTAAAGTGCTGCTGCTAGTTTATAAATCCGTCAGCAGTCAGATAAAAGTGCCAGGAGTCAGAACCAAAATGCTAATATTAGCATATGTAAGCTGGTTCACTGACAACTTTGGGTTTTCATTTGTAATGAAAGCAAAGAAGAAGATAATATCTCACAACAGAAGCAGCTAAAATATATATATTTGTCCTTTAAGGGTAAGGAATCACAAGAAGGAGAGACGTATTTATCCTTGTGCAGCCATTTTGTGACCCTTCTTTCTGCGGTTTCTCAGAAAGACTGGCCGCCCTCATTCGTCAGGAGGAAACTAAATCAAACATAAATGGTTTAAAAGTAGGACCGCGCAGCAACCGTGGGCACAGTCAGTCCTCAAAGCCAGGAAATGCCAAGGCCACACACTTTCTATGCCTTCTGCAATGTGTGTGTATGTGTGTGTGGTGCCCATCACAGTGCGTCTCTGTAACTGTAAATACACCAAAGCATGAAGCGTGCACACGCCTGCTACTAACTCTATGTCCCTGAGTCCAAGACTGACCATCCACACACACACACACACACACCACTGTTTATAATCTGTTTCCTGTGTGTACGTGTGTGTGTGTGTGTGTGTCTGTTGCATTCCTGCGTAGCCAGCAGAGAGTGCTGGCTGCCAGAGCCGCCCAGTAATGTCACATTATGTCCCTCTCTCACTCAGTCCTTCTTCCTACCACGTTTACTTTCCTCCTGCTTCTCACAGAAAATCTCTCTTCCTTTCAAATTCTATTTTGCTTTAGTGGCATTAATGGAAATCGTACAGATCTTACAGTGCAGAGCTGAAAGGAAATGAGGAGAGAGGTTGATGGCGGATGACTTACAACAATTGTCCTGAGCCGGACGATTACATGCAGAGCTGCAACAGCTAAGGAAACTATTCTGATAACTGTTTAATTATTTTCATGCAAACATTCAAAACATTTCCTGGTTCTCAAATGTCAGGATCCAACACTTTTCCTTGTCATATATGACAGTAAAGCGAACATTTTTGGGTTTTGAGAACACAATTATAGTTTTTTCTATTGTTTGTCGATTCCTTGGATTTTGTGAGTGTGTGCGTGTATGCGTGTGTGTGTGTGCATGGAGATGGGCCCGGTGACCCTGGCTGTCATGGCGACAGATGTTCCCTGCTCACATTCCTCTGCCCAGGAAGCAGGAATTCAAGTTATTTGCAATGTGGATCGTCTCTCTCTCTCTCCCTCTCCCTCAGTCGAAAATATTCAGGCCACATTTGCACTCTTGTCATAATGGTTGCGGGCTGAAAGCTGCAGAGTTATCCCAAACGTATAATCACCAGCCTACGAACTCTACACACACACACTGCTTGACAGACTGTGTGAGCTACTCACACACGTATACTCTCGTTTTTTCCCCAACAACATTACAACATTATAAAGTTTTTTTGTATATTAGATGTCTCTTTGACCCAATTCTGAAACAGATTCCCTACAAATCAAAGCCACATGGTGGACGTTCAGGAGCAGAGTGCAGTTGGACGGACATGCTGAGAGGGACGTCCATGCATCATTTCCACACAGAGGTCCATAAAACCTGCGCCGTCTTCCTCCCTCCTCTTCCTCATCCCTGGCAGCAACGCGCTAAAAGCTGCTCCGCAGACAAAACAAGTGCACAGCAATGCTTAAGCGAGTTACGCCGTACTCACAAAATATTACAGTGTGAGCCGAGGAAAGCCAACATACAAACCATGAACACTAACACATACGCTGATTCCAAGTCACGTCCTGTTGGCCTCGTCGTTACATAAACACCGCAGTGTTTGCTTGCTCACACGCTGAAGGCTTTAATATGCTTAGCGTGCACCAGATTCCTTCTCGGCCGCAGTTTGTCCTGTACATACAGTAGAGGGCCTGTGAGGATCGACGAGAAGCTCAGGGAGGGAAAACGCTGAACGCACCCTCCTTTCCTTCACTTCCTTTCTTCCCCTGTCATCTCAATGCGTGGCATGCCAGTGCACCCCCACCCCCCACCCCGCCCGGCTCGCAATCCAAAACATTTCCTCCTTTAAAAAAAGTGATTATGTAACGAGCCACATTGCTCTGTAATTTGCAGCTAGAGAAGACGGGAAAGACAAAGAGGAGGAGGAAAACAAGGCCGACTGATAAGAGCTGGGCTCAAAAAATGCCGGTTGACTCAAGAGGAAGTGAAGGAGAAATTAGGGGAGGGGTGTTCAAGGACAGGGTAGCTGATGTACGACAGCCGTGGTCGCTCTGGAACGGTTTGAGAGACAGAAAACACTCACTCAGTCACCTAAAAATGGTCAGTCACAGGTGAAGTCCATCACAGCAACACATCCAGGGTAACAGTACTAATGGATTATTAATGACACGCAAACATTAGTGTAGTCGAGTGTGTGTACAGGTGCTGGGGCAAAGGTCAAGAGCTGTATAAAGACGCATTATTATCTGCATTCAACATTCAATCAGAGGCAGCCTATGGGAGCTCTCTGATTGGCTGTTCAGATAGCCGAATCAGTGATTTCACCATTTTAAGACAGGTTCCTCTCACTGTTCCACCTCTGCCTTTTCCTCTCATCTCCCACCAACAGAACAGAATCAGAGCAAAGACAAGGAAAAGGCTTTAAAGAACCAGCTGCAGCGTTTTATAAGACGTGTTCTCACGTAGTGTAGCAGGGAAAACATACATATCTACAGAGGTGTGAAAATGGTTTTTGGGGATCATGGGGATCATGAACTACTGACACGCTATTTCCTCTCATGCATCCACACATCATGTGGGCGGCAAGCTGGCCCTTAGCTGTGGTATTCTTGAGTTCAACTAAAACAAAAAATTGATGTTGAGCTGCAACAAATAGTCAATTCATCAGTTGGTTTACTGACAACAGACAATTAACTGCCAGTATCCAGTTAAAAGTTTTAGCCATTTTTTAAGCAATATCGAAACTCTTGTTCCAGCTTCTCAGATTTCATAACTTTATGCTTTTCTTGGTCATAAATGACAATATACTGAATCTCTTTGTTTTTGGGCTGTTGGTTGGACAAAGCAAGACCTTTTAAGACATCACCTTGGACTCTACTTGACTACAGCAGGCATTTTTCACTATTCACTGACATTTTATGGACAAAACAAACAGTCGTTTAATCGATGGTGAAAATAAGGTTTGTCAGTGCTTGTTGTGTGAGCCCAGTTTGGAGTGTCAGGGGAAAGAAATCAAACCATGCCAAGGTGAAACAGCCTTACAAGAACACACACATAAAATTAAAAACTGTGTATAAAGTCAGGGGAAAAAAAGTTTAGTGAAGCAGATATGACTGGGTTAAAACCGAACTTCCACCCAGTAAATTGAAAAAAAAAACAAAACTGTTGAATTCACAACTGTGACAAAATTTTTTTTTACTTCTGGTACCACCCTCACATAGACTATGCCCCTTTTGCTGTTGATATTTAACAGTCTTGCAAACAAACCCTGATCTGTGCTCTCACACTGTGGCATCTATTTTGGTCTAATGTGCTTCGAATGTGAAATCACTGGAGTGAAGCAAATATAAGTGTTGCATTCTTGACTGCTCACATTTTTATCAGTACGTCATTACTGAATTTACTTCAATTATGAATTAACTATTTATTCAGTGTAATTGATCAATCAAACCAATTATTCAAAATGTGCATTTCTGGTATGAATGACGCAAACACACACACAGACCTACAAAGACTCGGTAGAGTGTGAGAGACCAGAGACAGAGGACCAGAGGCGACATGTTGGGTGGCGACTCGGCTACAGAAGGAACTGTTCCACCCTGCTGCCATTGAATGTTCACTTCCTGTTTGTATTGACTGGGCCCACACTGGTCCGGTCCACTGACAATGGTGGCAGCAATGGAGGTCAACTAGCCGGCACTGAAGCCGAGGAAATGGCTGCCACTGCGGCCCATACGCCTTTCCCAGTATTTTGTATCATCATCAAGGAAAATGTAATTATAGACACAAATTAGGGTCATTAAAATTTTTGAGTTTGTAAAGTGATGATCAGAAATAACTTTGCAGTTGTAAGCCTTTGTAAACTCAAATCAATCTGCACGAGAAACTCAAGTTTATACATGAGTAGAAACGTTTGTATTTGTAGAAAAAAAAATACTGTGTGCATAAAATCTGTGGGTAAATTATATCAGGGGTGAGATTTCACAAAGACACTGTGAAGTGCTTTTGTGAGACACTGAAGTTACAAGTACGAATTCTGCCCCTGTCTTAATACCTGAATTTGTAACCTCACCACTGATTTATGTTTACACAGGCTCGTGTGTAATGGACATTTTTCAATATTTTCGAGATTAAATAAGCAATAAAAAAAAAAAGGGTGGTTTAATCAATAATTTATCCTTTTGGGAAATCAACTAAGAAACGTGACTGGCAGACCACTTAAGTCCTCCTGGGCAAATCACTGAATCAGTCCTGAAGTCTGATTTTTCTCTACTTCTCACTCCTCATAGAAACCTGGGGCCTAAAAGTATGACACAATTATCTCAGTGCAGTTAAAAGCAAATCACATTTGTGCTGAAAAACAGATAAAAGCAACAGGTGAAACGCTGAAAAAACTACGACACTTTTCCCTGACCCTCTAAATGCAGCACACGCTCAGTTCCGACATGTAAGACAGGGAAACAAGATGAAGAGCAACGGCCCCGCTATCAGCAAACACCCAACAAACAGCAGGTCTTTAGCTGAGATAAGTTAAAATCGATTTGGCTCGGCCCCACCGCCTCTCCCTGCGGGGGCAGCCTCATAGCTTCACTGTAGCGAGGAGGTTTTCTTCACAGTGCTGTGCATGGGCTTGAGCGGAGCATTCTTCACATGCCGAGCTCCATCACAGGGGCCATCCTCGAGCCCTTTAACCACTGATGTACCAAATCTAAACTGGACCAGCTGCATTGTGTGATGTCACGCTGTGATTTAATTATTTGGTTTAGCTGCTCCTGAAACCTTCCCCATCTTCTTCACTTGGCCTGAAATTTCCAGGGAACACATTCCAATAGTTTCAGGGGGTTTTCCGGCAGCTGCTCAGACTGTGCATGCAGGAACCACTGAACATTTAGTGTCACAAAGTCAGTGACGCAAAAAAATCAAGACTTCCTCATTCATTTTCAGTGAATCCTGTACCAGGATAAACCTCTATGTGGTGGCACAGCATTTAATAAGCTATCAAACTGGACTTTCTGGTTCATATTTTGTCTTCTAACAGAACATTTGTGCATCAAACCCACACCAAGTAAACACTCCTGGCATCATGACTGAAATGAAAGCGCCCTCAGTTTTATTCCTGATGGAACGGCAACACGCTTCGAAAAGTTTGGGGATAAAATGTTGTGGTTTGATGCTGAGGTCAACTCTCCTTTCGGCTCGAGGGGAGTGACCCCTGATTAACAGAATCCACATGACTCCTTTGCTCTGTGATTCCTGAGGCCTAAAGCAGGCCCTCACTTCCCATGGAAACACTCTCCCTCCTCGCTCTTCCACAGAGACTTTGATGGCGCATTTGCATTCCTCAACTGGGACAACAGACAGGGTAAACGCCAAACAGCCTGGTTGGGAAATCCACCTGATATTTCAACACTTCAACGGTCAGGCCTGCGTTACGTAACGGCAGCACTGCACACTTGGCGAGGAAGACTTGTATTGTATTGCATCTAGGAGCATATGGCCCTCTTGACTGCTTTCATTAAGAATTCCTGACTGGAGGAGGCAGAGCGGCTTTGAAAAATCAGAGCGGAGAACAACGCTTGCTCAGACACACACAACACTAACATATTCATACACTGTACTAACACACGTCACAACACATCCTCTCTCTCGCTGCTTCTTAGGAATGTCTCACACATCATGTTATAAAATTAAACTCATTTTTGTTGTAGAGAGGAATTAAATGTCATCCATTAGCACTGCACTCGACTGCTTCCTACAATTCTAGATGTAAAAAAGACAAAATATTAAATCTAAAATGAGATTCTGTGAAGTTTTCTTACACATCTGTTCATCTAGCTTTATCCTTTCAGGAATTTTGTTTTTGTAAATTCCATTAGATATATTTTCCTGTACATTGTAAGTTTTCTAAAAATTCAATTGAGAAAGCATTTATTGATAAAATATCCAGGTGGGCTTTTGTAGAGATATTAAGAGGAAACAATCTAAAACAACTGGATCAACTGAGGCACATTCTCCCGACACACACATATTAACGCTCACACACACTCTCTCACCCTCTCTCTGGCTCACCTGGTCACAGCCGGCGTTGACCAGCTCCTGCAGCATCTGCCGGTTCACCTCCCCAGCGCCTGCAGGGTGCCCTGACCCGGAGGATGGACCCGACTCATTGGCGAAGGGCATGAGTGACCTGCGGATTTCCCGCAGGGCACTCTGGTAGTTGTTGAACTTCTGCGGGGGTCGGAGCTGCTGCTGTCTGCTGGCCGTGTCTTTCCCGCTCTTGCAGTCGGCCCCTCTGCCGCCATCGGTCCGGGAGCTGCCTCCATGCAGAGCCTGGCTCACCAGCTTGGCCGGCTGCTTCAGGCCCTCCTTGATCTCCTGAAGCCTCTGCCGCGTGTTGCCCACATACGGGGCAGCTGGGAAAGTCTTTGGCCTCATGGCCTCGGTGCCCACGGGCAGGCACCTACTTTAAAAGGGAAACACACGAGACCACACACAGTCGCACGCACACACAAACTGGCACTCACTCCCCTACACCCTCCAAAAGATCCCTTTCAAGTTGGCTGACCTAAATAGATAAAGAGTCTCCTGCAGCAGATGGAGGCACAGATCTGGGAGTTGTCCTGTGTGTCTCTTATTTGTTTGTGTCTCTCTTTGTGTTTCTGATTCCTGCTGATGCTGGTGGGGTGGGTGAAGGTGATGTGGGGGTACTACAGGCATTCCATGGTGTGGCTTTCAAGGCTCGGGTTCCAGCTTATTCCAGGAAATGCAGCCGGTCACGAGGGCACCGCAGAGCCAAACCATGATGCTGCCAATCTGTGCCTGTGGAGGAAGGGATGCATTTAGTGCACGAAGACTGTGGTCGGGCATACTGTTCATGTTTGTCTTATTTTCTAAAATTAAAGCAAACACTGGGCAGTTTACATCATAAGCACAGGAAAGTTGGGCTTTTAAACTGAAATGAAAACAGCTCATCAGGAAGGACACTGCAAAAAACAAACAAACAAACAAAAGGCCATAACTGAAGTAAGTCCTTGGATTTGAAATATGTTGGCAATTCAAAGCCAAAACTACAACTTTTAAAACACGATACATGTCGTTATGTTATGTTGTAAATTCTATCAGTGCATTAGAGAAGGACATTTATTGAAAATACTAATAACGTGTGTAACAGGATTTAATTGCATATAGCTGAGATTTTTAAACTCATGTTCACTGTCTTTGGACACTATCATGCCAACAAGACTGAAAGGTTACTAGGAAACAGCAGGGTTTGATAAACTGTAAGAATGCACGAAAAAATCTTAATTGATCAGCATTTTGGCCTGTAAAATACTGATACTAAAATACTGATTACAGAATCAACTGCAGATTAATTTTCTGTTGATCAACTAGGCATCACGATCAGCTGTTATTCAAATACTGAAAACACTGAAAACTCTATTCCAGACCGATTTCATGATTTCGGATGATTTTTAATGTCATAAAATTCAATATCAAATTATTTGACTTTCAGTAAAAATCTCACACAGGACCAGTTTGAAACTGGTATAACATGGAAGTCAGATTCAATACCTGTAGTGAGTACTAGTGCATACCTAATGCATAATTCAGGAATGCTAGGGGTCGTAAAATGCCACCTGCCCCCACCCTCCTCACCCCATCAATGCATAGCTGTGGTTGCACAAGTCAGCCCCCGTCACTGCATACTTCTCCTACGTGGTCATCGGTAAACGTGGGGTCAAAACAAGTCAGGCGACCTCCCTGCCTCAGACCCTCTGCCTGTGATGCTCGCCTGTGATCAGACATTTAACGCCATCTGACAGTCTTATCTGGAGAAACATACTCCGCATTCTGCCTCAGCAGCGTTACTCCTCCAGGGCACATGGGATGACGTGTGGAACAAATGCACATGTTCCTGTCAGAAGCTTCACGTGAGGACCGACAGTCCACAGTACAGTACAAACGGAGAGAGACAAAATGAGATGTGGGGTGACCAGAGAGGACAAGACAACGAGCGACGAGATTCAGGGTAATAAGCACAAAATTTGCAACAAACAAACACAGGCTGTGGCACAAGTTGTGTTTGGCTGTACCTGTGAATCCAAAGCGTGTTATCATGCTAACATTTACTAATCTACACTAACCCTAAAGCACAACAGAGGCTGATGGGAAGTGTTTAGTCATAAACCAAAGAATGAGGCAACTTTAAACTTTGACCTGATGATCACACTTAGTGAAAAGTTAAGGGACCACCAAAGCTATTACAGTTCATCCTGAGGGGGACATGAATGTCGGAGCAAAATTTCATGGCAATCAATCAAACAGTCGTTGACATACTTGTGGTGAACCGACAGACCAACACTGCCTTACAGCCATGCTGCATGTGGCGCTAAAGGGGAAATTAACTGCCTAAAGAATCTGTTTCGTTTTGTCTGTTTATTCTGCTCAGACAGTTTGAAAATCACTGCAGTCCGTCAAACATGCATGTCAGTGTAGCTTTGACTTTCACTGTAGTGATATAATGTTAGATTTATCTGTCTGCAACTGCATGTGACATGTCCGTCTTTCAGCTGAATTCACAGTATGTTTGCTGTTAACTGAAAAACAAAATGGATATTATGTAATTTTCTATTTTCTTAGTTAATAAGCTTGAACGCAAAACCAAACCCTGTGGGTCTGCCCAGATGTTTAAGGGAGAACAAATATTTTATTTCTGCTTTCTGTTTTTACATTCATTGGTTTGTTTTTCTTTCTTTTCTGCGTTTGGGTTCCACTTAATTCAAGTCTCACTTTCACTTGCCAAGCAAATAACTCTTAACAGAAGACCCTGAAACTGACAGGCAGGTCGGTTTCCTGTCCAACCGAGCGGCTCACAAGCTCCAAATATCTTTAGAGAAGATCTCCCTTTGGCTGGCAGGTGATGTCTAGTCTCCAGATACCAAACTGGTTTGTTACCAACGTGGAAAAACTGCCACACACAATCCCATTTTAGCAGGTTTCAACTTGGCTGTGGTTTCAAAAACCTGTCTGCTATTCCAACCATTTTGTTAAGCAATCAACCTTTAATTGATCTGGTTGTATTTCAGAAGGTCTGGCTGGCAGGTATATGAGTAGAAGAAATGTATCTGTTTATCTGAATTATCCTGACACATGTAACTGATGAGCTGAAGGGGTTTCCTCCTTCATGCTTATACCACACCCACCTAACATAGGAATAAAGACAGGCCGTGCTTTGTCATTTTAAAAAATGTGTTTGTAGTCGGTGTAACTCGTGGCTATGTTTGTTTCCCCAGTAAGTTAGCGTAACCGTGAAGCACTGTGATGGTCTGTCTCAATCTTTACTATATGTGGGTCAATCAAAACTCTAAGCGCAAGGTAAAGACTAATTTACACAACCAACAGAGTTCAAGAGTGCTAAGAGTTATTCTGGGCGTCCAGGGGTCTGGGAGTAAAAGTCATTCAAAAGTTGCTAACAGTAAGCAAAATATGAATCCATTCACTTTTGTTTTCTAAGGTTAATTTTGGGTGAATGTGGCAACTACACAGTGTAATTTCAACAACTAGGTGCTGCAGCTCTGATTCATGCCTCCGACTGGCTTCTTCTTCATAGCAACACCAGCTGAGGCTCATGGATATTGTAGTATTTAAAGCTATTCGCCAAGTTGAAATACTTTAAATTGATGGGTGAGAGCATGAGATATATATATATATATATTCTGTATACAGATGTAAAAAAATGTCCTTAGTTACTATCCAGTAGAGGCAGAGGAAGACTGGCACCATGGCATTCACACCAGAGTAGCCAAACATAAGAAGCTGTTGAACTACACCCCCCACCCGCCTCCTCCCTGGCAGTCTGCATCCCTTTGGGCCATTTCTAAGAAGGACACAGCACTCACTGTTTGTACAGATAAAACTTTGTATAGACAAAAACATGTTGGGTTTTCTTTTTTTAATATTGTTGGGAGGTGGGGTAGGGTGGGGCCTCGCTGCATAAATGTTGCTCCATCTCTGGGATCTCTTGCCTCCATTCCTGTGATGCTTTAGGCGCCATGTCCAACCAATGAGCATGCCATTCCACAAGTATCTACAAGTAAACTCATACCACCGTTGAATCATGGGACAGTCTGCGCTGACCAAAATAAACCAGAGATCTATGGATGATCTCTGTCTGGAAATAGGCTGTAGGAGGGTGTCTGGGGCAGGTCCAATGTTAAAAATGTACCAGAAAAAAAAAATGTGCAAAGATATTTCTCTGCTAAAAACCACTCCTCACATACACAGCGTACTTGACCCTGTTCATCAGCACATACCTAAAGCCTTATCTCTGCTTTGACCTAACTCTAAACCTAACCTCTGACTCTAAATTGGACAACACTCAATCTGGATCTAGGCAGGAACATTCAGTTTCACAAAAAAAAGAAAATCCATCTTAATGTGTCATTTCTTAAAATACTGATTTCTGTAAAATAAGTAAACAGATAATTCAATTTTCCTAAATTAGTGACATTTGTGACACACATCACAAAAAATGTCACTTCAGAACAACCACTCAAATGAACGTCAAAGCCAAGGAGAATCACTTTAATGTGCAGTTCCTCTAACGGCCACTAGATGTTGACTCCACTGAAGTGGAAGGGAATCAGACCCAGATCATATCGAACCTGTGTGATAGAATTCAGAGAATCTGGATGGTAATGTCTCTGCTCTCTCTGGCAGAACTTCCTAAATGGGAACTGTGAAGCTGGTATAGCCGACAGGTTTGACGGGCAGCTGAGATAAATAAGGAAGTAAATACATCTTTATTTATACAAGTTTTCAAACAGAAGCTACAAAGTGCTTCACAATAAAAGCATGAAAAACAACACGATAGTGCATAAAACAAATGGAAACAGCAAAAACTAACAAATTAATTTTACATAACAAATCTAAGTTTAAAAAAGCGACAGTATAAGTTGAATCTGAAGGTCTAATAATAAAAAAAGGTAAACTATTCCAAAGTTTATGGACACAGGCAGTGAATAATCTGTCTCCCTTCATCTCTCGGACTCAAACTCTCTATATGGACACAGCAATTTATAAATGGACTCAGGACCTCCACCATGTAGAGCCTGGTACTGTAAGTAATAACAAAAATTTTATAGTGAATACTATTGAGCTGAGGGTAAAGCTGCTGGCACGGACTGCCACAGCTCATACAAGACATATCACATTTATACAGACAAAGAACAGCTGAGGAAAAGTCACTGCAGTTGAGAAAGTGCATGTGTCTGTATTAGAGAGAGAAAGAGTCGCCCAAAGCTACAGTGGTGAGTAACTCCCACTGTGTAAACTCACATTTCGCCTTATGTGTGAGCAGATCTTAAAACAGGTAGTATTGTAATCTGAGTCCAGGTATAAAGAAAACATCAACAACCTTGGACATACTTCTACAACCCATGGTTTCCATCCATCTCCAAGAGCAGAACATAGGCCCATCGAAATTCTGACTGGGCCTGCCTCATCCCATATTTCACCAAGCCCTTTCACTATACTGCCACCCAGTTGGATCCTTGATTTTAAGAGTGGGTACTGGTTGCCTGCCGATGCACAATAAAAAACACACGACACAGCTTAAACTGCCACAGCCAACATCTGGCAGCATCTGTTTGTAGTCCAGTGGTGATTTCCCACATCATCCCTGTGGTACTTCCCTGACAGATGCCTCTGCACTGCCTGAGAGAATTAAATCCAGCTGTGGCTGGATACCTGACAACGCACTGTTGCACCATCATAGCCTGAGTATAAAAGGCCTAATTCTTTATAAAAAAAAAAAAAAAAAAACTAATGTGAGCCTCGGCCTTAAGAAACAGACTGGCAGGAACATAAAGCGTCTAAATAAAACTTGTTGAACTGATAACACTAAACACTGCAGGCAATTAAACATGGTAAAGGTGTGTCAGGCAGAAAGAATGACAGTGTGTGTGTGTGTGTGTGTGTGTGTTTGAGCGTAGTAGTAGCACACCTGAATGAAACACATGGTTGCATCAGTGCCAAACTATGCAGGACTTTAGGACTGGAAACAGCACATTCAAAACAAATTATTATACATCTGCATAATCACTTCCCCCCCATGTATTTTACCACCTTACGCCAACACACTCGTAATATTTCTCCCATCATTTTATCTGTGAAAAATAAAATATGACCCTATAGTTTCAGAGTTAGTTTGGCAGGCCTTTTAACCACATGTCACAGGGCTGTGTATGCAGTCATGCTCTTGAAGCTCCACTGCTGAAATGAGCGCAGGGTGCACTGATACATAACTGGAGAGCCCCTGAATTTCCTTTTCTGTAACTCAGCGGACTTAGAGGTCCCCAAAGTTTGGGCCCCCTGCAAAAAAACTTGGAAGTTTCATCATAGGTGCAATTGCTTGAAATTATCACCAGGGGTTAATGTAAAAAAAACAAAACAAAAAAACTAACTGTTCTGTTTAGAAGTTTAGTCTCCGCATCTGTGCCAAAGGTTTAAAACCGTTACAAAATGGTGCCTGTGTAGTTTGCGGTCTTTGCATTGGGGCCACATGAAAACGATAGGAAACCCTTGTTTTAACGTCTGTGGCCTTCTCAACTGTGTGGGGCTGGAGAGAGAGAGGGGGGGGGGGGCAACACCAGAAAACCCCTATGCAGAAAGACTTGACTTTTAACCCCAAAGAGAGGTTAAGAAAGGACAATTCAGGTTTCTGTATCGCCCCCCCTTCCACTTTAACACACGCCTGACGGAACTTTTTCCTCAGCAACAAGTCGTGGAAATAAGTTACACCACCACTCCCCTCCCCACAAAATCAACTTACCATGTGATAGAAGCGGCGAGAATAACCCAAGATCGGAGAGTGAATCAAGTCGAACGGCGAAAGTCCGTTACTCGACCGTCGAGCGCGCAGATACGGCCGAGGGGGGCTCAGTGAAGGCGGAGGAGCTGGCTGAATGTGATGAAATGAGCCTCCATTTTCTCCCCAGACTCCAGGCAGGATCAGAAATGCAGCACAAAGTTGGACACTCGCTGCATTGTTAACATTCCTCGGGTCACGTGACGGACCGACGCACGTCAGCACGGGCCCGAAGATCGTCTATTAGCGACGACAGCCCGCCCAGCGGCTGCTCCGGCCTCACCGGACAGCGGCGCCACACCGATACTTCGACACGCATAAAAATGTAAGCGATCCGATGTAACGTTTTTAGAGCAAACAACCACAATATAAACGGCAGCAATTAAGAATAACAAGAGTCCAAAGTCCAAAAAGCATGAAATGATCATGTGTGAGAAGGCTGAAACGGCAAATACAAAACATTTTGCTTAAAATCATAAATAAAATGATTGATAAGTAGTTTCCTGTTAACCGAGTGAGGAAACCTCAGAAGGACTGGTTCTAATCAAGAAGAAGAGCAACAGAGCAGATACTGATAATGATTTAAGAAAAATAAATCCAGAGTCCACACTGTAGTAATGGATGACATCTGTGGCATGTTTAAGGCCACTATGTGCAGAGTTTTTATGTGGCGATATAGCATCTTTGAAATTCTTCTAATTGCACAAGTTTCTGTTTGTAGAAAATTAGACAACGTAGTGAAAATCCTGGGGCAGAAGTTTGCATCAGGGCTGAAAATTTCGAACTCTAAACAGAGTGACAGAGTGAGAGGTCTTGCTTTCTGCTCCTCTCTGACTGCACATATTCTAGGCGGGGCTTCCTCCAAAGCATTTCTCTCTTTGATAAATGAAAAAATATCAGTACATTACTCAGTCACTCCTCTCTGGCTTTGTAAGGAAACTTTACTAATGAGCCAAAGGCCATGAATCATCGTGAAAGCAAATAAAGGACTATGCTCTCTTATCATAATGTCTAACACATGGACCAAAGAGGGGACAGCATATGCACCACAAAACTTCAGTACCTGTTTCCACATTTAGACACAATGGGGGGGAAAAAGGCCTTAGTTGCATTTACCAAACTTTAATTTTTCAGTCACAGAGGCAAAGAGAAAAACGGAAGAAATGAAACCTTCAGAGGTTACACATGATGGAAGCACATGCATCCATAACAATAGAAGGCAAACAGCATGGCAATACAAGTGTAGTGCGAAGTGGGAGATAAACATATAGGATAGCTTAAAGGAAAAAAACAAAACAAAACTGGGTTTACAAAAAACAGACATTAACCAGTCTGTCGCTGAACATGTTTCATTCATCTCAACTTAGAAGCTTTGTTTTAGAGAGCGAGCTAATAAAAAGTGAGCCATCGTCCACTGGCCAAACTCACTCTCCGTTATATAAAACCCACATGAATAGTTGTGTTCCTTCTGCTGAAAGAAATTTAACCAACGTTCATTTATTAAAGCTTTTGTCATGAACTATTCTTAATACTGGTGTCTGGTCTCCCCTGATACCACTCCTCTACAGGAAGTGCTTCATTTTATGCTCTCACAGGCAGCAACAGCAACAAATAAAATAACAAAACCCGAGGAAAAAGGTGCCACAGTACCCATTAAAATGTCTTGATACAACTTTCAAATGATTACTCTCAGTCTAGCAGCAACTCTGCAGTCTACAAGCATTCAAGTTCACCAGTTTGCTGATATCTGTGTGGTGAATCAAAGACTTTCCTTTGAAGAGGAACCATGTCTGTTCATCAAAATAAGAACACGTATCACTTAGGATAAAACTGCTCAAAATCAATAATTATTTCAGAATTCTAAAAAGATCTTCAGAAGCGTTCATTAATTTCATGTTTCGGTTTTGTTTAGAGTAAACAGAAGACTGTTAGCATTAGCAATGACAACCACAAAGGCTACCTTAAAAAAAAAAAGAAAAAGAAAAGCATAACAGGTCAGGGAAGACACAGCCATCCAAGGGGGAGGAGGACATCCAGGGGCCTGAGAACAGAAGGCACATTCCACTTTGGGGTACCATAGCATGCCTATCTGCACCCAACACTGCTTATGAACCCAAGACCTTTTAAAGCCTGGCACCAGAACTGGGCCAGTTTAGTCTCTGTTGCTGGAGCAAGCTTCCCATTGTTTGAAAAACCTTCTCCAATTAACTTTAGGCCCTGAGCCAAAGCACAAGAACCACTGTTGTAGTGTTTAATCTCTCAAAACCTTTCTCTTAAGAGCAAAGTTATAATATACATGTAATGACTTGACATCATTTGGAATTTACACATAAATGGCAGAAGAGGGAATAATATACCACAAGTGAGTAATGAAAAAGGAGGCTTTACACTGGAGTGCTGACTGTTAATGTAAATTTAGCTTAGTAACCAAAACAGAGAGGGGTCTACAGCATGTCGTATGATGCAAAAATAAATGTCTGTAGAAAACGCAGGCTGATTTGTAACAGCAGTACCAGCTTTACAAACTAAGGCACCAGCAATGCAGGACAACAGAAGACGCATTTCAATAAGAGGAGTCTTGTTTCACGCAGGTAACTCTGTATATCAAAACAGATTTCTCAGTTTATATGACTACATGTAAGCCCATATCTGAGCCTCAACTGGCAAACTACTAAAAATATCAAAAAAACGCATTAAAGTGGCTGGTAACCTTTTTCTGGAAACAGCCCTGAGCCTTGTACTCTAACAGAAACATTTCAGTGGTATGTACTCATGTTTCAACATGGTCACAATCAATTAGAAGAGAACACGCTGAACAGAGCCGGTGAGAATTAATCTGTCACAAATTAAACGTACATTCTCCGAGTGCTGGAGCTGACATGCTCAGCTGAACAAAGTGTTAATTAAACCTCATCAGCAGCACTTCTGTGTTGAACTCAGAACAAACACTGATCACCTTTGGGAAATCTTTCCTTTCATAACACATTACTTCTAATCATTGATTTAGTATGACAGTAAAGGATTGCAGAAGCATGTAAAAGAGAACAGTATTTAATTTCAGTAAACAAGTCCCTGTCTATGAAGTTTTTCTTTCTGAACGGTCAGTGGCCACATCATGGATTTGTCCTATTCCCTGCTGTGTGTGATTAGAGCAACATATATTCATGGAAAAAGAACGTGGAACCATGGGAAAGTTTTTCCTTCCTCACCAGCACAAAGAGAATTTTTAGAAATCTCCAACTTTGTATTAAATACAAAGGCTAAACCATTTTGGAAAAACGCTGTATTTTAATATTTTAAAAAACGTTACCGGCTCAAATTTGTTAAACACTAGTGTTGAGCAGTAAATATTGACATCACTGTTAACTATGCAGCCCACGCTGGAACCACTGAGTGGACAAGCATCCACATTGCCTAATACAGCTGTATTATGGTAAATCCTGAACTGTGGTGAAAACTATTCGGTTATTTTACTTAACTTCGGTTATTTTTAATTAATGCCAGACTCAGCTTCCCACGGTGATTGTGTTCCATTAAAAACTAGCTGGCTGGCAAAAATGTGTGAAAATGCCAAAATACAGTTAGTTTGCATCCAGTAATCCATCAAAACCCTCATTAACCATGACACGTTTCTATCCCTGGAAGGTGAATGGGCAGGAGAAACCCTTATCTAAGAGTTGCATTACTATGCGTGTTATTCTTGTTATTTTAACCTGTTTTAAGTCTCTTTGTTCTGTGTGTACTGTTCTTGATTTATAAGCAGGGAGGCTGGTTTAACCAACAAACCCCTGTTCTGCAACAGAGGGAGAAAATATTCAGTAAAGTCAGCTGCTGTAGCGTTTGCTGGGAATGAAAGAAAAACTTGCAGACTCCTGCAGGGCACAGGACTGGATTAGTGGGAACACTGCCTGCACCACCCAAACTGCAGTTTAGATATCTCAGTATTTACACATGGTTAATGAAGACTAATTTAAAGATACATTTTGCTCATACAGTTGTCATTCAAAGCCTGAATTAAAATATAATACTACTAATAAAATAAAAAATAATGTCCTCTGCAAGTCTGCAATTCTTTGTCAGCTGAGTTGCATAACTTAATGACATCACATCTTAGCAATGTGGTTCCTGGATTTGGGAGAAGTGCTCCTATTTCCAAGTATACACTGACCTAGATAACAGGGAGTCACATGCACTCCAAGTGAAAATTAAAGTGGATAAGTGTAAATGAATTTTCTGTAGTAATCATGTAGTGTTGACACCATGATGTAGTGGGATAACATGGAATAAGGTCCAAAGCAGTAAAGGGAACTTAAGTGGGCACTAGTTTCTGTACAAATCACTCCAGTGGAGCAGCAGAGATGCACAGATTGTTTAAGGCACAGGCAACTTGCACAATCTTATCAAAGGTTGAGAGGTTTGACGTGCGCTCACAGGCCGTGGTGAAGGGGCTCTCGACCGGGCCAGTGAGCATGGCGTACCTCTGCTTCACCATGGAGATCACCCTCTCCACATGCCTCTGCACACTCACTGTCTCAGAGGAAGTATCTGCCAGTGGTGAGCCCACTGAGCTCCCGTACTCCTCTCCCTGGTAGCTACCAGCAATTTTAAACAGGGCTCCGCGGGCAGCCACGGAATCTGCAATGTCGAGATTGCGACTCGCCAATACGATGTCACCCGGGAGAAGCTTGCACAGAAATCCACAGCCCTCAGCCAGGCTCTTGTCACTGACATTTCCCAGCACGCCCCTGGACACGAAGGTGACAACGCCTTGCGGAGCCACACCAATCAGGTACTTCAGCACATTATAATTTGTCCCCACCCCCTGAGAGGTTGGTACTACCCTATGCTGTTGCTGCTGGTTGCCCCGGGAAACCGGCTCCTCAAAAGGCACCGTGAAACAGTCTATGATAACAGCACAGTCAGGGTGGGAGGTGCGCAGAGCTGCCGGCAGGTTTTTCCGGAGCTCGGCTCTAGAGGGCCAGAAGACAGCTGTTGGCACCAGAGTGGAGGACATGATGTTGACCATCCGGTGCACTGTTCTGGTCACAGTGCCAACTTTCACACCAAAGCGGTAGGCCAGGTCTTGATTGCGGAGGTCTAGACGAAGCCGCATCAGTGTCAGCAGTAGCTGCTGGAACTTGGAGAGCTTCACGTTCTTCATCCCATCCATGTGAGGTGCCAGCAGCCACATTACCGTCTCTAAGACAAAGTAGTTGGGTAAACCAGTGTAAAACTTTACTTTCTCTGCATCGTTCCTCAAGGAGTTCTCAGAGAGGGACATTTTCTCCACAGACTCCCTGAGGGCCTGGTTTTCCTTCTTCAGGGCTTTCAGGATGTCATCAAAGTTAACCGGTGCATCTGATGTCTGAGCAAACTTTCCTCTCTTGCTGTCACTCACAGATTCATCATCATCCTCATCATCTTCATCTGAGCTGAGGGAGGAGGATGCACTTTCCTCCACAATGGCCTCCTGCTCTCTCTCCTCAGGATGCTCTTCCTGGTGCCGTTCCCCCACCGCAGACCTGCCCTGGCCCTGCAGGAATAACAAGGCGTTGGCCGCCTCCACGCGTGCTTCCTGCTTGTCCAGGATCTCTAAGGCACCTGGCTCCTTCATTTCTGGGGATAAGGGAGCTGTTGTGAATACAGAGGGAACATAATCTGGCGAACGCGGATTCTTCACCTGTTTACCTGAAAAACAGGATGCAGCAAAATGGGTGGTTGTGAAAAGTAAGAAAATGCAGAAAAACAAGAAGTATCTGTTTAAAGCGCTTTCCCCAGTAACATTCCTCTTCAGTCAGCGGTTTTACAGATATTATGTTTTTCTTTGTCATGAAATTTTAAGCCAAATTTCTTTGGATTTTCGATCCAAAGAAATCTGAAGATAATACCTTGGGCTCTAAAAAACGTGACAGGCATTTTTCATTATTTTAGGACAACAACTAATCAATAAATCAGGAGATTAACCTGCAGATTAATAAATAATGAAAATAATCCTGAGTTGCAGCCCTAGTTACAGTCTCCTGAAATGAATTGGAAAAAATGTATTGGTATTAGTCTACCTTTTGCAATACATCAAATTTAAGTTTGATTATCAATCAAACTTAATATTTGAAGCCTCATAATTGCACATACCTTTATTGTGGTAAATATCACTGATACTGAGGTTTTTTAGCTAAAAGTCTATTTAAAGATATTATTAACTTGTTTATGATCAATAATTGATCATGAACATAACTTGATTGTGTGGAAATAATTATATTAACGCCTAAATCAAGTGTGATGTCCCTTGTAATTGCACCAAATATGCCAGTATTCCCACTAAATTTAATCAAACCATTAATCGTTTAGAAAGAACAATGATCCACTACTATAAAAACTCGGAGAAAATTCCTTATTGCACCTCCCTATCTGAACTGGAATTCCAGCAAAATTAACCTGACGCGGATCAAAACAAACAATGGGGTACTTTTAGTTTCGGAGTTGCACTGCGTTCGTACCTGAGATGAAGTGAGTACTACACAGCCGACTGCCGTCGTTCGGCACCCAGCCCTCTCGGTTCACGGCAGCTATCCAGCGCTGCTTCCTCTCGGGGTCCCGGGGGAAACGGTAGAACGATAAGGTGGTGCCTGGTGTCCTTCTGTTCCTACAGCCAGCCACCACACATGTGTGAACCATAGTAAGGCCACGGAGAAGCGTGGAGGTGTGCACTGCTATTTGTTGGGTGTTTTGACTCCCAAAATGGTGGACGACGAGAGGGTGGGAAAAAAAGGGGAAAAAAAGGTAGGAACGTCATTAACGGTCGTTTGCATGCAACGATCTGATTGGACTGTTCTGAGGCGACGTCACCGAAAGGTGAGCTTGACTCGCGAGGTACTAGAAAAACGCTAACGGCCTCAAACAAAGACATGAAAGAAAAAAAAAAAAAAAAAAAAATATATATATA
>JBBMJY010000007.1:3959799-3983603 GCA_037833715.1 Toxotes lorentzi | reverse complement strand
TAAATAATAATTAAAAAAAGTCAACTACAGGTGACTTTTTGAAAGAAAAAGTCGCCGCTGGAGAAAACGTTTGCACAGTTTCACGGCCTCATTTCACCGAGGCCGTTTTGTGTCTGTGGCAATTTCGCATCACTTTGTGGTTGTTCTACATCTTTATCACCTTTTTTATATCACTGGGATCCTTCTGCCCATCTAAACTTTACCACACTTCAATTGAATGTCAGGCTTAAACTACATTCTATGTAAAACTTAAATGGAAAAATTGACAACTGAATGTCACAAAAAGAAGAAGTAATGGTGTGTGTGTGTGTGTGTGTGTGTGTAATACTACATCCACAAATTCACATAAATGGAGAGAATTAGAAAAACCTAATTTGTTTCTATATTACATCTAATATGAGAAGCAAACGACTCCTACAGCAACAAACATGCTGGAGGCACTGTGGCCATACAGATGCAAATCATATACATATATTCTGGAGTTGGCCAAAGACAGAGGCATTTGGGGGCAGTGTGCCCTCA
This sequence comes from Toxotes lorentzi, assembly GCA_037833715.1. Taxonomy (NCBI): domain Eukaryota; kingdom Metazoa; phylum Chordata; class Actinopteri; family Toxotidae; genus Toxotes; species Toxotes lorentzi. Next base: position 3,983,081 of record JBBMJY010000007.1, on the reverse strand, counting down.
GTGCTGAATGAGGTATTAGGATATGTAATCTCCGAGAAGTGTTCCATTTTATAGCTGTGAAGTAAAACTAAAGAGGTGCTGAAGGAAGATAATTACTTGGTCAAAATTCTACTCACAGCTGGTAGGAAGGCCATTACGAGAAGCTGGCTTAGTACAGACCCACTCAGACCTGGACAGTGGTTAGATATATATATAGTTGTGATGGAGAAAATGACTTATTCTCTAAGAGTGAAAGAAGACAAGTTTTACAGAAAATGGGAAAAATGGATTAAGTTTAGATATAAAGATATCACCAATTTATTATTTTTACTTTTACAACATTATAAACTATAGTATTATATAAGAGTTTTAATAAGTAACATTACTGTAAATTACATTACTAGTTGTAAACTGTAACCCCCCTCTTTGCAGTTGGATGTTCTGTTTGTTTTATTTATTTATGAATAATGGCAATAAAGACAAAAGTGATATAAAAAAAAAAAAAAAGGATGTTCAAGCAGGTTTTTGAGTCTCGACGAGACTAGAGTTCGATTCCCTATTAGATAATGTGTAAGGTATCCAGGCAACCTTTAGCAGTGTGCGCTCAGTTTGTACACAGAGGTGTTCCTGGCTCCTCCAACATGTTGCAGCCTTTTGAGCTCAGTTAGACAGAGGATGTATACGGGGGTCTTGGTTCCAACACTGGTAATCCTCCTCAGCTCCTCCATCTGAAGCTCTGTCGTTTCTCCTGCAGAGGGCACCATAGCATAGAAACTGGATGATTAGATGATCCAAACAGTGCTTCTAATGGGTCCAGTGTTCCTTCCCCACTACTTCTTGTTCAAATGATCATTCACTGGAATAAAGCTAACAAATTTAAGCTATATCTGTGGCTCCATGATATATTTTATGTGATTTATCCGATTTGTTTTTTTGTTGCTTATTGCACTGTGTATGAAGTTAATTGATCAATAAAAACTACTCATGAAATTCTTTTTGAAAGAATCCTCTCTTTACTTTTAGAGACTAAAACCTTGGCACAGTACTGTAGATGATAATCAACATGACACCCAGCATCTGGAAAAAAATACAACAATTTACATGACAGTTAAATACACCACATGCATTCAGCTGCACTGTGGATGTTTGATGTAAACCAACTCCCAAGCTGAAATAACCTTGCCATTTGAGCCTTTACAAGCACCCTATTACATCACATAGTGCTTGTTAGCACAACAAGGTCAAAGGTTGTAGCTTGGTGTAGGTGGCCCCATGATCAGTGGTTATAGTAAAGGTTATTGATCCTGCTGATGCGGTTAATGACTGCTACTGCAACTGGGGTCACACGTATGAGAGCTGTGAGTTTAAACAGGCGAGTGTGATATCACAGATACCGTGTAATACAGCCTTGTGGTGTAAATGAACTCCTAAGATAAAATAGTCATGCGTTGCTATCTGATCCTTTTGAATTAATGAACTGAATGAGATACTGTGTATTCTACTTACATGGTTATTTCTTGGGAGGGATTGTGGCCAAACCACAGATGTCATGGGAAGCTTTTATGTATGGTTATAAGGTATTTATACAATCTCTTAATTTATTTTTTAATCAAGCATACTGTGGCACTGACCTTGAGACTCCGCTGTGAATTTGTTGATGCTGTGTACTGCCTGGTTGAGGCTGTACAGAGTCATCTGCCTCAGGTAGCTGGGTAAACTCTGGAACTCACTCTCTGACACCAAAGGCAGACTCACAACACTGGACAGAGGACACATTACAATTAAAATCTTGGTTTAGCTACAAGCCTGAATGATATAGGACCAGAATAAGTAAAGCAAGGAGATGGAAGGAAATAAAAACAATCATAACCACCTCAAAACTCCTGGATCTATTGAAAATATATGTAAAATGATACTACATCCCTCAATATTTTTAATTGATATCTTTTCTTCTACTCAGCAGCAGTCTGCTACTTTAGTTTAGAGATTCCCTATAAAGTCCCTGTAAGTGCTTACTTTACCTGTGTTTTTCATTTTTTGGCCTCACATTTGGGTGCACAACTGCCACATCGGCCTTTTTCAACTGAGCCTGGGACACGAGCTAGAAAATAAAACAAACCATAAATGAAAAAGGAACACAAGAAGAGCATGGCGGGACAGTTGAATTTTGCATATTATAAATACATTTTTAAGCCAAACATAAAAGCAGCCATGGGAGGCAGGGAAATTGATCCCTATATAAAAACCTAAGGTACAGAAAACTGTCAGCAATACAGAACGCCTTTAGTTATTCAGCTACGACAGCACTACAGCTATGGTCTTCAGTTCTCAGATGTGGTATTAATAGGAATACGCAACTTACTTTACAGATGTCCTGTGTAACAGAGCTGAGGTCGGGCATCTCAGGGGTGCTGGGCTCTTGGTAGTCCATCCTGATACGAGGTGTCCCCAAGCAGAACTCCTGGGTGGGTCCGTCCAGCTCCAGATGGTTGACATTGGGCTCCTTGCTCACCTTTTCATGCTCACGTGTGTTCTTTGGGATTTTTGCACTTCGCTGGCAAAGAGGTCAACATGAGACAGGTAAAAAAAAGAAAGAAAGAAAAAAGGCAAACATTGAACAAACTGTTGTTTTACTAAACTTACACTTTGTAGAGAATTTCCCAAAACAGACTCCAGGTTCGGCATCTCTGGCATCTGCTTGTCCTCCACACCAATGATGGATATGTCTGGCACATCGTACTCCCAGGTGCGTTTGGAGCCGGTAACTCCATTATGAGTAGGCGTTGGAAGTTTGAAGGTGTGGCTGTCATCGTCAACATTCATGTTGATAGGCTCGGGCTGCTGCGCACGCTGTGAACACATTTATTCTGATCACACTGCTATTGGCTAAAACCTATTTTCAGATGTCAGGGTACAAGAGAAATTTTTGGAAATATCACAGATTAAATGTTCTACACAGAGACACACACAGTCATTTTTTTTTATACCTTTTTGGTGCTGACAAGTCGATTCACATATGGGGTTTGAAACGCTGGGACCTCAGGGGTGGTAGGCAGGATTCCAGGGTGAGTGGGGGATTCTGGGTCACCACTGCCTTGCGCAGGTGGGGGGCAGTGACCATTTGTCTTTTTGATCTTGAACCCCGGGGTGCAAAACACAGGTGGTTCTGGGGACTCTAAGTTCTCTGCTGATGGTAATAAAAACAACGGCATATAGTGGGAACAGCAATACATTTCATTTCAGTGCATTCTGTTATTTTCATGCAAAGACGATGGTGGCGTTTTTGTAAATTTATTAGTAGTATTATGTAGTTCAGTAATACTCTTTGGTGACATTTTTGAAAACTCAGATTTTTACTCCAAATAGAAAACTGGTAGAAAATGTCTAGTCACATCCGTAATCTATTACTTACTTTCCATTAACAAGAAGAATTTAAAGTCAAAAAATTTTTCTTTAGGTAAAACTTAGCCTAAAGTTTCATACCTTTTGTCTGCAGACTCTCCCTCAGGGAGTCCACGGGTGGTACTGGTTTGTCTTGTGGTGCTCTGTTAAAGCAGCAGACACTCATGAGGAAGCAATAAGCAGTGACCCTAGACTCTTAAAAGACCTCTAACAGAGTAAAGGTCAATAAAGGTGAAATACTGTAGATATTATGTAATTATTTTTATGCTCTACCTTTGTGGCTTTTCAACGTTCTTCCGTAGCAGATCCATAGTGAAGTCATTGTTCAGGCACATGGTGTGCTCTGAGATGCCAAAGTCATGCATCTGGGGTGTCTGTAGCTCGTCATCATCCATCCGCAGGGCGCATTTGGGAGTTATGGGCATGGGTGGTAGTGCGGGCGTGTTGAGTGAGGGGTGAGGGAGGCTCATCTCAGGCATAGGGGGCACTTCAGCGCACCACTCCGCCCCAGCCAAAGCTCTCTTCAGCTGCATCTCTGACAGACCGAAGTCAGAAAGCTGCGGGGTTCGCAGCGCGTCAGCGAAAGGCGGCTGTCCCACTTTTGGAGATGATGAGGCGGGATTATCTCCAGCCTCCTCCTGGCTTCCCTCCTCTTCTCCTGCTGACTCAGTTACATTCTTATCTGTTACCTCATCTTCAGCCTCTGACTCCTGAACCTTGTCTTCTGTGTCAGGAAAAAGTCACAATAAAAACACATTTTGAGTCCATCTTGTCTCCTTTAGTGAATCCTTAAGAACAGCAGACATGATGGGGCTGTTCCTGTGCCATTAGCTTAGCCGTAGTTTAAGGTTAAACTTGGGTTTTAACCCATGTTGTCTGGGTCAAAGCCACAAGGTCACTTAAACTCCATCTGCCGTGTTCTGTTACTTACTGGCTGGTCTCGGAGCTTGGTAACCGTATTTTTCCCAGTGTCCCCTCAGAATCTGGACGTCCTTAGTGACCCTCTGCTCCATCACTCTGCAGGCTTTAATGAAGCTGCTCACCTCATTCTCTTGTGATTTCTGCTGACCCAACTGGTTCTGGATCTGCTCCTGCATGAGGACAGACCAGGGTCCATCAGTACACTCCTCTCAAAAGTTAACAGATCCACAGATTTATACTGTATGTGATATTATTCTTCACAAAACGAGCAGTGGAACCCAAGTAAGTATTTATTACTGTACTTCAATACAATTTGGAGGTACTCGTACTTTAAATAAGTATTACTACTTCCTGCTTCTTTATACGTCTTTTTACTTAAGTAAAGTAAAAGTTAAGTCTTCCACCACCGTTATAAAACAAACCACAGGAGTAACTTTGACATACTGAACACGGTAGTATTTTGTGCCTGTGATCTACGTGGCTTCTTTGCCGTTAAAACGACGCTGACTTAAAATGTGAGATTAATGAACAGAGTTTGGTGTACAGTTTCCATCGCGACGACGCCGTACCTTGAGGCTCCCGACTTCACAGTTCAGTTCGTGGTATGCTCGCATCGCTTTCGCAGTGGTTTCTGAAATCAGAGGGAACGCGTATTGACATTTAGCAGTTGGCTAAACGGTGTGTACATGCCTTGAAGTGGCCGGACAACAGGCTTGTTTGTCGGTGTGTCACTCACCGCTGTCACCGTCGTTGTTGCGGTTCTCAAAGGAGTGCTGGAGCTTGGTCGTTTCTGATTCCAGAGTCACCGCCAGCTTTCTCAGCTTGGTGAAGAACCGTGTCGTTGCGTCCATTTCCCGGTAGGAGTCTAAGTTATGTAAAAAATGAAAACAATTGGAAAGTCATGCAAGTACACGGCCGAGCCAGCCGTCTGTTTGCCTTCTCTCCTCTGACACAAACAACTTTTCGATTTTGGCGCCTCGGCTTTTTCCGGTTTAAATCGGAAGCTCCTTCTTCTTCCTGTTCTACTCGGCGTCCAAATTGTGTCAATCGCGCCCCCTATCTCGACAGTTGGGACTGAGTAAAAACGAGTGGAAAAAAAAGACTTAATTCAACATATTTATTTTTATCTTCTATTTTACTTTGTTTTAATCAGTTTAAATAATATTTATGTCTTTTTTATGTTGTCTTGTTTCTTTATATCTTATCTTAATGCCTTTATTCCTTATTCAAAACATTTTGAGATGTCTTGTTCAAGTAGATTTACTCAAATACTGTACTTAAAATTTGAGGTACTTGTACTTTACTTGATTGTTATCTTTTCATGCCACCGTATACTGGTGGCATGAAATATGAATATTGTTCTTCATAACAAATATCTGATGGTGATAGCTATAAATTACTTTACAAACAAACTCCAGTGTAAACATCATAATTAGATGATCTCTAGGATAGGAAAGGGCTTCATTGTTGGAAATATATACATTAAATTGCAGTATTGTGAGTCAGATTTCAATATTAACATGCATTTTGTTTGGAGGTTGTCAGTATGGTTTGTCTTTGGGTATTTGGATGTACATTCAAATGGACGATGATGAGGCCCTTTTTCCAGAAGATGGGGCTGTTTTCCAGCAGAGGTCAGATTAATTAACGCTGTGCCGTGCCACACTTTATTACAGGAACATACCACCTCTCTGCACAATGAACAGCACCATGACAGAACTGTGGGAGAGTCACAGGACTGAACCAGCAAACATTTCTTCTTTGAAAATGACTGAAGGGATTAATCAGTTTTCAAAAAAGTTGTTGATTAATTTTCTTTCAATATACTAATTGATTAACTGACTAATTCTTACAGCTACGGGTAACAGCTCTGACCATGAGGTACTGCAGGTTTGTTTTGTCTTAAATCCCCACAGATTAATGCTCTTAACATTTGGAAGCGTAAAGCCAGCTATAAATTACTCCTGTCATGTAGAATTTCTCTCTTTGATTCCAGTCATCCTGCCAAGTTCAAGGAGACAGTAGGTGTGTAGAACTCTTATCAGATATACTGCTTGTTAAGGAGAGTGTATAAATATTGGACAAACTGTGAAGGTCAGTACAAACCCGTCCTGCACGCAGAACAACCGAGGTGAGTCGCAATAAGAGCTCAGCAGTTTTTCAGGTGTGGTCTGATGAATGGGTTTTCAGAACCGTGATCACTGATTTCAGTCGTCTCTAACATGTCTTACACGAGTCATCATCAAGAATGTGAGGGTAACTTTTTAACTTTCTCAAAAGCTAATTTGTCAGCACAAAGCTCTGGAGCCATGGCGATGTTTGGGAAGGTTTTGGAGCCAGTGGGTTACATGCAAACTGTGAGGTGAGTTTTTCACGTCCTGTTTAAAAAGCAAATCATATATTTTTTAGATCCATTATATCGCATGTTCAAAGTGAATATGGATTGTGTGTTTGTGTGTGTATGTGTGCTGCTCAGGGTCCTCGTTCAGGGCATCTGCTCCTATTTAGGAGGCAGTGCCGCAGCGGAGGAGACTGAGGTGGCCAAGAAGAACCTGGACCACATCGATCAGGAGCTGGGAGCATCGGGTCAGGGTCTGCTGGAAGACCCGGAGGTCCACCGCCTGGAGGATGACCTGGCAGTGGTCTACTATCAGCTGGGCACAGCGGTGAGGAAACTGTCCCTCAATCTGATCCACACATGTTGTACTGAGTACAGACAATTACTTGTCTGGGTATTTTTTGTAAATTTCACCTTTTCCAATGTGAAACTATGTGAATGGTGGGGTTTCAGGGTTTTGCTCAAGGGCACACATCATATCAGGGAATGTCTGTTGAATGTGACGCCACTGGTTTAAAAGACATAGATGCTTCAGTGCGAGTTTGAGATGTCGTCTGAGGTGAAACTGTCCTTGAACAGCTGAGATCGACTTTCTTACCTTTCCCCATCAAGCTGGACAGGAAACACAGGGTAAAGGATTTGGTAGCAGTGGTTGAATTAAAGCTGAACATACAGTCACTTATTTAAACACAGCACTAGATTTAACATTTAACAAACACCATAAAAGGACCTTAAGGTGGCACCGACCTTTAGCACTCTGCCAATTTTAAACTGATGCGCGACAGTGACTGAATTCATCATACTAAGTGTATTATGTAAATGTAGATCTGTGACCAGATGTATGACTGAAGCATCTGTTTCATTCTACCTATCTAACATGAACCGGCTTATCCCTTTTATTTTCTGTTTAATCGTTTCTAAATGTTATTTGAAACTGCTGTCCTTAATGCTAAAGGAAATGTGACTCTGAAATAAAAAATTTGGAACAGCAGGGTGAAGGATTAAATTCTGGTAGAATTCATGTATGTCTTTTTCATGACACTTCATGACAACTCAGATCAACCCACTTCCACCTAATTTTAGCAGGGGCCCATTGCCTCATCATCTGTCCATGACTGTGGGCTATTTGGAGTTTATACGTATGTATTGATTGATTGTAAAGAGAAAAACCTCTCATCCCTGCCTGTTTCAGGTGAGGGCCCAGTCAGACTTCACCAAGAAGGAGACGGAGGTGTTCCTGCAGTATGTGCAGGACTACCGCCTGGAGCGGCAGCTGACGGCACTCTACAACCGTCTGATGGGAGTGTCGGCGCTGACCGACCAGCCCACCCTGCTGGAGGAGCTCATACTGACCCGCAAGCCCAAACGCTGGGAGCTGAGGGAGTTCTGTGTCAAGGTTGGTGAAGGTACAGGGGACAACGCGAAGGGGTGGGGAGTCTCTGTGTGTAACTCATCTCCCTACAGGGGTCGTTAAAGTTTAATTTTCTCTTAATTTACAAGTCATTTTACAGAGGCATGCTCCTCTGCTTAACCACAGCAGGAGGAAGCCTGAGGTGACACAGTAATCTAACATCCTCATGTACACAAATGTAGGAAGGATTAAAAATGACAGAGAGAAAAAGGTCATTTGCACTTTTTAAACTGGAACTGAAGTGCAGCGGATCTGTCATCTGTCATCGTCTTAATGACATCTGATCCCAGAATTAAGAGGCTATTTCAGATGGAATTTCATGAAAATAATGCAAAAATACTTAATTTCCCAGAGGACAAGTTTATAAGAAAAAATAAAAACATTGAGGAGAACAGCTGTACAGGATTAAATATTCAGTTTCCAGACCAAAAAGATAAATGTGACAGAAAAACATCGAGGTCCTGTGGGGGATGAAACGTGCTGCATCTATCTTCTTGGTATGAAAATAAACTGAATATTTAATGCAGCAGAGCTGTGTTTCGTGTGTGCTGAGTTGGCAAATTCCATTTTGCCTACACTGGTGTAAAAAACAGTTTTTTTATCCACTAAAAGGAGCTACAACAGAGTGCTGAGATGGCTGAGCAGGCTTTAAGCTTAAATAAGCTAAAATTAAAACAGGGATTGAAAGCCTGAATACTGTACTCACTGCCAAATAAAAAAAAAAAAAAAAACTTTACACAACTGTGTTGTAACTGAAATGTCACAGGTTTGAGCACCACAAAGGCTCCTGTCCCCTCTTTTGCTTAGGATCACATCAAGCTCTCACTCCTATTTCTTACAGGAAAAACTACATAAGACTGGACGCTCCATTTGCTTTTTTAACTAAAAAAATCACTGTCCATTGATCCATCTGTCATTCTGTAGTGCCCCCGAGCAAGACACAGAACCCGCCTGCTACATAATGAGTGTCCACTCTGAGAGGAAATGGGCCTTAAACATTGCAGCTGTCACAGGCCTCTTTGTTATTTAAAAGTCATTATGCAGTTATCTTATAAATATAGTTGTAGGCATGACTTGTTCTGTACCAGTCTTTACCCTTTATTGATCATTTTAAGGGCAGAGTAAGGGCTACACAAAGTGTATGTTTATTCTGTTTTCCCTGGTGCAGGGACAGACTTTTCATCCTAGAAGTCCACTTATCAAGGGGCTTTACGGTGTGAGGGAGCCAGCCTCAGTGGATTAGCCTTAATGCCGAAGCAATTTATGCCTGAAATTGGTGCTGAAGGAGTGATTTGTTTGTACACGGCTCTTTTCAAGGACTTGTTTACACTATGACCTGATTTGCATAAATGCACTGAGTAAGATAAAAGCCCAGCGTTTCCACTGAGGCGCAAAGAATTGCTAAATTCGCCCTCACGCTGCAGTCTAAGTGAATCTCAGTGAAATTATCCAACGAACAGTTTGATTCAACAAACCCAACTTTATTCTGTGCAATGGGCGTAAGAACCTACAGTGCTCGGGGACAAGGGCAGAAACATCTCTAACTGACTGTGGCGATCAAAGTCACCGCTGTAAATCATGAATCCAGACGGGAGAACCTGACCTTGTTAAGCAAAGGAACCACAGTTCTATTTGTTTAACCTTGAAGAACTTATCATATATAAACATGTTGAAGGTGATAAGTTTATTTGTCATGCTTGGTTTTTCTCTGCTTTTTTTTTTTTTTTTTGGGAAATCAGACTAAATCTAAAGAACAATTTAAATCGGATGAGAAATACAAACTAAAATAACCATGCATCCGTTCATTCTCACATCAGAAACTCTTTAGAGTCACCAAAAGATCTGCAGACACTGACGGGCTCTGTGTCCTGACACTGGTGACATCTGTGAGGTTTATTTTGAGGCGAGAGACGAGCTCGGACGGCCCGGCTCACGGGGCCCGGTGGTTACTTCGATTTGGGAGAATGAGCCAAAACAGTTATAACCAGCCTCTGTTCTGCTGAAACAATGAGATCTGGAAACACTTTTAAGGTCAGTGTAGTCGCCAAAAATCCCAGATGGGTTGGTGTATTGCTAAAGACAATTCAGTGTCACAGGCACCTCATTAAAGCTGAGCTCGGCAAGATTTTTAACCCGTTTTGTAGGTAAAAATTAGTAAATGTGACTGCAGCAGAGGAAAACATTTCATTTAACTAACTGAGCTGCTAAAGATTTAAAATTGTGTTCTGGTGTTGGGTACAGCCACTTCTCTGCTCATGGGAAGTGACAATCAAATTCAGTGTGCTGTTTTTACCTTCATGTGTTTGGTATTAGAGTATCAGACCTGATGACCCAGGAACTATCACAGGTGAAGCTACAGTAAGAAGCTGCTGACTGAGCCTCAGTACTTCTGCAGGAGTCATTCAGCCTTCATGAAAGAGATCTGTTATTTTATTTTGCTAATTGTTTCTGTATGTGTGTATTAAAGCAGGAAAATAACGACACAAAAACACATAGAAATCTGGCTTTTCTGGTGTTTTTCCCCCTTCGCCTTCCATTTTCTTTGCACCTCCTCCTCCACCCAGCACCAATTTATTCATAACACATTCTCACAACAACTCAATCTGTTTACAGTTTCAGCTATTGTACAGATGTGGCCAAAAGGCAAACAGCAACATTTCTGTTAGTGCTGTTAGTTCCTACTGTAGGTTCTTGGATTATTAGGTCAAAAAGGCTTATTACATGATTTCTAACGACTATTTCAAAGCACATTCCTTCTCCTTTTCCTGCTCTTTCTTTCAACAGATAAACTTCGTCCTGGGCACCGGTCTGCTGTGCCTCTTCACGCAGGCTTCTCTGACGGGCAGAGATCAGGCTCTGCTGATGAAGACCTGGTCCGACCGCATGGGCGCCCTCTACAGGAAGATGAAGAGCACAGGTAGCCGCTGCCTAGGATACTTCCTGGAGCAGGCAGAAGGGGACATTCGGCAACAGCTCCTAGAAGCCGTGCAGAACCGTGCACCTCCTGAGGAGGCAGCATCGGGCATCCTAAAGACCCTGGAGAAGAACTACGATTGGCTGCGCTGGGCGGTGATGCTCCACCCCGCCGTAGGACCCTTGGAGGACGAGAAAGACGAGGAGACAAAGGAACAAAAGGAAGGCGAGCTGGCTGAACAGCAGCAGTCCAACAATTTCCTCTCTGTGGCGTCTGAAGCTCCAATCCCCCATGTGGTGGCGTGCTACCGTGACACACCCACCTCGCTGGACAAGAGCCGCATCCACCAGCTCATCGTGGACCTAGAGTGGAAGATCCCCAACCCGCCCCCTGAGGTGTATGCTTCCATCGAGGAGGACCCAGGCAGGGCACGGCGCTACCTGGCATCACGCATGCTGAAGAAGCTGCAGGAGGGGCTGGGATCTGGTGTGGCCATCCACGTGGTACCAGGCAGGATGGAGATGAAGTGCAACTTCCCTCCAGCCTCCTACTACCTCTACGAGTACAAACACCGGCTGGCCTCGGGCACCGTGTGCGTGTTTGGATGAAAGGGAAGCGGGGAGGAAATGGCCCGCTGTTCTCACACAGATGTTTCTTTATCGTATTACAGTATCTGCTTTATTTTTGTTGCTTTCACACTGGCATTAACTTGTCTTGTGTAATATTACATCAAAATAAATGTAATTTTAGAGAAAAGGAAAAATGCCATACATGAGTTTTTAGCTTCCTTTAAAGCAAAAATCCCAGTTTATAACAACTTGGGCCTAACCTAAGCCATCCTTAGATCCAGAGATGGAAACGCCGGAGAGTAGGCCCCTGAAGAAACACGAGGAGTCAGACAATCAGACAGGTGATGTTTACAAGTTTAGCCAAGTTTATTTGAAGGTAAAATTAAAGATCAAAGCTGAACCTGAGTTCGGTTTAACTAGCATGATTGCATGACTGCTTGTGTTTCGGCAGTACAGTGACTACAGTGTTGTTTTTATTGATAGGAATCAGAGGAATCATCTCAAAAACAACAGAAACAAAGTCCAAGATGTATGAAACCAGAATGTCCCCTTAACGCTTGGTGAATCTTTCTTGTTTTGTCCCTAAGATATGCATTGACTTTTCAAACATCAATGCTACATCGCAACATCATAAAAAAAAAAAGCAGAGATCAAACGTTTGACCCGTCTTTACTGCTGAGGTCATTGTTTATTGCTGATATCTGATGGATCAGAGGGGAGAATAATTCCCAGTCAGAGTCAGTGCTCTGAGACTGTCCATCTCGTCAGTGTCCGACTCTCCATGAGAGGAATCACAGTCTTACTGTCCATCGTATTACAACATACATTGTCCTGGAAATTTCTGTGGCTCCTGTCTTTTTCATCCAAGTCCAAGTACCGTTTTTGGTCTTACACAAGTCCACCATCAGAGTTGAGCTGAACCATTTTTTCTACGTCCTTCTTGACATCTGGGAAGCCCTTCAGCGTCTCCTGAAAGTCGTCATAGGACAGAGAGAAGCACTGGCAGTCGGTCAGCGCCTTCACTGTGGCCAGATGTTTGCCTTTGGTCAGCACGCACGTCTCTGTTGTACACACAGAGGGAACCACAAGAGCGTGGTTAATGAGCGACTAAACCCTAATGACGGGGATGAGCTCTGACAATTAATCCTAAATTAAATAACCAGACTCAGCTGAGTTGTTTCGGGAAGCCTGCTTAGCTCTAAACACTGCTGAAGTTCGCTGCCAAAAAGATTAGGACCCGTTCCCACTTAAAGCCTGAGAATTAAACAAATCCCCCAAATTGGAAAAAGAGAGATTTATTCACTTTGGTTTGACAGTGATTTTTTTTTTTTTTTAACTACTTCTTGCTCATCTATGCAAGAAAACATAAGCTTGCAGAAATGTCCAGTTTGTCAAAGTATATCTGAGAAGTTCATCAATCAACCGGGAATTTTCAAAATCTCACTAAACCTGAGTAAAATTTAAATAAAACAAATTTTATCAGTGAATCTAAATATATCGATGTGAACTAATTAACTAAAGGTCCACAGGGCAGTTGTTAAGCTTTATTTTTTCCTGCTCATATACACAAACTGTGTAAATTAATACTCAAATCACAGCTCTCCACCGCCATGCAGATAGTTTTGGTTTTATTTGTCCAAGTTATGCAATGATTTGGAGAGATTTTTTTTCCCACTGCAATGGAGAGGAGTGGAGTTTTTTTGTGGAGCTCACAGCACCTTAAAAAAACAGCAATATCTTTTCCTAGAAACATGATCCCTGTTATTGTAGATAATCCACAGAACAAGCTGTCAGCTGTTTTCAGAGGGGCTGTTTCTCTGGTAGAGAGTAGTTCCAGTGAAAACTGTTCACAGTGGCGTCTGTGGATTATCCAGAGTGTGACGGTTGACTGTTTTTATGAGAAACAAAATCGACAGATTTTTAAATGGAGTTTGGCATGGTGAAAAAACTGTTAATCTGGATTATTAATTTCTACTGTAATGCTGCATGGCTTTTGGAACTACTTGCCACCAAACAAGTGATCCCATAAAAACGAACAATATATTCTGTGCATTATTAGGGACACTGTCTCTAAAATGACATGTTGCTGCTGTAGATACGTCAGAGAGAGCTATCTGAAAACCTGAGAAAATAAAACAGAAACTATCTATATACACAGCATGGCTTTCTTTAATTCAAGTGAACTAAGACTTAAGAGAAGTTAACACATAACAATTTGAAAGCCTGAACCCTGAAATGTATTTGAAACTACACAGTCATACTATTACTCCACCTAATCAAACTGCACCTAATGCATAACGTACCAGTAGAAACACCAATTATCTTGTACCACTTTTTGTTTCTGTTCATTCATTATATAACACTTAAACAGCACGGTGCTATATTTAACATGGACTGTGCTCCATGTTATTTCCAGTTCATTTAGCTGGAAGTTTTGTGAATCACATTCTGTCGGATGTTCTGGATATTCAAAAATCAGACTAAATCCAACCCACCTCCGAAGAAGTCTCCATCACACAGTTCCCTCTCGTAAGAATCAGTCTCCATGAGGACCTGGCCGTGGTCGATGAAGAACATGCGGTTGCCCGGGACGTTCTGTCGGATGATGGCGTCTCCCTCCTGGAAGACCTCATACTCCAGTCTGGGCAGGATAGCACTGATGAAGTTTTCGTCTCTGTTATGAAACACTGGCACTTTTCTCAGCAGCCGGCTGCACATCACCGTCAGGATTTGCTAAAAAGTAAAAAGAAATGATTATAAAACATGTTTAATTCACAATAAAGAAACAGTAGGAACAACAATAAAGTGGACCCAGGTATGGCATTAAAAAATGTATGTACAACCATGTGTACTTCAAGTGTATGAATGTAAACAAGACATAAAATGAGTCAAGAGTGTGAGGTTACAAAGAATCTGTGCACATGTTATATTAGTGACCTGCACATAGTAACTAAAAGGGGTTTATTTAATTCAGTTTGTTTCAAACTGCCTGCACCGAAGCTTCACAAACTTTCCAATTACTTCCTCCACCACACTCACACTGTCATTCTAAGTGTCCTAATTCTCAGCACAGGCCTGATGTCCTCACATCAGTGTGGAAATTATAGGACCAGTATGTAGGATTTAGGCAGCTTTACTGGTTGAAATGGAATATAACATTTATTATTACTTTTCATTAGAAGAATCATAGTGTTTTCATTAGCTTAGAATGAGCTCTTCATATCTACACAGGAGCGTTACCTGAAGGCCACCGTAGGTTCTCCTATACGCTTTCTCCTTTTTATGTCATTGTTAATAGAGTATCTTTGGGTTTAGGACTGTTGCTTAAACACAAAAAGTCCATAAGTATGTAAAATAATCGAAGGTTTAATCATAATAAAAATGAAAACTAGATGAAGTTCTCGCTGTCACTTCATAAATGCAGACACAGAGTGGAGACTTCTCTGCTTCCACAGTACTCTACGCCTCTGAGATACAAGAACAGCACCACTTCATGTAGGTATCTCTCTGGGGATGCATTAAAACAAGTCAGTCTTTTCAGTTGAAAACTGCACCTCTTTAAGTGCTGAGGACACCGTGTCTATGACGTCCTTCTCATCAAACCACTTTCCTCCGTAGCGAGCCTGGTAGTAGTTGTTGATGCGAAGCTGCAGTTCAGGCGGGAGCTTCATGAAGGCCATGTAGTGCTCCAAACGGCTCATCTGTGGACACACGGCACAGCTTTACAGAACCAAATTTATAAATAATAACTGCATATCACGGTTAGCTGTTAGGCTCAGAGGTGACATCTGTTTTATCAGTGGCCACTCCTATCCTACTGAGGACTCTAAGATAAATGACTTGAAAAATATAATGTTCAATCCCTAAATTAACTTAATGACTACACCATTCAATTATTTTAAGTATGTGATAAATCAATACATTTTAATTCTCCACTCCAAATCCCCTTAATTATTGCAATAGTACATGTAAAATATTTAGTGAATATCAAATTTTTGCAATATCACTTACTCAGAAGGTCTCTTCTTTATTTCTTTATTATAATACAATATAATGATCTTTATATGCTGATGAAGGATAGTAATTGTCACCCATGAGGACCTTGCTCTTGTACTCCTTGGCCGCCGGGTCGATGTTGGCGATCATGGCTGTAGCGTTCGCCACGAGGACGGTGTACATCAGGCAGCCGGACACCATGCTGACCATGACGATCCACATTTCAACATAATCTGGGGAACAAGATAGCGGCACGCGCTCATTTAGTGTATTGCGTGTTGTATTATGTATACGGGTCTGAGAGAGAATGTGATACAGCTGCACTTAATTGTGTTACTGTCGGATAAAGAAAACCAATAAGTCTCACTTGTTGGAGCGTCCATGGAGCCATAAGACAGAGCAATCATCTGAGAGAGGGCTCGAAAAACTCCCCACGAGTACTTCACGATCACTGTGGCATTCTGGAGGAAATATTTTCATCGTTAGCGATACCTTTTGTAGATCTGTGGCCTGGAACATCAGCCGTACTGGATAAGTGGTGTTACAACGCTGGTTATCAAGCTATCAACTAGAATAACTGCAGAAACGATCAATCAATTATTATGAATTCGTGATGCACGTAAGAAAAGTTAATATTAATGTTAGACTGTTTCTACTGCCACAAAACAGAATAATGGAGAGAGGGAGGGAAGTAGTTAATGTCTGAAAAAGTCAATGTGAAATATTTAACACCACATCAACAACCACCATCATTCGCACTCTATTCGCCTACAGAAAGTTCAGTGAAATGAGTTTTTACCATCAGGTTTTCTTTTCGGACCCAGCAATCAGTGGGGAACTCCTCCAGCATGGGGACAAAGTACTGGATGCAGCCGTTCCAGTGACACAGCAGGAAAATCATCATGAACAAAGACAAGATGCGGAAGAACAGGCGGACCACCTCCAGGTTTGCATTTGACACCTGTCAGGGAGAGATAACGTGTGACTTCATGGGACTTGGTAAGCAAATCGTGCACACTGCAGATCATCATTGTGGCTTAGGTGGCTCAGATATGTGCAATATTACAGAAGCATACCGGGTTTAAGTTATAGAAGCTCAACACCAGAATATGCATAGAGGAAAAAACCTTTGAAATACCATGAGCACATGGTATTTACCAGAGTAATTGCTGAGATCTGGGAACATGACGATATTACTACAACAAAGTCCAAAGGGACAGTAGTCAGGTGATCAGACAGGCTGGAAACAAGCCAACAGCTTAGCCAGTTTACCTAAACCACTTAATTTGCAGGTCAAAATGAAAGTGAGAGCAGCTGAAGTGTTGGCAGAAAAACTGTTACACACAAAAAAACATGCACACAATTACAGAAAGTTTGATAAGTCAAAGCTGAACCAGGACATTTGTGTGGAAAATGATGGATGTGGAGTGTATAATCTTTGTTATCGTCTAACTGCTTGTTATATATATTTTTCTTGCCTTGTTTCACTTCTATTTTAGCAGTGTCAAAGTTGCATTTGTGGGCACAGTGTAGTTGTTATCAATGGGACAGATGGCCAGAACTTAAAAAGAGACTTTAAAACAAACTAAAAACCAAAAACAAACAAGTTAACATCATCCTTTGTTCCATTATCCAGTGAGCCTGATTTAACCCAATCTAACAGCTAATTAAATTAAAGTAACCAAACAAATGTCTTGCAGTCATCTACCACAACATGCAAGAAAAGACAGAGAAGCTTGACACATTTGCCAAGCAAAAAAGTCGCAACACCAACAACACACAAACTCTGTCCATCCTAATGTACGGTTCCAGGTTGCAATAAACCACAATGGAGGCTCGATGTGTTGCCAAGGATAGGGAAGGATGGAGGGAGCTCACTGTGGCCTCACTGTCCCCAGAGGACTGAGGACGATTAAGTAAGTGAGTAAACAGATTTATTTGTGTGAAAATAATAGATCAGTGAGGATATAAAGCATTTGTGTCAATTTCCACAGAGAGACAGGGTGCAGTAACCTCTGCTACACTGAAACATGCACCAGACACTATTCATTTCAGCCACTCATAGCCGATTAAAGGCTCAGAGTTGCACACAAATTCCAGACAACATGCATTATGCAATATCACGAGCGCCTAGATATATTGTATTTCATTATGAGATGACTATGAACATAAACGAAAATTTGGGGTCTCCCATCTTTTTACGTTTCTCCAGGCCTCTGTTGTTTGAGCACTAAAATTTGGGTACGCTTGATTAGAAAAAAGCTAAAGTCTGCTAAAAATAAAAACACATACAAGTAAACCGCTGAAGGATGAGCTATGCGTCAGCTCTCGTTTTACAAATGTCATTGTAAGTGACCAAAGTCAGATTTGTCATCGGAGCCAGGTGTGGTAAAGTATCTGCAGGCAGGAGAAAGGTTGATTGAGTTTCAGAGGTGAGCTTTGAAGGCTGTCTGCCGTTTAAACTCACTTTCTCCACTTCGTTGAAGAACCTGACGAGTCTGGACACTCGAGCAAGTCGGATCAAGCTGAGGATCCGCACAAACATCAGGATCCTCATCATCTTGTTGGTCTTCGAGGGGTTGTCCTCATTGTGGTATTGTAAATCCTGGAACAGTAAAATTAAAAACGTGTATTTACTTTTTTTTCAGGTATTTTTCTGGTTCATTTTTAATCTTTTCGTCTTAAGTTTTTGAACCCATGGCTTTATTTCCTTTTCTTAACTCATTTATGGTCTGTTAAAGAACTTTCTGACCGGTCTGAGTGATGCATAACGCTTTTAATTATAAACTATGAACAAACTATGTCAAATCAAGTGCGTGATTGTTTTGTGAACGGACAAATACTGCAGAATTCTGCTGGCTTTTTGATGCTTCAACAGTCTTTTCATTATTACCGCAAACAGCAGAATGTATCCGATTGGGAAAGCAGCTATAACGTCCGGTATGAACCATGTCCTCAGGTAACTGACTCGGATCCGCTTGATATCCAGAATAGCTTCCTGTGAAAGAGAGCAGAGCAGCAGATTGAGCAGATGGATGAAGACGCTGTGTGCTGCACGTGCCACGATCAGATGCATAATTTAACACTTGAACTGAAACAATATTTTGGGAGTCTGTCCAAAATTAAGGCAGACAGTGATGTCGGTGAGATTAGCAGTGTACTCAAAGAAAATCTGAACTACTTTGACACAGTCGTTGAACTCTTGCCGAAGCACACGCATGGATATTTCAAACGGGCAGAAACCGACTGAGAATAAATCTGGCAAAACCAGATGCTTGTGCAGTCCAGAGTAAACATCACAGATGGGCCATTTGTGATTGGCAAAACAGAAGTCACAAAGCAAGAGCAGATGAAAACAAACAGGATATAGTCTACATAATACTTATATTGGAAATGCTCTACTTCTCATTCATCCAATACAATAATCCCTGTTATAAAATCAAACAACAGGTGCCAATTTCGCCCATGTCCACAAGACGGGGGGGGGGGGGGAGGGGGGGTTGTTAATCTAGCCTTTCGTGTATTGAGTAGATTACAGATGGGGCAGAGATGGATTGCATGTGCTTGTCTGTGCAGGGATTATAGTCTTCCAGATTGTGTCTGAAAATAGAGTACAGCCACTCTCACCTCGCCGTCCTCTGCTATGATGCCCATCCGGAAATTCAGAGCCACATCTATCAGGAACAGCGTGTCTGAAAACACGTTAAATCCTTCCCATGCCAGCCCGCTGTTTCCGTCCAGAAAAGCTATCTCCATGGGAATCCCAATCAGGTTCAGAAATGTGATGGCCATCATGCACATGATGTAGTAACTCCTGTGGGAACAACATCACAAAAGCATATGTGTGCACGTGTGTCTTTTGAGTAACCCTCAGATCTTGTCTTTCCATGTACGTTTGTAGGGGAAAGTCTCAGTTCCATTATCAGAAGGACTCATTAGATAGTCATGGTGCAGCCGGTAAGGCCAGCTGATTTTCTCTGATACTATAACTGCACAGGGTTCAATTGCCAGGCTCAAATAACTCTGCTCTCTGATCCTAATTGTTTAATTCGCTCTCGGTTTTCACTCCATCTGATCGCCTTATGGACTATTAAAAACAATGCTGCACGGATAATGCAAAACCACCCATCTGCGAAAGCAAGTTCTTAAAGAAGCCATTTGATCCCTCTGTTTTTTCCCCCCTTCTAATCCTCCACTATATGCTTCTCACAGAAACTGGAATTTCAAGAGCAATAGTCCTTTTAATTCTCCTTTGCTGATGTTCAAACTTTAGTTGCTCTTTTACTTGTTTTGCTTGGATGTTTTTTTTCTTTTAGTTTTACACCAATCACACGGCATCTATTTTTCTGCTTTTGCGTTGATGACTTAATATTTAATTCTAATTAGTAATGCAATATGCAAAATACGGAGTAGGGCAGCTACTAATGATTATTTTCATTATTGATTAATCTGCTGATTATTTTCTCAATTACATGAAATATCAGAAACCCAACACAGTTTCCTAACACCCCAGCTGATGCCATTAGGTTTCTTGTTTTCCTTAAACACTTAAAATGCTTAGAAACTGAGAAGCTGGAACTAGAAACTGTTTGGCATTTTTTGTTTAACTGTCAAAATAGTTGCTGATTATTTTCTATTATTCAAAAATTAATCTGCTAAAGGACTAATGGTATCAGCTTTGACATGGATAAAAATGATATAGATGAAAAGATACGCTCACACTAAAAGTCGGGGTAGTTTCTCAGTAGAGGACTGGCCTGAATCTATCAGATATGTTAAATACCTCATGAGGCTGAAAGGGTGAATGACAAAGACTCCGCTCTCCAGCTGTCGGATGCACTCCTTCTCCACGGCCACCTCGCTGCCGTACACGTACAACGACTGTCTGTTCAGCTGCGGGAGAAGCAGAGCTCTCCATCCACAGGTGGCCATAGTGCATCCCACAGTGGGACCTTTTAGTTTCTCCATGGTCCAACCTTGGTCCTCTCTGAACAGCTGAATACACAGGCCATCCTCCCTCTGCTGCTGCTGCTGCTTCTCCTCAGGACGAGTGGAGTCTGACTCTACCAGTCCTGACCTCCCCTCTTGGTCACAAGGTAATTTTCCATCAAGTCTCCCAACCTCAGGGCTTATTGAAGCTGTGTGGAGCAAGGCGAGTGGATACACGCCTTTCTGTTTCCTCCCTCCCTCCCTCTCTGTCAGCCTCTCTCTATTTCTGCCCCCACCCAACCCTCCACTTCTTTTCTTTTTCTCCCAGCTCATCAACTATTCAGTATCTGTGCCTCATCCCCACATGAATCAAGTCATGTCAAGAGGGTAAGGTCCAGCTCACATTAATACTGAAGACAATGGCATGGTATGTGTGTGTGTGTGTGTGTGTGTGTATGAGTGAGTGGAGGGGATCACAATTATTGTCATGTGAACTAGACATCTGGCTGCGTGTGCAGGGACAAGTTCAGTCTGGGCCATCTCTACCACGGATGTAATTAAACCCTGTACTGTGTTACCTGATGCTGTACATATGCTCGCAGCTCTGAGCCAGCTCCTGTGTTGTTTGTTTGCACATTTCACATCAGTGGCAAAACAGATGAACACAGGCTGAAATATTTCATTTCGAGGATTACAAAGTAGAAAGTTGGGATTTTATTCACCTGGATCTTTTCACTTTTACTTGGATGGTTGGTGGGATTTACGGCAAGCAAAGTTTGAAACATGGAAAGACAAATGTGGCATTACAGGGTGTAGCATCATGGTGAGATTAACCGAGGGGTCACGTCAGTCAGCGGGTAAGGTCAGTTACTGGCAGCTTAGTGCAAGAGATGTGTCTAATAATGTGACCGACATTTTACGAGATTCTTGTTTTATCTGTGCATCTTTGAATAATAGCAGAGAAGCACAGGAAACACCAGTTTAGTTCAGAGTTTACGGGATAAGTGAAATGCTACTGGAAAACACAATGTGATGTGACAAACCGTGACAGACTGCCAACCTGTCCAGGTGCACTCTGCCTCTCATCTGATGTTTGATCTGAAATAAGCCTCAACCCCTTGTGACCCTGAACAGGATAAAGCGGTTTAGAAAATAGTCGGATGTCATACCTACAGTAGTTTGATCGTTAAATCCAAACTACATTTTTCAAACAACATAATAATCTCATTCTGGCAACAAGAGCTGGCTGAGTGATAGAGGACTGTGTGCACCTGACCAACCTCTCTACCAACTCAGCCTGAAAACAGGTTGACAAATGTGTTCTTCATTGCCTTCTGTTTGAAAAACTGTTCATGTAAGTTAAGAGTTTTTGTGGCAATTTGACGTCTCACTACTTGAGTCGTAGCTCCTGTCGTTACTCGCATGACCACAAGAGGTAGCATGTTGGGAAAACATAATCATGGGCCATTTAAGAGTTTGAACAAATGACTGATGCTGTCGTAGAGATAGTCTCTGACGTATCCTAAACAGTAGCTGCTCTGGGAAAGTTTCAGACTTTCAGACTGACATTCTCTGTCCAGTAAAATAAAAACATGGGTCTTTTGCTTTGGCTGTGTCAAAAGATAATGGTGTTTGCAACTGATGACATTACAATGTGATCTGGATAAAACTTTTGGGTGCTTACACTTCTGCTTTTCTAGATGCTGCTGGAAGCTTTCTGCAGACAGGAAGACGAGGTGGCGGAGGTCAGGACCTCAGCTGTGGCCATAAATCCCTCCTCCTTCAGGGGGCAGATTTCTACAGGAAACACCAAAACAAACAGAGACCTCAAATAACACTGAGAGTGAATTAAAGGGTATTTAAATGTCACTTGTATTTAAAGCATTTGCTTTTCTAAAGTACCATATGTGCTACATGGATTCTAATCCTGTGGACAGGACAGCACAGACCGCAGCAGATTGTGTTTCAAATGGAGGTGCATATCTATCACACAGCACAGAGCAAACGAACAAAATGCTTACTTGCTCATTTATCTAGCACACAGCTGGCCCTCAAACTAGAGTAAGTGACTCAGTGCTTCTGCTTACGCACTGCTTTGCTGTGCTGACGCACTGTAGACCCAGCAGACATGTGAATACACACATACCTTCAGTATCGTCGAAAAGAAAATGAACATTTTTCATATTACAAAACTCCCAAGCCACTGTCGTGAACAGTATATTGTGCCCATCAGCAACTATATTTTTACAGAACCAAATATAATATCTGCCCAAGTATGTGGTCATGTAGAAAAAACAATAATATTGTGTGGTGACTGGTGTTAATTTTCAACTCACACAGTTCTTTATCATTTTTATTTTTTTTAATCATCACTACAAGGTAAAAGCACCTGTAAAGTCAGAAAAAAAGATAATAAATCAATCATTTAAGACACTTATTAAGAAAAACGTGAAGCTTCCTGTTGAAGAAGAGTGTGAGAGACAAGGCACAAAGCAATTTAAGAAAGTTTTATCTGAATATTTATATTAGTATTTGTGAATAATGGTGCACCAGCAGCGGCAACTTCATATTTTCTGAGCCGAAGAATGATGAATTGTCCTTGTATTAATTTTTTATAGGTCAGGGAAAATTTGTGTCTGTTTGTGCGTGTGTGTGTGTGTGTGTGTTGGCTGGGTAGGACTGGAAGTTGGCAGCTGAATCCATGTACTAGAATCACTGAGGCTGATAATACCATATATTATGCAAATCAATGGTCACTTTCTTGTTTATTATTACATAAAATTAATCCATACCTGATTTAATAATCACACACACACACACATA
>JBBMJY010000007.1:3939163-3959699 GCA_037833715.1 Toxotes lorentzi | reverse complement strand
TAATAATCACACACACACACACATATATATATATATATATATATATATATATATATATATATATATATGCAATTTATTATTTTATTTGCATTTATTTATATTTATATATATATTTTTTAAAGAAACAAAGCCAAACATTTGTCTCCGAGTAGAGGATAAGCTCTACGGCGTTGGTTGGTTTCTGGGTGCCAGGGGAAATAATGAAGCAGCCGGGTTTAATAGAGGTCAGTGGGGGCATGACAACAAATGTTTTGCCCCTCGGAGGTTAATTCCGCCATGAGTGGACACTGAATCAAGATTAGTTTTCTCAAATTCATGTCGGCAGCAAAATGTTACTCAACACAAAAACAGCATTTTGTCAAATCTAGAAAGTTCTGGCCGAGGAAATATCACAACGTGCATTTCAGAAACGCACTGTACATTGATATATATACTCTGGTCTTCGTTTATTGAGCTAATTTTCTTACCTTTCCTGTAAATTGTTGCGTTTCTTTCTTTTCCCGCCTCTGTCAGGAAAACACTACTACATTTCCCAGAACCCTTCGCGGACGCTTCTGGTCACGTGAGTTTGGATAAAACGCGAGCACGTGGGCTTCCTCTTACCGTTCGTGTTGAAGGTGAAGCGTCCGCTAGCCGGCCTCTATACGAGTAAGTTACACAACATAGGTCAGCCACTGTATTAGATCCTACTATGTGTTATCCTACGCTTTGTTGTTGATTTAACTGTGTCATTTATCTTCCATGACACCGCTAACGAGCGTTTATGTTAATGATTTTTTGTGGGCATCGCAGTAGCCACGGTTAGCTAACTTCATGAGCGTTATGCAATGTCTCCAAACAGGAAGCCAAAGCTGGTAACACCAACGACACCTGGGTTTGCTCAGAGTTTATCCGCTATTCCGACAAAATATGAAACATTTCTAAATTAAAATTCTCGTCGTGTCAGTGACCTGTGTTGTGTGCCGACCAGTTGATCATTTCATATTAGCTAATGTTACATCACCTCAGCTTCCTCCACTGTCCCCGTGTGGATATAAAGCATGTAAATAAGTCTGCAACAAAGTTTAATGTCATTATCTAATAATCCGTAGACTGCTTTTACGAGTCGTCAGTTAGTAGTAGCTTCTGTAAAACGCCAATAATGAAACGGGCCCAATCACGTTATCTAATACCCGGAGTGGTGTATGCTAAAGACGCTAAAGATGCAGCTAACAATTATTTTCGTTATCAATTTAATATGTAGATTATTAAGTCGAGTAAACGGTTTAATAATATTCAGTTTACTGTCATGCATGGCAAAAGAAAGCAACCTGTCACTTGTGATGAACATTTTTAATAATTTCTGACTGTTTATTTGAGAATAATTGGCAGCATCTCAATTAAACTGAGACTAACTGATTCAGTTTTTGAAAATAAGTCCTAATAAACTGAAATTGACCCTCCTCTGCAGGACAAGGAACTGGGCTGCTTGATTGGTAGAATTTAAATTTTACTACATTCATTTTGACAGACCAGATGCTTGTGATTCTGTTGGCTGTTGTGATTATAACATTTTCTCCACAGGCCTTTTTCACACAATAACTTTGGCCTGTTGGCATCAAGAATACATCTCCTTATTTCTTTTATTCAGCCCAAAGATGTCGACTCTGTCTGCTGCCAGCCTGGAGTCTGCTCCTGTTATGGGGAGCACTGAGCAGAAGAAGCCACTGAAACCATGCTGTGCTTGTCCAGAAACAAAGAAAGTCAGAGATGCTTGGTAGGTATCTCGCCTGAGAGAGTGAAACATGACTTGTTTCAAATGAAAATATTTATTAATGCCTCCATGTTTCTTCTTTTTTTTGCCCTCAGCATCATTGAAAAGGGAGAGGAAAACTGCACACACCTAATTGAGGCACATAAAGATTGCATGAGGGCGCTTGGATTCAAGATTTAACTACTCCATTTTGTGTGTGTGTGTGGTAAGTATTAATTTCAGCCATTACTGGCTTAAACACTTGTGGTTAACTTTGCTATAGTGTCCCATTAGCTTGTTGCAACTATAGTTCCTTCATTCTAGGTCATTAACTGGTTCATCCATTGAACATTTGTCATTTTAAACTGATCACACATCAGTATTGAAGTTGGATTTCCTGGAGGCCAACCTTATAAACATTAACTGACCTTCAACTGACTGGTAAAATTGGCTAGTGGAGATCTGATCAGATCAAATGCCTGCTTTCGAGTCAAGTTGCCCTACAGGGACACCTGTACACCTGAAGCTGACAAAGTCTGCAGCAAGTTAGATAATCACTCAGAAAAGCTTCTCAGAATTCACAACACGTCCAACCTTGAGGCAGTTGGGTAATGTTACAGACTCTGAGTATTGTTGCTTAATATGTGCTTCCCTTTTGTGGCCACAATTTACCATCTTCTAATGGCTACTTACAGCATGACAATGCTGTTTGAGAGCAAACTTTTCGTGTGATGTTCCTCAAAGTGCTCAGTGAGTGTAAATCTGATGACGAGCAAATCCTGCCGTTTGAGGAACTGGAACCTGAGAATGTGTAGATTTTTATTTCTTTTTTTATTCTGACAAATGATTACTCTGTCCTGTCATTTTTAATCGATTGTTTTAGATCTAAATTTGACCTTGGATATTTGCAATAGCGGAGGTGTTTGCAGTCACCAGGCTGTTTACAGCTTCAGTTTCCTCTTGCTGGGTCAGTTGTGTCTCTTGGCCATTGCTGATTTCATCCATTGTTGTGCACTAACTGCAGTATCAGGCCAGGACATCATGTATCGGGGGCAGAGCAGGGGTTAGAGGTGGGAGGTGTGTGGTGAGGAGGGTGGTGGGGGTGGCAGGTGTCGTCTGTGGTTATGACTACACATGAAACATGCCAGAAGCCATGCAGCTCAGTTCACGTTTCAGCAGTTCAGCGTTCATGCTCACTTTCTCTTGTAACTGAAAAGTCTTTAGGTAGAAGGCTGGAGGAAGAATGATTGTGCTGTTATGTAGTTGGTCTAATTTAATGTAGTACTTAGCTAAATCACTGAAATTTCTTTTCACTAAATCCAGGCCTCAGCCTTAAATTGCCCCGTGGGGACAAATAAAGTTCTCTTAATCTGAAGCCTTTCATCTGATCTTGGGTTTCTATTAACTTTCAATTGACTTCAGTTTCGAAACTAAAGATTAATGAAGCTGAATCTAATGAAACAGTACTCGAGCTGTTCATGCTCTTGAGTACTGTTTCACTCAATGTTCTAGGAAAAGCGTGAAATGCTCAGTGTACGTTTTTGATCTCTCTTGCAGTGTGTTGCTGTGCGAGTGCAGACCAACCCTGGATATTCCTTTCTTCTTCCTTCCCCATCTTATTTATACCTCAGTGCGAAGGGAAATGTGGATATGATGCTGTGAGGCTCTGATGGTTTGATCTTTCTGTGTGGAAGTTTTTTTTTTTTTTTTTTAAATGTGTGCAGAATTTGATAAATTTCTGATTATCTAAAATGCTGTGTAAAATTGAATAAAAGTCCTATGCAATAAGATGCATTGTCTGTCATTTTGTTGTTTTGGTTATTAAGAAGTATCACTGGTAGTGTGGTCATCTTAAGGGTCCTGTAGTGAAGGTCCTTTCTCACTGTTAAAATGGTTGCTTGCCACAGTTGCTGTCCCTGGTATGCACTTAGGCTTAAAAATAACTCTTGCCCCTGCAAAGTCAATACTTGCCATATCTGCATTCTTTCTCTACAATGTGTCACTGTTACTGAAGTGTGCCTGGCAGCGGACATAGTTTGACACTTTAATTTGCAAAACCTGCTGAAAACAAACGGTAGTGTTTTGTTTTTTTTCTAATTTTTGCAAACATTATCATTGTTAATTGCATCGTATACATGACTTTAGTTGCATGTTTTTGAAATGATTTGTTGTTAGCTCTATAGATATGTTCATCCATTTTATCTGTGCTCAGGCGTCACCTGGTTTGACATTTCAGGTTTGTAACTTAGCCGTTTCCTTTTAGTGTAAATACAAGTTTCTAGCATCTGGATAGGGCCATAATTTACGTCTTTAATTTTTAGAATGTACTCCATTATTGCCTGTTTAGGGTCTTGCACTGATTTTTTAAAAAGGAAACCTAAAGCAGAGAAGATGAATTTCAGATAGAGGTGATTGCCCCTGTCAGCTGAGAGGACAGCCGGATATGTGAGGCATTGGTGGTGCTGGTGGGTGTTTATACCTGAAATCCGACCTGTGCTATCATCCTACTCATTTCAGTGTCTCTAAATATGCACCAGCAGAGCCACCCTCCTCGTAGTGAACTGGACTCATGGAGTTTGGCTGAACTGTGCTGCAGCTCCAGAGGGACGTTTTTAAAAATGTCAGTGACACTGTGTGAGTCTCTTTGAGATATTTGTTATAGTCCCTCTCCTCCCTCCCGTTTCCTGCCTCTCTCTCTCTCTTTCTGTTATGTTAAGTAGCAGGCCTGCTTTCCGTCTACCACTCTTTCCTCCTTGGGTTTCAATTCCAAACATGGTTATCCTTCTAGGGTTCTATCGACCACCCCCCCAACCCCCCCTTACCCCTTCTCTTCCAGCTGTTGGTTCTACAGTACAGGCCGGTGGGTGAGAGAAATAGAAGAGAAAAGCGAGGGAGACGACAGGGAGACACAGGGGGGAAAGACAGGGCAAGAAAGCCAGAGGAGAGAGGAAGGGGACACATAATGAGAGCAGAAGAAGAAGAAACTCATTCCATCTGTGTTTCTGTCACAAATAGAGCCGTGAGAGCTTCTTCACATTGAAGAATTTTCCACTGCACGCCAAGGGATCAAACGTTTGCTTCTGACATTTTTGGTCAGTATTAGCCGTTTATTTTTGTACGAAAGTACGAAACGAGTTGAAACTGTAAATGAGACAGAAATAGCACCAGGTTTCACTGGGCAAAAAGTCTTTTTGGTTCTGTTTGTTTGTTTTGTGCATCAAAAGCTTTGTCGAACTTGTCATTTGAGGAGTTTCAAACATGAGCGCAGACAACTCGACTCTGCTGGACAACTTGTTGTTTGCCCCTATGTGCGATGGCTGGAGCAACAACACAGAGGGAGCCATGTACCATTTGGGTAACACCATCCTGTTTCTGGGCTACATGGGAGGCAGTGGGGCCTACGGGTGCCTCTTCATCTTTGGCTTCCTGACTCCAGCCTTCCTGTGCCTGACCATGTGGGGCTGGATGACCATGTGTGGCCTGGACGTCTTCACCTGGAACCTGCTTCTGCTGCTGGCCTGCTTCGCTCAAATCTGCCACCTCATTTACCGGCTGCACCAGGAGGGCATACGCAATGAGGAGCTGACCTCCCTCTACCAGGCGGTCTACCTGCCGCTGGGCGTGCCCATCCAGGTGTTCAAGGAGATAGCGAGTGCTTTTGAGAATAAGGTGGTGGAGCTGAAGGCAGGAGAGACGTACGCTGTGGAGGGCAAGACGCCCATCGACCAGCTGTCCTTCCTGCTGTCTGGGAGGTGGGGAGTGTGTGTGTGTGTGTGTATGTGTTTGTGCTTGGGCACATGTGTGCATATCTACATACCTGTACAACATGATGCAAACCACAACCATTGATTGACACAGATAACAACAAACATGTTAGCTGTAATGGGTTCATTAGATTCATACATTCATTTAGACTCATGTTCATGGCCCTTCGATGAATGTAAGAATGATATTTACTCTGTACCAGCTCCTGAGGTAAACGTCTGGCTCTTTAGCTGCTGAATGTTCACCAGCTAGTCGCTAACTGTGTAATTACCTGTAGGTGACTCCTTTCACATTACACATATGGTCATTTGATCAGTTGTGAAAATATTGATTATAGCTACCCTAAGTAAAAGTGCCACACCCATAAGTGATGTCACGCTGTCCTGACACACTCTTGAGTACACTTCTACATCACTGCAGCAAAGGTGAGCAGAGTGGCCCCTTTCAGAGCGTTGTTGTAATATACTGGAATATTATAAACATGCAAACTGGTCAAGGTAGAGCTAATTATACCTACTTCACTTATAATTTTGGGTAGTTTACTCTTTAAAAATGCATCATACTCATGTGTATGACTAACCCACAAATTAAGAAACTAATAAGCTGTAACATAAATGTAGTTTTGTAAAAAGTACGATGTTTCCCTCTGAAATGTATGAAATAGAAGTAAATGGAACTATGCAATTACAGTTACTCAAAATTATGGTTTAGTATTTGAGTAAATGTTCTTAGTTACTTTTTCTCTGAACATTTTTCTGATACAGTCTGAACAAAAACCAAACAAAACAAACCTTGTAAATCAGTATTTATTTCCTCTATCAATCAGCGGTTTGCATTATTTTACAGGTGTTCATGTTATTTTGTCCACCTACTGTATGTGTTCACAGTTATCGCCTTTACATTAGATGACATTTCATATTTTGTACAGACCTAATAGGATGTTGTTTCAGATCTTAGTGTCACAGAATATACGTCTAAAGCAGAAAGTGCTCACACAGTTGTACCACAGTTGTATATTGTTATATTTGTTGGTTTAATGCATTTTGTAGTGATATAAAAAACTGACACACATTATTTTTAAGAAGTCTCCTATTTTAACTGGCTTCTCCAGAGCTGGATTTCTATTTTTTGACTCTTTCAGGCTTTTGGCAGCGTGAAGAAGTTACAGGAAATGTATCCTCTTCATCCAAACATCCTCAAAGTAGAGCTGCATTAGATCTCACAGTCCTGGAGCCTACACTAGAGAAATGTTGTAAACAGAGTATTTTTGTCTGTGACTCACCAGTGTGCCGTCCCCCTGCAGAGTGCCAGCTGGTTAAATGATATCTTTGTACTTAGGACAGGAGAGTGGACGCAGACTGTTCCTCTTACCTTGAATTAAAAGTTGGCTGCAATGTTAGATAGAGCCGAGTGTACGAGACAAATTTGGAACAAAAAACAAATGAACAAAGAGCTGATAATGATTTTAATTTACACATTTTAAAAATGGTGGTATATTAGATGTGTTTGTTGTCTTGTTGATCTTTATTTATCAGGTTGTACTTATATTTTCCAGATTTAAAGATCAGCATTGCTGTTATTTAATCATCCATTTTTAGTGTGTCAGCCCAGAGGATTTCACTAAAGACATTTCCATTATTCAACAGTCTCCTCCTGTTTGGTATAACTACACTACACAACCAAAAGTATGTGGACACCCAAACATGTGAACTCATTCCAAGACCATGGGCATTAATGTTCTGCTATAACAGCTTTCACTTGTCTGGGATCGAGGGTGAAGGTCAGGGCTCTGCAGGCCAGTCAAGCTCTTCCACAACGAACTTAGAAAACCATTTCTTCACAGACCTGGGCCCACATTTATCAACCTTCTGAGAAAGTGTCTAAAATTACATACTCCTCAGTGAAGTGTAAAAGCAGCTTGAAGAACAGCTCTCAAGTGATCACATGATTGACCACCAAAAGAGCAGTGTCCACATACTTTTTGCCATATCCAAGAACAGTACGGACAGTGCAGAGACATTTTTAGCATGGGACTCCCTGGTGGAAATCCCTGTCCTGGGCAGTTTAAGTTCCTTTCAGGGTAATTAATACCACAATACACAGCAACATAGCTGTTAATTAACACCCACTGATGTGACTAGTCTAAATAAAGACACACACACACACTCAGATAAACACTTATCTGCTAAAACAGAATACCAGTGTCATTTAGACTTGTTGCCTATTTATGATTCTCTACATCAGTATTTTAAAATTTATTGAATTATTTAAAATTTGATTTTTAAATTAACTTTGGAGTTTTGACTCTCTGTCAGTGCCAGCTGCTGTGATGAAGGCACAGGAAAGACTGGGACATGATTAAGTTTGGAGGAGAATAGTTTTTTTTTTTGTTTGTTTTAAGAATTATTTCCTGGAGGAGACTTCCGTGTTTTTTCTGTAGATGTCAGGTGACTGATATGAAGCAGATCGTTCGCAGCACTGATGTGACTGCATTCAACTCACACTGAAGTAAGGATAAAACAAACCCTGACAGAAACTTTTGACGTAATCCAATGAAGTCTTAATGTTGAGTGTGCTGGATTATCTCAGTCTGCGGAAGCTATTTTCTCTTAAATAAAGCTTCCCTCTGAAGGAGGAATGTCTTCATGTCTTAAATTACGATTTCTGTGTGTAGAGAGACAGAAAAGGACACTTGGTATTATCAGTTAATCTGAAAATGTTATGTTTAAAGGAGCTTTACTGTGTTCAGTCCAACCATAGCGGCCCCTAACAGAGATATTTATGCATAAATACCATTTACCTCCAGCGTTTTAGTCTGGTCCTGCAAAGTGACCTCCACTTCTCTCTCTGCTCTTATTATCACTTCCTAATCCCCGTCTCTCTTTTTAGCCTTATCTCTCCCTCTCCCTCTGTTTCTCAGGATCAACGTATCTTTGGAGGGTCAGTTCCTGCACTACATCCACCGCCACCAGTTCCTCGACTCTCCAGAGTGGGAGTCTCTCAGACCAAACGAGGAGGGAAAGTTCCAGGTACTGTATGTCCAGCTAATTTCAGGAGACACTGGTGTAGTTTCTGTGAGTCCCTAAATTAACTTGAGGTGCTGTCATTGAAGGAGTTGAAAGGGGAAACCGGACGTGGATATCAAGCCGTCTTTTGTTGCGTTTTATCGGACTCAGCATCTGACTGATTGGCTGAACAGGGGAAAGCAGTTATCCTCTTGTCTTTCACATATCCTGTTGCTTTAGATTCGTTCAGTTAAAGTAGAAACAGGGCCTGGAGGTCATGTAGAGCGTTCAGGGTTTGTCTCCAGACTTGTCAGGGTTTCAGGGACCAGTAGAGTGTACAGATAGACGTAAGGCTGCAGCTAAAAGTTACTTTCATTATTAATCAATCTTTATTTTTTGGCAAAAAGTGTATTTACTTTTAAATTATTGAGTTTCCTTACTTTCAGTCTTATCCAGTAAAATGCATATTGTTTTTCTTTGATCCATATTTACTAGCTAGCAGTCTTTGTCTTCCTCACTCACTGCAGACACAGTTGAAGACTGACTGTTGAACACAGAAGAGGCAGGAGCTGGTAGAGACCAAAACAGAGCTAAAAGAGTGTGAATACTGGTCTTACATTCATCTAGTGGACATAAACATGCTGCCAGTGGTGATATATCAGTGTTCGCAACTTGTTTCCACTGTAGCCATCTCAGTTTTAACACACTGATATTCAGGTGTTTCATTCCTACTCCCCAGGTGACCCTGACAGCAGAGGAGGACTCCCGCTACGTCTCATGGCGTCGCCGGCGCCTTTACATGCTCATTTCTAAGGAGCGCTACATCGCCCGTCTCTTCTCCGTCATGCTGGGTTACGACATCGCAGAAAAGCTCTACAACCTCAACAACAAGCTCTACGTTAAGAGCGGCGTGCTGCTGGACATCCGCCTGCCCAGCCTCTACCACGTGCTGGCCCCCTCATCGCAGGGCAGTGAGGGCGGCAGCTGCAGTGATGGTGGCGTCGCCAAGGAGCAACAACCCCAGCAGCAAGGCGAAGAACAAGCACCAGCCTATGAGAAATCCGATCCAGTCCAGTCTCATCCTCTCCAGCCGCACCTGCAGGGACCAAGAAAGACCCACCTGGACGAACCCCGGGCCACCCAGCACGACCGTTATCAGCACCCCTGGGCATCTGACCCGGAGCTGCCCTCTGGTGAGGACTCCACCAGCCTGGTCCTGGAGGACTTTGCTGATGTGGCGGGCTCCTTAATGGATTATGGCAGTGAGAGGGATTATTTGAGGTAGAGGGGCAGGGGGCTGGAGCTAACACACTGGGTCACCACTTAAGCTACATGTAAGTACCTCACCTGGGCGGAGAGAGGTCGTGGGGGCGGTGTGTGCATGGATGGCTTGCAGTGCACAGATCTTACTAACCTGGCTTTGTAGTGAGACATAGGGCCGGGCGATAAGTGCAGCATTAATATTAATATTTTTTTCCACCGCTGGACAAAGGTTCTGTGCAGATCATTACACATAAAACAGTCAAACTGATGTGGTTTTGAATTTTAATCGTGACCTTGGAAACAGTAGTTGAGAAAACAATCTCAACATAAGATCCATTTAGCAGCTTGTCTGAAACTTTGATCATATCACATATCACATATCACATATCACATCCTCATCAGCAAATTAAAAAAAAAAAGAAGGAAATTTGAACGTCTACAGTTCCATGACAACTGAACTAATTTTATTGGCTGACGAGGCTCATATGATATAATCAAAAGCTCATGTTACAAAACAGCTATTAAACAGACCTTGTGATGGGACGTTTTCTTAAATGTTAATTTAAATATAAAGAATTAACCAGAGTTTTGATTTAATGTTTTCTAGGGAACATACCAAACTATGTCTTGCTCTGTATTGAAAAGTGCTGAGAACTGTTCGCTGCAGGCCTCCTCAGCTTTTGGAGAGATATGGATTATTTATCTATTTTCCTAACGATACTTTGAGATTAAAATTCCCTCCGCGCCAGCTGCTCTGCATTAGTGTTTGCTTTGGCTCTGCCTCTCACAAGCTGACAGTTGTGTTCGGTACAGTAGCAGAGTTAAATTTGTCCACTCAGATGAAAGAGATCTGCTCAGTGAAAACTGTTTAACAGCAAATGATTGCAGAGTGGGCTCATCTTGGGTTCAGGCTGTACTTTGTGTGTGTGTAGTGAATTTGGGGGATGGGGGGGTCACTACACTGTAACTGGTGACAGAGCAGTGGTGAGGTCAACCGGGCAGCAGCTGTGTCCTTATCTGATGAGGATTAGAGCTTGGAAATTTAGGGGATGTCCGAAAAAAATGAGTGCCATGCTCTTAATCCAGTGTGCCAGCCACTTGGCTAAGTGTCTGTTCATGTGTTCATCACCCCGCCTCAACCCCTCCTGCCCTCCTACCATCCCAAAAGCAGCCCTCACCCAGTCACAGGTGGAGGATCACATTTCATAGCTGGATAGTGGGGTCACTGTTGGGTTTGGGTTGCAGGGCTGCTGTGAAGCAGTAGGTCATATCTATCACAGACCGTAGAATCCACTTCAGTTCAGACACGGGAGGCCAACATCTCAGACCTCGTGGATGAGAAATTGTAGCTCTGCACAAGACGGCAACAAATTTCTCCAATCTGCAAAACATGAATCCACTTTGAACCCTTGAACACAGATATTTGCGTTAATGCTTGCGTTTCTGGGTCCGTGTGTGCGGATGACCAACAACATGTCAGCAGTTACGAAGCAATTTCAGCAGAAATATATTTCAAAAATCCGAATTAGACTCTCTGTAACAATTGTCTGGTTTTGGCACGAGTCCCTCGGAATTAGAGAAGGCGGCCGCCATGCTGCACCAACACTCAACACTCACGCTCATGTAGAACAGATTTATTATGTGGACACAGTGAGTTCAGAGGTGATATTTAATATTTGGCTTCTTACTGTTTGTTGAGATGTTGGGTCACATGAAGTAACTGTCAAAATGTCCACTGGCATCCAAATGTTGAATTAACCTCCAATCAGTTCATTTGGTCTTTAATACTTGTTTTGTTTACTTGTTAGTGCTTTTCATTGCACAGGAGGTGATGCATTTTCCTTTTCACTGCTGTTTTAAATAGAAGTGAGAGAAATAAACTTGATTATGGTCCCTCATTAGTTTGCTGTGTCCGGCCTTTAATATCCTCTTGGTTTGTTTTGAAAACATAGTGTTTCATGGTTTCATGGTGTCAGTAATACTTCTAATAATAGAAATAACTTTTCAAGATCATTGAGGGTGAACGGTGAAACACAAATAAATATATAGGTGAAAATAAACTTTATTTCTTGATCAGTACTTACAAACAAGTTATTGATTTTCCACATATGGTTGTTTCAGTGTGATTTGGTGTGACACAGCTGAATAAAATGTTTTTATGTTCCGTCATGGTATCAGGATGTCAGAGTGAGAACTTTTCTGTGTGATCACGACATTCCTAACTGCAGTGGTAAAACGTAACTGAGTACATTTACTCAAGTTGAGATACTACTTCCATTTAAAGCTACTTCATCCTTCTGCTCCACAACATTTAAGAGCAAAATATCTATTTTTTACTCCACTGCATTCATTTTAAAATCTGTGGTCACCATTAGTTACTTTACAGTTTGAGATTATTAAAACCAAATATATTATAGAAATAATTTATGATGTGTTATATGCTTGTATTATAGATCAAGTTACTAATTAGCTCCATCAAAATCAGCTGCATAAAAACGTTTCTTACACATCAATGCATCAATGTTTATAATCCATAATAATCCATAATAATATTTATAATCCATAATAATGAGTACTTTTGGTACTTTATGTATTTTTGTCACTCATACTTTCGTCCATTTACATGCATGACTTTTACCTGCAACAGAGTATTTTCACACTGCTGCTTTTACTGAAATAAAAAACCTGAGTAATTTTTCCTAACTGAAGCCTCGGTGTCCACTCTGCAGGAGGTGACAGTGACGGGAATCTACCGCCTCGATTTCAGAGGGGCAGAGCGCCGCTGGCTCCCACCGACACTCCCAAACTGTGAGAACAGCCTCTCCTGGAACGTGCCACATGTCACTTGTTCTGACGCTGTCTCCTCCTCGATCTCTGTCCCTGTTCTCACCTCTGTTCACATCTTCAGTCCTGAGCATGCTGAGCGTGTGTGAGTGATACAAAAGTCAATATTGATATTGATTTCGTCAATCTATATTTGGGGCTTATTTTTATCTACATGTTGACCTTAAAGCAGGCCAGTTTAATGCCCAAAAATCTCTGAAGCAGCATTTAGGCCACAATGAGGCTCTGAAATCTGCATCAAAATCTCTTGACTGCTCTGAAAAGCAGAGGAATCTATTCAATTCATGTGAAAGTTCTGGATATTTTAGCATTTAAATGAAGCTGTAATTTATAAAATCTATAATTTAACAATGGGGAGGATCATTAAAGTTTGTACAGGCTGTGTTTCTGTGTCTGTCATAAGAGAGAAACCTCTGTCCATTTAAAGATGGACATGTTGACTTGATCCAACAAATAATAAACTGGCAACAATCACTCAAACGCTAATTTAAATCATTATTACACCATCATCTTATCTGGCACTGAGACAGGAAATAGAGGCAGCTCAACTTGTCACTTAGCAGCACGTTTAATGTCTGAAATGTTATTTTATGTTATAAAAACTGATTTTATGTTTCTGAAGCAGATGAATTTGGTTTTCATCTCACTAATGTTTGATGTTGGAACTATGACTTCACATGGTTTCATGTTAAATTTGACTTTTGATGTTTGTTTCACAGTTCACTTCTACTCAGCATTGCAAAGAGTTTTGATTATTATTTGATCTAAACACATTTAACTACACATTTTCTAGATCTGACTAATTTAGACAAATTTGGTCAGAAATGTCACATGGTATGAACTGATGAATGATGTACAGCTGCTAAAAAAATGGAAAGATCAAGATCTGGAAAATATTTAGTTTTGCATTTAGTTTTCCAGACCTGTGCGTGAACAATTCCGGTACAAAACCTGCAAGCTGGCAGTGTAGTTTTTCTCTGTTTCACGTTCATGTTTTGTTGGGCATGTTTAGTTTGTTTATTTAAATGCACAGTGACTTAGTTCAGTGTCAGAAATGTTTGCTGTCTAAGAGGTGAGCTTGTTGTACTGGTTTTCAGAGTGTGACGCCAAATTCATCTGAAGGACGACTTCTTACTTCTTCTTTGGCAACATATTGGATGTTAGCAGACCATGTTTTTTTTTTTGTAACTAATTGAGTATTTAATACACACATGTATACTGTGAATTGCATTACTTGTCTGTTTTTGACTTCCAAAATACAAAGATGGGACTAAAAGTTGGTGGTTTAAAAACAGGATTTTCGTGGGGCCAAGGTTTCTCCATAAAGCTCTTTGTGTGCAGTGAACATGTAGTGTGTTTTCTGTTACTGTCTACAGTGCTTCCACTTCACACTGAGTTTATATCACCCTGATTATATTCAAAATTATTTATGTGATACCCCAAAAAAGTCAAGGCACACTTCTTCATCAAGATACAAAAGTTAAAAATCATTTTGTAGATCATAATAATGGCTGTTTGTACCTTGATGAAACAGTGGGCATTTACTTTTTTGGGAATTCATTTACTGTGGACATTGACAGCATCAAGGGCGTTTGGTGTGCCGTTTTTTTCCCATTGTGTTATAGAAAACATAAACATCCAGATATTGATGAGGAAAACCAAAGCACAGTGACCAGTTATTTCTCCGTTTATTGCTAAAACCCCTAAAAATACGACAGAGTCTGGTTTCCTGGAACAAGGTTCAAAAGTGAGAGCCTGGGTGCAAAACCAGATCACAGGAAAAGGATTCATTCTTTAAACACTTTTCAGACAAACGTAAATAACCAGAGACAAAACTCTGATGATAAGAAATGAAAATATAAATCATTCTTTTTCCACTGTTTCATGACAGTCATGGTGTTGTAAAGTTTGCTAAACTCGACTGCATTTTGACTAAATAAAACGTGGCTCTTTGGCTCCAGCCACCGAGATTGAGCCTGAACACTAAAATCAAACAAGGTGGTGAAAACATGAAACTGACGGAATATTAGAATCCATGGCTGACTTCACTGTTGATGCAGTGGGTGTTTTTTTTTCTCTTTATTTTTTTTATGAGCAGATCTCTTTCTTTCTTCAGAAGATGCCACAAACCTGCACAAAGTCATGAGACCACAGAGCTCCTCGTCTGACACTGATGTTGTTCACGCACAGCGGCTCCTCTCGCCTGAAACAGAAACACACTTACTATAAATTTAATTTAAGTATTATCAAACTTGGTTACTGTTGAAATCCATTGATAAAGTAGCACTTAAATATTTTTTCTGTGGGACTGTATATCAGCACTACAGAGAAGAACCCAGATGATGTCCTGTTTCTGATCTACTGCTTGTATAATTCATCTCCTTACATATACAGTATACAGAAGGTTAAGCTCTACCAGGACGAGGTGTGGGAGCTTGTGCAGTACAATATGTGTGTGCATGTTGTGTCCACATAGTCCCGGCCGTACCTGAGAGCAGGGAACTCAGACAGACAGCCCGACAGGAAGTGGATTTCTCCCTGTCTGTAGAACCGAGCGCCGGTGTTCTTCAGCTCGATGGACTCGATCTCACACAGAGCCACGGGATGAGCCAGCACCGTCCTGTACACTGTCGTAGACGTCTGACTGAAACACACACATTTTCCAACACGGCGTGCACGTAAATAATGTTGTCATAACTAAGAACGATGAGACAAGTGCACACTTTCACATAATCAGAAATTCATCACAGAGGAAAGTTATTGCCTCTTGTGTTTATTACTGAGAATGAAAAGAGCTGCAACAGACTGACTCCTGCAGCTCCTCCTGTTTGCCCTCACTCTTTTATGAATCAACAAGGTGGATCATAAATTCACAGTTCTCCATAACTTTTTTGTAGTGTCTTGTATCTCTTTGACGTGTTTGCTATATTTTGTTTTAAAACAAATATAACAAGAGTTTTAAATATCCACACAATGTAGACAACCACTGATTTATTTAATCTTACAATAAAGTAAAAATCATAATAATGATGATAAAAGATGTCCTCATGAACTCAAGTGAACCTGTGCAAAGACACTTTTCCTCTCTCAGCATTTCTGGCTCAGTATCCTGCACCTGCCCGGCCTTTACAGTAGAACATACAGTACCTGTGCTCTGAAAATAGAAGCTGCCCACTGACCTCAAAAGAAAAAAGAAAGACTACAGTACTAGCTCTGGGATGAGGATGTTGCATTAGACTCTGTGAGAACACTGTCACTCAAAATTTTGCTGCGAGCTGAGAATTTAGATTTTGCTTCAAGTGTAAGATTTATGAAAAACTATATCAGTCAGAACCTTGTTTTCATCCTGGGCTGCTGTATCCTTCCCCAAAAGTTAAAATGAAATGAAATGTGGCGTTCGAGCTGTGGCACCTACAGCCTGAGCCTCTGCTCTGTTCCCAGGTTCCCAGTCCTCAGCGTCACTTCCACCTCAGCGCTTTTATCCAGGGGCGAAACCTCCAGCTCCAGCAGGATGTGATGAGCTGAGCAGAGAAGCGACAACACACTGGGAAACATGTACTCTGTACCTGCCTACATTACCACTAGCTAACTTATATGAAAACTCTTCTCTTGATTGTTGGCATGAAAGTAGGACACAATAAGAAAACCATTAACAGTGAGTGATTTAATCAGTGGTCTTGGAAAATGATCACTCTAAAATCCCAAAAGTTAAAATTCTAATTCGTCCCAAACTTTGGTTTATCACAAAACACTTGCAAAATGGATGACGTTACCCATCAACCTCAGTCTGAGCACTGAGGAAACCACTTTTTTTCAGTGATTATAAAACAGTTTCTCAGTCACACACACAAACACTCACTGCAAAAAGGTGGCGAAGAAGTCGTCAGAAGGAACAGCTTCTGCTCTTTGGGAATTGGAGATATGGATATCCCACTGTTTTCTGATAACCCTGAAACACACACACACACACATCAAGTGAGTAAGGGTCATAGTGTATGTACGTCACTGTATCAGCCTGTGTTGTCGTATCAGGTACTGAGATGATAAGAAGCTGCCACAAGCTGCCGTGTGATGAGACCAGAGCTGCTGCATGAGTGCGGCCTGACGTCTGCTGGTGATACTGAGACTTAACAGAGAACGAAACAGGCTTCACCTTCACCGTAGATTTTTATTCTTTCATGGGCTGATGTTCGTCATCCTGTCTGTCCCTGGTGCTGTCACTATTACTCCTACTGTCTGTAATATTACAATCACAGCCACATCTGTTACTGCTGGTGTTACAGCTGTCGCTGCTGCTCGGAGCAAAGTGTTTCCTGATATTAGCCTGAACCCCAGGCTTAAAAAATAAAAAAATAAAAAAATAAAACAGAATAGTGGGAACTTGATTATTTTGTTTTATTTCTGTGCTCCTGATGAGACTCTTTCAGAAAAGTCCAGAGATGGTCCCCACATATTTTCTCAG
The DNA here is from genome assembly GCA_037833715.1 of Toxotes lorentzi. Classification (NCBI taxonomy): domain Eukaryota; kingdom Metazoa; phylum Chordata; class Actinopteri; family Toxotidae; genus Toxotes; species Toxotes lorentzi. The sequence goes on along the minus strand of JBBMJY010000007.1, from coordinate 3,942,628 downwards.
CACACAGATGACAAACATAAACCCCAAATGTTTTGGGTACTATACTATATTTTTTGTAGGAGTTGCAGAAGCAGTAAGAGAAATACCTGTTTAACAATAGGTCTTTCAAAATGTCCAGTGTCACATAATTAAATCATTTTTATTGTATAAAGACAGATGACATGAACAACTTGTGCATTTCAGATAATTCTAAATGAATAAACCAATAACAGTGCATAAAATAGGGATTGTATGTTTGAAGCGATTAATTAAAATAGTATTGGTGTATTATTACCTATAGTTGGACATGTCCCCTTGAAGTCATCACAGTCCACACAGTGTCCCTTCAGGAAGTCATCATAGTTGAAGCATGGGATCCCTTTCAATGGGCAGGAGCCGTCCAACGCACTCATGTAGACGTGCAGCGCCCTCATGTGGTCACATATCACATAGCCATACACTGGAAAGTAGATAAGAACTGACAACACACAGAAACACTAAGGGAGCCAGATGTCTGAAGACTATCATTTTCAAAATTATAGTTATTTTAAAATCTGTCTAGATGTCAAACTGGGTTAAATCTATTCATGTATAATTTGTATTTTATTCATAACTTCGTGATGGAAAAGCAAGTAGCCTGGGCTATACTTTAGAGGACAGAGCAGCCAAATGTAAAAACAGCAAACACAGTTTTTACAGTACGCTTTCAGTGAGTGCTGAACTTACTTGAGGCAAACCTGGAGCGGGCACATCCAGTCTGGTCCTTCCCTCCGTTCAGAAAGAAGTCCACGTGACCGACAGGGATGGAGATGCCAAAATCTGATGCAGAAGAAAACCTCATCAGCACTGTCAATATTTAGTCGCCACGGTGCTGCTCATAACTTCTTACTTCTTATTGCACAATTCAGGATATTTGCACAGTGAACTTTCCTTAATTTCCTCAGATCGTCATGGGTCAGTGGCTTTAGAACCATCGTCTGTGGTGACGTGACTGAGGGAATGAAGCATGACCAAATGCAGGAAACGACTCATGTCTATTATTGAAGTACCTTGTGTTTGAGAGAGACTCATGTGAAGTACAAGCACCTCAATTTTGTACTTCAGTACAGTACTTGAGTTAAATGTACTTAGTTACATTCCACCGCTGGTTATTACTGCTCCACTTCAACTTCTTTAATCATAATTTATTAAGTTATGTAATAAACTGCTGCCCCCATGATTTGTTGACCTCTCTCACAGTGAAGTAAAAACATGGTTTTCAAGGCGTCTATTGTAGACAATGGTAATGAAAAGAAATGAGCATGTTAAGGCTTTAAAGCCTCAAGTCAAAGCTGTCTCACAGTCAGAGTCTGTGTGGATGGCATCAACAAACAGGGCGTCAGATGGGTCCAACCGGTCAAAGGTGTCGGCTCCTTTAAACATGGGTCCAGCGGGGTCGAGGCCTGGACGACAAGGACAAGGAAAACTCAGTCTGAAAGGTGAAACAGATCTTTGGGAATAAAAGGATTTCAGGGATCTGTTGGCAGTTGAGAATCTTCTGTGAAGCTCACTTTGTATTTTGTAAAAACTCAAACTGTGGCCTTAAAGTAGACAGTGGTGTGGTGTGATGTGAAGTGCAATGCAAAGTCAAAGCAACTGTTTTTCTCTATAAGGTGTGAACTTTGGCTGCATTTTCATGTCAGGAGCCTAGTTTTCGTCTTTGCAGATGTTCAGTCAGAAACCACAGGAATCCAAAGTGCAGAAGACATTTTCACATGCTACTAAATCTACCAAATCAAATCAAACCATATTTGATCTGTGAAAATTTCCAGAATTTGTTCTGGTTGTGACAAACTCCTCTGAACTAAACATCTAATCTGGCACCAGTCTCCCCTCTCAGACAGAAAGACCAGATATAAACAAGTGAACAGTGGTGTATTGTGTTGGCTGGTGTGTTCTTGGGAGGAGGAGAGTCTCCACACAGCTTCAGTGTGTCTCTCATCAAAGTGCCGTTGTTCTTTGAAGAGCTCCACAAATCTGCCAAGGACACACTGACACACATCCACAGGCAAGAGGCTCTGTGAGACACTTCTGAGCTGTGGAGGCCTGTTGTTGTTCTCACTTTTTCACAGCTGGACTCTTATTTTTTCCATTTGCCAACGAGACCTGCTCACCAAATTTTTAATTATAGGATCTAAATGATTTCTATCTTCACTTATTTTACTAGCAGAAGGAAAATCTGCAATTAGACAAACGTACGCTGTTTCCATTTCGACTTTACATTGTGAGAAATGATCCGTCTTCGGAAAAGACTGCACTCATATGTCACGTGGGCCTGGATCCAAACTCACCTGTGATTCTTCCTATCTTCCCTTCGAAAAGAGTTCCCACAAAACCAGCGACGTGCGCCCCAAGGCTGACCCCGATGAAGTGGAAGGACTCCAGCTTGCATCCATGCTTCTGTTGGACAAGACGGTGACGATCTTATTCATGTTTGTTTTCACCTCCAGCTGTTTTACGGTGTGTTTTGTTTTATAGTGAAATTAAGACTCTGCATCTCATCTCTCCTGAACAGCAACACATTTGAAAGAGATTAATATTGTCTAGATTAATTTCTATCAGCAGCACCTCATGTCTCGGGCCTCGGGGTTGCTTACAATAACATTCACAGTCACAGCAGCAGAATCAGTACTACTGCTAAACAAGTACATCGCTATGAAAAAACAAAACAAAACTGTGACCCTCTCTGTAGTGTTTCTCTCACCTGCAGCTGGTTGATGAGGACAGAGATCTGCACAGCCACCTCCTTGTAATTCTCCACCACCAGGTTGTAGGCGAAGGAGGCGCCATAGACCCAGTCCACCACCAGCACGTTCACATCCTGCACCCTGAGCAGGGCCCGTGCCAGCTCCTTCACCCAGGACGGCTTACTGCCCAGGGCTCTGTGAGGAGGGTGGATACTGAGAATAAAAACTGAGAACTGAGACTGAAGGTTGGAGAGGCGTGTAAAGGATGTAAGAGTGAAACATAAAAAAAACCCTCCCTCTCATGTTGTTTGCTTACATTACACATGGTAACATTATGTCCTGCATATAGTCTGAAGAATAGACTTAGACTTTTCTTTTTTCATCGGATTATATCACTCACTCCTGTAAAGTTACTCTTTCAGCAGTAATTATAAGACCAGTGTTTTCATTTTGTGGGGGACTTTCCAAAAATGAGTCATAGTCCACTTTTGTGAGTTTAGATTTGGAGGTTGAGTTTAGGATACGTATGGTTTAAACTTTGAAGGTCCTGAGAAACAAAGTTTTAAAATTAAATATGTATAATTTATATGAATATTTAACAATAAAAGTTAAAGGTCAGACAAAAAAACTCTGTAGTTATTTATGAAGAACTTAACACTAAAACTCAGCCAATCTGTTTCAGAAGGACTGTGTGTGTGTGTGTGTGTGTGTGTGTGTGTGTGTGTGTGTGTGTGTGTGTGTGTGTGTGTGTGTGTGTGTG
>JBBMJY010000007.1:3926215-3936430 GCA_037833715.1 Toxotes lorentzi | reverse complement strand
TGTGTGTGTGTGTGTGTGTGTGTGTGTGTGTGTGTGTGTGTGTGTGTGTGTGTGTGTGTGTGTGTGTGTGTGCTAGAGAGAGAGCAAGAGAATCCGAGAAAGTGAGGAGAGGTCACCCTGTTGTGTCTGAGGGAAATCAATCATCAGTTGATCAATTGTTCCACAATCAATGCTCTTTTATGTAATCAGTGCTCTGTGTAAATATGCTGAAAACACTGCGCAGCTTCTAATTTATTCCACTGCTTTAAGCAGTCAATTCAGTTCACTGTCTTCTGTTTTCTTTCTTAATTACAAGTGTGGATCCTCAAATAGTTGTTCAGTTAGCTACAGTTTATCTTGCTTCTAGTTGTGAGGTTGCAATTACACAAAAATGTAATCCCTCACAAGGAAAATGGGTCAAGGATCTTTCCTACAGTTGGCAGTGATTTGTTTGTCCCAGCGTTAATCACATGATGATTTAGAGCTTAGTTATATTTATGACCTCAGTAAAAAAAGAAAAAAAGAAAACACGTTTTAAATCTCTACCAGCTAATTATAGATAATTATAGATAAAAACAATACAATGAGAAACATTTTTCATTTTTCCCATGAACTTTAATAGTAAACACACACCATATACATTCACAGCCACACAGAACAGGAAGCACAGGTGATACTGAACTGTGAGGAAGCAAAGAGCAAATGCAGCTGATCTACATTTAAACCCTCGACGTGCAGGAATCTTTGGCGACTCCTAGTGGAAGCATCGCATTAACAAACAAAAACCTCCAGTGTGCTAAACTTAGCATCTGAAAGATGCTATAACAACATAAAAAATCCACACTGCCTTTAAGAAAGTTTAATGGTGATTATCACCATGCTTTCAATGACTTCTTGCTTCACTTATAACTTCACTAAACTTGTTCTTACTGCTTTTTATCGCTGCAGGAAAAGGATGTTAATGAAGCATAAAGGCATAGGCATAAACTAATAATGTATAAACACACGTATTTTATATTTTGCTGTTTTTTTCTACTGCAAATTAGTTACATATAAATGTAATTTCAGGGAGACAGGGTTTACATAGTGCTCACAACTTTGCACTGATCATTCCTTCCCGCTCTTTCGGCAGCTGTGAGGCGAGCCATTCAATGGTGCGTTTGCGTGCTTCCTCCCAGCGGAATCTGGGACTGTACCCCAGGTCCCTCTTGGCTCTCTGATAGGAGAAGGTGAACGGCGTGTTCAGCATGGTGAGGAGCTGCCGGTTCATTGGGGGGACGATGCGTATGAAAGGCCGGAGCATCATGCACAGAACCTCCAGGAAGAAACAGATCACATAGAGGAGGCCGAGCGGCAGCAGGAGTTTCTCTTGAATGGTGAAGCCCAGGGGAGACATCACCACATGGTTGAAGTCTGAATAGCTCACAGGCGGCGTGTCATCAGAAATGAAGAAAAACTTTCCTCCGATTGCATTTCTTCTTTGTGGGTCTTTGAGGCTGCGAGCTGCTTGGAGGTGAGCCCAGGCCACGTTGCCCACGTAGACAGGATTCACGCGGGCCTCTGGTCGAGACAGTCGAAACAGAACGTCTTTGTTCCGTATCCCGTCGCCCATGTGGCCCAGCAGGAAGCGGCAGCCCTCCCCAAAGATGTACATAGGTCTGAGGGCGCAGGTGGCCAGTCGGCCTCCGTTTTGGAGCACCTCGCCGTGAGCCTGCAGGGCTCTCTGCTCAGCCTCCTTTTTGGTCTTGCTGTAGGAAAACTTTAGACTGCATTCATAAACTGTGTCCTCGCTGCCATTAATTATGGGTTCACCCTTTGGGTTTGGTCCCATCACCTCGATGGTGCTGGTGTAGATGAAGGACACCACGTTCTCCTGAATGCATGCCTCCAGAAGAACCTGCGTTCCTGCAAAACAAAAATGCTCCTGAGTTCATATACGCTGAAAAAAATCTTTATCACTATTTTTCTTTCTCTCTTATCACAGAAGTTGTCCAGTAGGGACTTGGTGGATTAAAGGGACAGCCTTACCTTTGACATTGACCCCATATATCTCACTGTACTCCACTGACTCCTTAACATCAATGATGGATGCGATGTGGAAGATGACTGATGCACCTCGACAGGCTTGTCTCACAAAATCACTGTCCCTGATGTCCCCTTCGAAAACGCTCAGCTTTGTGTCGCCTCTGCAATCTAACATAAAATAAATCAAGAATAAAATGTGTGAACTTAATACAAGGCCTTTTGTCTTTTGTCCTTAAATACATACAGTTACTGTCCCATGAAAAACTGTAGTTAATAAAATAAAACACATAAAATGACCTTGGAGTATTTAATAGTTTATCTAATGGGATGTTAATTACATAAACTCAGTGGTATCAGAATTTATTTCAGCCCCAGACTATTATTCTGATTGAGCGTAAGATTGTAAAACCAGTAATCAATCCTTGTTTACATTATTGTCTGTAAATGTTATTGTTGAATATTTTGGCCAGAAAACCCTTGAAAAAGAGATTTTAAATCTCACTGAAGCTTCAATGATTTGTTAGAATTAAATAAAATTTAAAAGTTATGTCATGTGCTGTAGCTACAGCCTCATGCTGTCAGCTGGAAAAGCCAAAAAGTTTAAAACTCTTATATTCAGATTTATATTGTTCTATCAGTTTGTTTTAATGAAATATATGAGACAAACCTCCTCCTGCACATTTAATATGTTTCTGTATCTTATCAGAAAAAAATCATCTGGGCTTCAAGGAGGAAAATAAAAAGAAGGATGTGTAGGCAGACAGATTTTACCCTCCAGAGTCTGTAAAAGCTGGGGCTGTACGTGTTTGTCCAGCAGTCGAATCTCAGCCATTTTCTCTTCCTCCAGCAGCAGCCTCACGAGCCTCTTCCCCAGGAATCCACAGGCTCCGGTCACCACACACACATCACCTCTCAGAGACATCGCAGGCTAATTCTCTAATGGTACAAAGACAAAAAAATCCTTCTCTCCCAATGCTTTTCTTTCAGAGACTTCTAGAAAAGGCTTCTCGGAAGAAAAAGCTCCAAGTGAAAAAAGCAACAACAGAAGAATACAACTTTTGTGTTCGTGAATGCTTTCGATTCTGTCTGTGGGAGAATGATGGCACCTTCTCAGTCCTTCCACTTTTTGTAAGCCCAGAAGAGTTTCTAGAAAAAGCAAATTATTTGCTCCCAGGCAGTGTGAAAAAAAAAACCCCGAGATGGGCTCTGCTGCTTTGGGAAGGAATGTGAGCTGGGACAAAATGGGGGATGGAAGTTTTTATATGTCAAGGACAGTTGCTGTTGGAAGATATAACATTTGATTTAGGTGAGTGTTTCAGGGGGCGAACAGACACAGAAGAATAAGACGTGAGCTGAGGGTTAATGAGTTCTTTTAAACACAAATTTGCAAATTAAGATTTTACATGTGTAAATATGAGAAACAAAAGAAAAAAACAAAACAAAGATTAAACTACCCAATAGTGCATTGGGTAGTTAAATGAATTCCATCTTTTTAAATTGGAACATACAGCAATGCACTAATATTAATAATAATCCAATAATATGATACATGCAATAATAATTTTTTTGTTGGTAAAACTTTTCTCAAAAGATGGTTTTCCTTCAGCAAAGGGTCTGAATATTTCTTCCTCCACTAATGATGAACTGATCTCGTAGGTTACCACAGAAAATGGCTTTGAGACCTTTTTTTGTTCCAGTTGGCTGCAATTTAACACATTAACTGCTTTTGCAGCAGTTAGAGTCTAATTGTTTCTTTCCTTTCATCAGAAATCAGCATTATGCGACACTGCTGATTCCCTTTTAGGGCATATTTATAAATCTTCAACCTTTGTCTTGAATGTTTGTCTTCAACAGCAGAAGACAAAATGAGATATATGCTTTTAAAGTGCAGTGATGTAACTCCACAAGGTGAGACCCTGTTACTGCTTTGTTTAGAGTTTCAGATGAGCAGTTTCTCTTCAGTTCCTTTAAAATGAAATGAAATGAAAATGAAAGATGAGTAAATCAGATCTGTGCTCCAGCACATTAATTAAATACCTAAACACTTTCCACCCCTGAGGAAACTACAAGGCTAGATCAGCCATATAAAACAAGTTTAGACATTTCAAGGTGACATGTGTCTGCCAGATGTCCAAATATGTTTTTCCTGTGCACGTGGTGATGAATTTCACTTGGCCATGGTTCACTCAGTAAATGATATTCTGGGTTTGTGTGGTGGAAACTCTGAGTGCTGTGTCTTTCGTAGGCACAGGTTGTAGGCGCTCTCTCTAACCGAAATAACACATCTAGACATAAACATTCAGAATTACATTTTTGGGCTGTGGGCTTTTCTTTCTTTCTTTTTTTTTTTTTACCCATACACACCTGTACAGGATTTTTTCAGCAGACGTCTAAAACAAACTTCCTGCTGAACCAGATAGTATCTGTGTTGTAAATTCTGTGTTGATGATTTGATCTTACTTTAATCAACAAAGTAAAGATTAAATTATGTTTCACATCATATAGTAAAAAAGTATATATGTAAATATGTTACGCATCGTAGACATGTCTGCTTTTCAGTATTTGTAGTCCCTGGCACAGCAGTCAATATCACAGCTGTGTGTTGTCTTATCTGGAGGTGAAGGACGAATTTTCAAGGGTAGTTTCTTCGTCATTTCCTAACATCAGATGCACCAAAGAGAGTGTGTGTGTCTTTAATATGCTGGTAGCTGCTGAAGGACTTTCAGGTTTTCTCATCCTCTTCATGGCCAATGGGAGTTTGGCCTTGGCTGACAGTGAATGATGTGATTCTAAGTGTAGCATGAAGAGCATAATCAACATTTTATTTCCACTTTATCAACATAAATATACAAATCACAACATATCATATCAAGGCAGTAACTGACTGAGCTTGCGTTATAGCAACTTGGCACAACAATTTAAATCCAGAGGCTTCTCGTTGTCATCTTTCTTTCTCAATCGCAAAAGTTCAGGCAGCAGATATGAGAAAATAAACTGCAGTACAGTCTTTACAGGCTTCATGGAAAGCATTAAGGGCTGTTAGTCTAAAAAATGACAGGCTAATTTGCTTTATATTCTTGTTTTATGGAATGTAGACTGTAGGTACAAAAAAAATATATTGGTAACACCTTACAGTTCATTGTATGAATCAGTTTCCAATAAAATTAAGGTACAGTGGAAGAAAACAGGACCATTGGGAATAAGGAAACAGCTGGAGGAAAGTATTTTGGCACCTGCGTGACACAGTACTGGGGAACAAAACTCTTTTGTTCAGTGTTAACAAACTTGTTCTTACGATGTAATCAAAGAGAACTTAATATTTAATATAAAAAGTATTTAATATAATATCTGTATATGATAATATAATATCGTTCAGTTACCCAGCACTGTATGTCATATTTATCTTGCATCTTAGCATCTTGCCAAGTACTTGTTTTTTTCCGCTGTTCTTACATTTAGGTGCCAAAAGGAACCACACTATTAAAAGGTGTTATTGTTTTAATCCTACACTTTTGATTTCCTCTTGTTGTACATCTCTGTTGAACGCTGTGGAAACTTTCTGTGTAATAAATCATAATAAAGATGAGCTGTCTCTGTATACACAGTCTTGTGACTGTGTACCACAGGACCCCATTATTATCCAGAGACTTCCAAATTACACAAATGAACCACACTGTGGCTTTTGCGTGACCATTTCCTTCATCCTTCATTATGACACACAGCTCAGTTTTATTCCTCTCAGCTCGTGCGTCATGATAGAGGAAAGATCTGACATGTTTTTGTTCTGTTTGTGAGAATAGCAGGGTTTAAAGATAAACTCACTCTCCTTTCATTTCCGAGAGCAGATGAATTTGCCTTCTGTCTAATTGATCCTGATTTATTAGCCTCAGTTTTCAGTTTGATTTTTGACTTTGACCCGTGAAATAGGGAAACTCATTGGGTTTGACTTTTCATTAAGGACGCAGAGTGTCCTTAATGAGGAGTGTTTCCTTTTAGAAACTGTAGCTGCAGAGAGAAAGGACACGAGCAGCAGAGCAGGAGAGGAGCAGCACGGCTCACAGTAAATGCAAGAACAGAAAATGGCACTAAAGATAGTGTTTGACAGAAAGATGCAGAATTTTCTAAGTGAAGATGCATTCTAGCCATGCTTGCACCTGCAGCTGGTGTTTGCAACCCACACTATTTCCTGTTTTGCCTTCTTTTCGAAGCCACATGTAGATAAATTTGTGTCTTGTCAACCCCCCCCCCCCCCTTAACTGTGGTGCGCACTCAACTCTTGGCTGTGAACAGCAGGCACTCCTGTATCTGAGCCTCATCCACTGACCCCTCCGGCAGATGGACCGTCATCGTACAGGCGCGAATCCCCCCCAGAGGCTCCAGCACATTGAACACTCTGTCCCACACATCCCGCTCTGGATCATACCTCTGCACAATGTCAACCATGCATCTGCTGTTCCAGGAGTACCCCCCCACCACATAGATCTGCCCGTTAAACACAGTCACACCGACATCACTCTGGCCTCGAGGCATGGGCGCCACCACCGTCCACTGGTCTGCCTCAGGGCTGTAGTATTCGCAGCCCAGGACGTCATCGTAGTCGCTGCTGCCTCGGAAGTGATTGCCCCCCATGACATAGAGTCTGTCCCCGACGGTGCACATGCAGTGCAGGCCGCGGAGCTCGGTCATGTCGGCACGTCGACTCCACGTGTCGGCTGCAGGATCGTAGCACCAAAGCTCCTTCTGGAAGGTGTCACGGGTGATGCCACCTGTGTGACCAAGGAGAATCCAACAAATAGTACAGTATGTTAACAATGTTCCTCCATTAAAGATCTTACAGGTGCTAAAATGTGTTTTATCAAATAGAATGCTATAGATTAAGTCTAAGCTTTTCCTAAAGTTGGTATGTGGCCTTAATCCTTCCAAGTTTTATTGTAGTTTAAGCCATTGATTTTTTTTTTTTCAATTAATCATTTAATCGTGTAGTTGAAATATGCAAAGACAAATGCTCATTGCAGTCTCACAGCATCCAAGTAATATCATCGAACTGTTTACTTTGTTTGTTTGGCCACCACTGAAAACACTATTTGTGTTCCATCTCTCAGTTTTTTTTCTTTCACTTCACTTCCAGCACATTTGCCAGAAGTCCTTTTATTTTGTCTTTCAAGGTCCTGAGGAATCTGATGAAAAGCAGCTCTCCCTTTTTTACCTGCTCCTTCAAGTTCTGGCCTCCAAGGGCACACCAGCTATCCACCATGTTCATTTTATTAGCACGCTGCAGGCAAAAAGACTGGTGTTTGTCGAGATCTATCGCTATCTGTTTTGGTGCTTTGCATTTTCAGTCACTTTCGGCTCATGGTTTTGGATATTCAGACTAAGAAAATAAAAACAACATAAGCCAGAGGGCAGCTGTTTCCACTACAGGAACTCACACAAGCTCACTGTTCATATGACGATAGTCAAATATTTAACAACCCACAGAGAACCAGACATGGCCCTCAGGAGTGGGCAGATGTAAAACTCCACAGATACTAGACCGACAATCAAGAGGAGAACAAAAACATGCACACAGGAACTGTCATGTCGAGCTTTTTTTTTTCTTTTTTTTTTTCTTGCGGCTGTGTGAGTGTGAACATGCCAGCCATAACACTTTATGGTTATACTGAGCCTGAGTTACAACTCAAAAACTGTCTTGTGGACTGATGTAAATACAGGATGTTGTGTCCACAAAAAGAAGGTGCTATGGTAAATGGTATGTGTTGCCAACACAGTTAAGTTGTAGGTTTTAACTGCTCTGAAGCGCTGTGGCCTGAATCAGCCACAGCTTTGTGTTTCCTGCCTTTCAGCCCTACATGTGAAGCTTATATTTCTGTTCTCAAACTGAGAGGTGGTTTCCTGTCCAAGGCTGCTGAGAAACCTGCCAAAGGCTAAGAGCAGCCAAAGAGGAAGTGGTTTCAAATACGTCAATCGGCCAAGCTTTGTCGATGATTCGTCTTGTCAAAGTAGAACCTTTTGTCACCTGTGGACAATACTTCTCAGACTCTGTCCAAACACGCTTAGATGTGAATGAATACACCCAAGACTCAAGGATGTTTTCAGAGGTCCAGTGTGCTCAGAGTCCTGTGGTGGACTGGACTGTTGGACTCCATCATTGAACAGCGTTATTTTACCTGAGATGTACATGAGGTCTCCGTGAACTGTTCCTGCATGTCCATAGTGAGGCTCCATCATATTGGTCACAAATGTCCACTCATTTTTCTTCAGGTCGTAGCACTCCACTGTGTCTGGTCGGACAGACAGAGAGACATTTGGGTTACATTTTATTTAAGCCTGAGTCTGTTTTTCCGAAAGCAACTAAACGAATCCTGATTCACATGTTATTTTTTTGTCCAAAGAAAAAACTCCTTTAGTAGCTCCTTACTATCATAGTTTGTTGTTCAGTATTGATTTCCTCAGGAAAAAAATGTGATGTGCTACTTTTAAGTAATTTAAAGTGGAGTTCTTCGTGGTAATGCATTAATATACAGAAGTAAAAGCAGCACTGAGAGCAGAAGCAGAACAAGCAGAAGCAGCGGCTCACCGATCTCTCCTGAGGCATTCCTTCCTCCCACTGCAAACAGTTTCCCCTTCAGAGCGCTGAGGTGGAAGAAGGTCCTCTTCTCGTTGAGTGAAGCGATCTGAAGCCACTTGTCGAAGCGGGGGTCGTAGCGGTAGGCGCTGTCTATGGCCGTCTTACCCTTGGTGTCGTATGTGCTCTGGCCTGGGGACCACAGTTAGAGTGGTAAAAAAAAAATTGAAAATATTTTTAAAAATAGCATCTTGCCAAATAACTTAATATTATTTAGTCACTCTTGGTAATGTTGTGCATGACTTCAACTCAATGTGGCTTGACTCTATTGTGCAAATAAACAAGGGGTGTAGTCTGACTCAAAATTGAAGTTTTGTTTTTTGTCTTGTGTCTTTAGGTTCACAAACCACCTGTGACACATGAGGTCTCGCTTTGAATTATGCTGTTCTGGTTTTCAAATGTGGGGAACTTCTCCTTTTCCTGTAATTTGCATTTCCAGATTCTCAGTCTAATTCTCTTTGGTGTAACAGTGTTTGCCATCAAATACAAAAGGTACATGAACACAAGCTGCCTAAATAAGAGCAGAATATCTTCCTGAGAGTGTCTACAGTGTACACTGGATGCACTGACCTCCAACAATGAAGAGGAAGCCGCCTAGAAGAGCCACACCATGTTGGTAGCGTGGTACCTCCATGGGCTTCAGGGCCCTCCAGTGGCCGGTCTTCTCATCATAGAGCCTCAGCTCCCGGCTCACCACCAGCTGCTGCCGCATCACACCGCCCAGTGCCAGAATATGTGTGGAGTCTGAGCGTATTTGTGTCCGCTCAGTTTGCAGGGCTGGCTGCATGAAAGGCATCATCTGGTAGTTGCTGGCCTCCAGCAGGAGGTTGACACAGGCCGTCTCAGAGCGCATCATGGAGTCGCCTCCTTCTTCACCTTCCTGGGAGATCTGAATCAGCTCGCTGGGGCTCATCAGTGGGAAGCGGATATGGCGCATTAAGGCATAGACAGATGAGCGACTTTTTTGGGGGTCATGATCCAGCCATCCCCTGGCAATGTGGTACAGCTCCAGTTCAGAGAAACCTTCCAGCGAGTTGCTGGCCAGAGCGTTGGCCATGCTGGTCTCGGAGAGCTGGAGGTAACGGCCACACTCCACCAAGGCTGAGAGGTTCTGGCTCACAAACTCACCTAGGATTGATAGAACAAAGGAAGATTGACAGTGACAATAATAATCTCCCAGTTTGTTTTAGTTTTTGAACCCAAAGGATGCCTGCTACAGTAAATTTCTGTGATCTTACTTATATACTTCATGTTTTAATAGATAAGTTGCCGAAGATAATGGACTGGTTTTAGAGAGTCCTGAGGACTGTAAGAGCTTAACAGCTCTGGTACAGAAGCTCTGTGCTAATCTCACCTTCCACTTTCCTATGTATTGATACATAGAGAAAAAAGATTGTACTTCTGTTTCCGTGCTCTTAGATCAGTTTCCTCACCTATATTCAGCTGAACGTCCTCCAGAAGCAGGTCTGTTGCAATGCGCTCGACTTCAACACAGTTATCAATAGTGATCTGCGTCAAGGAACAGCACAGATTAAAGATTAAAGATGGATTAAATTAATGTAATCAAAATGAAACTGTTCTATATA
>JBBMJY010000007.1:3884144-3919992 GCA_037833715.1 Toxotes lorentzi | reverse complement strand
ACACACACACACACACACACACACACACACACACACACACACACACACACACACACACACACACACACACAGTCATATCAGTGCTGATGTTGTACCTTGTATGCAAGGCCCCACACTGCTGGACGGCCAATGAAAACACACTTGGCCCCCAAGGCCAGCGCTTTCAACACATCACTTCCTGTCCTGATGCCTCCGTCCAGATAGACCTCGATCCTGCCCTGCACCGTGTCCACGATCTCAGACAGTGCATCTATCTGTTAGCAACAGGGGTTACGTTAGGCTTGTTATGGTCAAAGCATTACTGTTACTACTGCTGGCATTAGAGGAACAGTTTCACATTCTGAGAAATACACTAATTTACTTTTTTGTGCAGAGGTCGATGAGAAGATTGATTCCACTCTCATGTTCAAAAGCCACATGACATATCTGTATTGATTACTACTACTACTACTACTTATTCTATTGCTCCAACTACTACATACCACTGCTTTTACAACTCCTATCACTAGGCTGCGTTATTGCTGCTGCTGTATGACAGGGATATAGACGTGGACCCCCTCTATAAGCATGAATTCAGACACAAGATGTTCTCATATGTAATGTAGGAGGTAGTATGGTCAGTGAGTACCGAAGCTGGGCCTCCATCCAGCTGTCTACCCCCATGGTTTGAGACAATGATGCCCTGGACACCGTGCTCCACGGCCAGCTCAGCGTCCTCCTTGGTCAAGATGCCCTTGATGATAATAGGCAAGCGGGTGATGGTCTGCAGCCAGTACACGTCTTTCCAGCTGATGGAGGGGTCCAAGGTGTTTGCCGGGATCCCGTACTCTTCTGGGCCTGCAGTCTCCTGCTTATAGTGCACAAATACAACTGCCTTAGGTGTCCAGTGGATATTTAAAAGTGCTCTGGACTTCAACCGTTTCTGTTGTACTGTGAGTGATTGGGCTGAAACTATTGTTAAGGGGCAGATCTCACACGGATGGATATTAGTATGGATATTTTGTATATATGTGGTAAAAAAAAAACTAGTACAAAGGTACATAGATGAGCAATTATTGTATCTGAATTTTATTATATGGAAATGTGATTATATGGCAGGGGAATTAATATAAAGTGAAGTAGTGAATCAAGCGGTCTTGTATAATATTTTGTGTTTTTTCTTACCTGCTCTTATTTAGGTTTAAGAGCATGTTGAAAAAAAATTTACTGTTACCTGGAACACTCCCTCAAAGTTCTTGACCTTGAGGTGAGGCGGTAGCTTGAACTGGTTGCGGATGTCGTCGCGGCGCTTTCCGGTGTAGGGCACGTCAGCAGTGAGGACCAGGGCCTTGTAGCCCAGCGCCTCTACACGGTGCACGATTTGTTCTGACAGCTTGCGGTCCCGGTACACATAAAGCTGGAACCAGCGGTAACCATTTGGTGCTGCCGCCACAATCTCCTCCACTGAGCAAGTAGAGTAGGTGCTGGTGATGTAGCAGGTGTTGAGCGCCTCTGTGGCTGTGCAGAGGAAGTTGAGACAATATCACTGTGGTCACATCATTTCTGAGTATGTACCTGAGACTGGCTCCGCCAAAGTAATGAAACTAGCTTTAAGAAAAACACGCACACATACACACACACACAGTCCTCACCCCGAGCTGTGGCCATCTCTCCTTCATGCCAGGCCAGGCAGTGAAAGGCAGTAGGTGCGATACCGACTGGAAAGCTGATTTCTGTCCCCTGCACTGTCGTCCGTGTGTCGCTCACTGACACGTCCCGCAGGATACGAGGCCTCAGACGGATCCTGAGGGTGCAGTGCAGACGGACATGTAAACAACAATATCAAATGTAACAGAGATTGGGGGAGTGGGGGGTAAAAGGGGGTAAAAAAGCACATCAAGAAAATCTAATTAGAAATGTCATGACAATTTACCAGTTCATAATATTTAATATAATTCTCTGTTACATTACTGTTCTCGTAATAATCTTAATATCCATTACGGTCAAATAAAGCCATTCTTTCAAGGGAAATCCTTCTGTAGATGATAACATGCTGTGTTTGCTAGACAAGTCATACTTCTTTCAAAAAGGACAGACAAGATACTCTGTGAATCTGTTTTCCCAAAGCTCTGACTTAACATCATCTTTCCAGGACACAACCCAACCTTTATTCCGACTGGGGAAATGTTTTAACCTGACCCCATAAGCACCAGCAAACAAATCCCTAGTAACAGGCTTGTTGTAGCAAAAACACGCATGTACAGATCACTGCACGGAGAACCAGCTGTCTATAAGTTTTTATAAAAGACATTAGTAAAGCTGACAGGAATGCATGAGGAGACACACAACGGAAGAGTTATGACAAGAGCAGAAAAAAATCAGAACCCTGGTTCTTAATCCCATAAGTAATGCAACTTTCAAAACAGTCCCTTAGTCTCTGCAAAGGGCAGGAGCAACAGTGCAGCATGAGCACTGGGCAAAATGTAACTGCCTGTTAGTGATTAAAAGGCATCACAACCACAAATAATACATGTATACTGTATTTAGAGAAATCAGTTACAGCAGTCCAACGTCCACAGGAACTCTCATTTATGACCTTTTTACAGGCTGTGTCCTCGCATGACCTGCTGTTTGATATGAAATCAATTTAAACATGAATTCTGTCAGCCCCAAGAGGAGAATTTTCATTTCATTCACCATGTAAAACCTTAGTTTGGGAGGGTTTGTGACACTGCACAAGCTCCACAGTAACTGCATGTCTATCAGAGCCATGTTGACACACTAAAACTGTGTCTTTGTGATGACCTTGAATGTCTGGGTTTGACTTTTATTTTCCCCACTGTACCTTTTGTAAGCCAGCAGATTGTCGTCCCTGGTGCAGCATTCGTCTGCTCCAGCTGCGTAATAATCCCAGGTGGCCTTCGAGAGATGCTCCTTAGCATACTCCTCAAAATCTGTCAGGCATACCATGGCCATCTCTGCACAGCGACCTCCCTCTCTGAGAGCGAACAGAGTTCATACATTTTCATTTTGATGCTTATTAATATTGGCAACAGAACAGCAGAAGAGGAAAGAGATACCAATTCTTACTTCTGATTAGATAATCAGTATATTTTAAGATAAAGCCTTTCACCGCATGCACTGACCATATGAATTACTAACTGATTGAAAACAGAATGCAAAATATGTCTTCATAATATCTATGATGTATGACTGAAATAAATAACTAAGAACATTTAACAAGAGAAAAATTCTCCTGTTAAATGTTCTTAGTTATTTATTTTCTGTCTTGACCACAACCAGTCAGCCAGTTCTCGTCCAGTGTCTCTGGAAACAGGCAAATAGCTACAGGCACCAACAGCAAACAGGCGCTTAAGATTCAGAATGAAGAAGCAGCGTACATGCACAAAGTTACAGCTTCAAGACTTACCACAAACAACCGATCTGTCATAAACAAAATCCCTCACTCTCACATGACACAGCCCCCAAGGAAGACTGAAGTTGCAACATCACTGCTCAAACTGAAACTCCCCTCATATCAGCAACTGCAGTGCAATCACGTAGTCCACGGCTCTTCAGTCGGGCTTCTGCACTTTGACATCCGAGCAACTAAAGCAACTGTTTTTTTGTTTTTAAACAGGTTTAAGTCCTTGTGTCTGTCAGTCCTTGTGTCCACAGTGTCGCTTTTGTGTCAGAATCAAACTTTCATAGAGACACTATGAATGCCACTGACAGTGTATGTGACCTGAGAGCGACCCCTGCTCTTATTGTGTTTACACAAGCTGGAAATGTGCTGATGGTGACTGCAAACTATAGTGAGGACAAGAGGCGTCTGACACAGTGCTCTGCGGTCCAGATGGTACATGCAGTAGTACACACAATCCTACATGCTAACACATACATACAGGGGATACTGTTGTTGTCATGTAAGATCTTTTAGTAGTCTTCACATTGGTAACGGTTTAAAAGGTAAACATTTTTCATAAGCCCTTGAGAAAAAAAAAAACAAGTTCATGCTGAGTAATGTCTTTGTCGAAGAAAAAATTATAAAGTTTCTCATGAACCGCAGATGCTGAAACTGCTGAAGAGTTTTCAAATGTATGCAGACCTGAAAGAAGTATTCAGATCCTTACTGAAAGATGATGCAGCAGATCACTGTAAAAATATTCCACTACAAAGAAAAGAAAAACTGCATCATATTTTATATGCAGATTTTCTAAGTAAAGTAGTTACTACATCTGTCAAACACATGTTTGGAGCCCAAAGTACAAGTTTCATATTATATGCTATAAATTTGCATAAAATGAAAATTAAAGACAGTACAAGTAAATCAAACACTTTCTCCAGTTCAATGAGACATTTTTTTTACTATCCACAACTGCGTGTTAAACATACCTGCCACAGGTGACAGGGTTTCACAGTCCGCTTGTTCAAACCATTATCTCCATTAGTGGAAAACTCAAGGTGACGAGGCAAAGACAGGAAGAGAAGGGACGCACGTGTGACGCACGGTAAACTGTTTGGACTCCTCACGCACCTGTCCTCACCTTGCTAGCGAAGCTTCTTACAGCTGCGGAACAGGCACTAAATGAATGGCCGTATATTTTCTGCAGGTATTTCTGCGATACGAATTTAACCGAACTGGAGCCCGTTTGTACTAACCGGAAATGGCAGAGGACGGGCCTTAACCCAGTGGATATCCATGTACCAGCAACTTCAGACACCAGGAAGTAATTAGTAAGTAAAAATGTTTGTTCTAAAATCAAATACCTTTATATATTTGTTTTCTGAGATTGTAATCCGTGAGTGTTGTTTGTGGTTAGTGCTATAGAGCCTGTCACAGCTCAGGGTGATCACTGATTTAATTACATGTTTGCCTGGATGGACCCTCCTTTACAAGTCCTTTAAAAAAGACAAGAAATTATATAAATCAGAAATACTAACTAATTGGATATACATGTACAAACTGAATACCTGAATACCTAAGGAAGCTTTTTCAGGAAAACCTGAATTGGTTCTTTGTTGAACATTTAGATATCAGGTGATGATGACAATGAGGCGTTTTGCCCTGAGCCTAGAGTTTAGTCTATTATTATTATTTTTTTAAAAGTATAATGCTTTAATTTCAGGGTTTCAAATCTTTCAGCTCAATTTACAGAAAATTTAAACAAGCCAGCAATAATTGTAAGTCTGTTTACTACAACTAAAAATGACTGGGAAAATGGAGTCATTCCCTCCATCACTCAAGCAAAATTGTCACGGCCCATGTGTACAACTCAACAATCAATTGACAGATAATTCATCAACAAATTAGCTGGAAAAGAAAAATCTAAATTAATTTATAAATGTATACCAAAAAAACTATAGATAAATTAATGGTCATTTACACAAAAAAATCTAAATTCAGTAGCTATTTTAGCAACAAGGTGTAAAGAAGAAGAAAATTAAAGAATGGAATTAAAAAATTGCTTTACTGACACTCCATGCAAACAGTGAATAAACAGCAGATGATGTTTGCCAGCGTTCAGTTTACTCACCGATTACAAATGTTCATTTTCTCTCAGCAGACTCATAACCTGTGAAGAAAGTACAGTGGTTATCATTACAGCTACCGGCTATACTGATACTACTGCTGCTCCTACTACCAATACTGATAGTACTACTAGTACTGCTACTACTTTGACTACAGTTACTACTACTACCACTGCTACAGCTTCAACAGCCAATAGTGCAACTTCTGCCACCAGTTCTTCTTATAATTAAACAAATGATTGTCACTGGGAAAAAATCTTTCCAGCACAAATCCTGTTGTATAAGCTTTCAACTGTGAACACTTGAGGGCAGTGCAATCCTGAATGAATGAAAGTCCATTCTTAAAGCTCCATTCAACAGATGTAAAGCAGGTAAACACAAGCAGACTTTGGTTTCATGCATGTGTGTCGGTAGTGCACAGTACGCACTCAGTGTCTCTATAGAAAAAACTATAAATGACCTCTGATGTCAGTTGTTAATGTTGAAATAGTTAAATAACATTAAATCTGTTAATTTTTATAATTATGACTACTTCCATGAAGTAGTCATAATTATAAAAATTAACAGATGCAGGATTTTTTGTTCTGTTAAATATTTGTACTCATACATATTTATATATTTATTTACAGTGGGGTCCAGAAGACTTCTTTTGTGAAAACGCTTTTTGTTGTCTCTCATTTTAAATTCATGACATATAAATTGTAGTACATTTTTCTGGTATTTATTTTCCCACCAGAGAGCACTGATATAATTTATTATTTTTCTTACTGGAATATAGTATAACTTTTTTCCATTAGGTTTATTTTTTTCAGTGTGGCTGGGTGTGTGTGATCAGCGTGAGCCTCTGTCCTGTGTTGGGCTGTGAAAGGTGTCGGGCATTTAGACCCGTTGAATGGCTGCTGAGAGCACATTGTCCAGGTGAGTTTCTAGAATACCTGCTGTTTGGTATTTACTGTGCAATGCTAAACAAGGTTAAGATTTAACCAGTTTCCGTTACAGATTATTTGCCATACAGACTTGCCTACGTTTCACTGGCGTGGAGTGCTGCTCCTCACCAGCACATAAACACATCCTGACACTTTGTTCATGTCATTAATTTATCTGGTATTTGTGTAAAAGGTAAATAACTGAAAGTAGAATTCAAAACAGAACAAACAGCATGAATAAATAGAGTTACTGAAGTGGATAAAATCAGTGTCTTACCTTAACCTGAGCTGCTTGGTTGGCTTACAGTACGTGCTGGTTTCCCTCTCATGTGACAGGGTCAAGTCAGAGGGCCGTCCACCACCCCCCACCCCCCATTCCAACCTCCACCACCACCAACCCCCCCACAACCCACCACACTCCACCTCTCCCCCTCCCTCACATTGGGATGCTCCTCCCACTGTGGCTCAACACCAGCTCGTCAGCATTCTGGGCCCCGACCTCTCTTTGTGCCAGAAAACACCAAAAGCTCGTCCAGGTCAATTATTTGTAGGAGAAACAAACGCCTCCCATACTCCTTCTGTCCTTTCTTCCTTTTTTCCTTCCACATTGTTCCATCCTCCTTCATTACTCCTTCCACTTTAAATTCTATCCACCTTCTTTCCCACCGCTCTCTCCTTCCCTCCTTCCTCTGTCCTCCCTTGTCTGTCAGTGCATTGAATGTGTACAAATGTGTTTATGTTTGTCTCCATGACTTTGTCTAAGTGAGTCAGTCAGTATCCGTCCAAAGCAAATGAATTATGCTTCCTCGTTAATAGTTAATCTTCATTGCACAAGTAACAAAAACAGCAAACGACAGCTTTTACTTTGGCTACTCATTACTTGTTTTTCGTTAGAGCCTTTTGGTGCGAATCCCCTGCACTTACATCTCAGTCGTTTAATGTCACTCACAGATTAGATATATCTGATTTGGATAGATTTTATCCAAATCAGATCAAATACATCTTAGAGACAAAAGCTAGAAAAACAAATCAAGCAACAATGTGCCAGGGCTCTTTCTGGAAATGTCAAACTTGTCAAACGGAGTGTGAACTTTGACAGGTGTTTTGAGGGTCTTCACATATATAAGACAGATGTCCCATCCTTTGATATTATGAGCTTGTTATGTCAGGGTCCCCTCCCGTAAGTGATGGATCAGTGGCGATGTCACAGTGTCTCAGCTCACCGTGAACGAAACAAAACGCCTCGAGAAGTTGTTCAAGCATTTTAAAACAGCACTGGGCTGCAGTGATGTTAAATTAGATTGTCTCGCTCTTATTTCATTACAGCGGTTGAATTGAATTTTCTCTTTGTAAATGTAATATCTTCGGTAACAAAACCAGGCTTCTTAGGACGTGTCTTTCTATGCATGTCTGAATTTATGTATGTTTTACTTTGGCTTTGTTACAAAAGGCCGCAAAGGTGGAGCCAAGGGCTAAATCTGACGAGCCGGACCTCCATGGGGAGGTGTGGGTGTTATCTGCACCGCGAGGAGGTGCAAATTGTGTTAATCCACAGCTGGCCTCGATGCCTAATACCTCGGAGTTAGATCTGGCTCTGGGGCCGTCGTTTTGGAGGTACTGGATGTTCAGCTGAGTGGAAAACCTTTTCCACATGCTGGTTGAGGCTCTGCCCTGAGGCTGCGGCCTAGCACGCCGCAGCACATGTGTGTTGAATTGTCAAGGTGTTATCATGCCCTGGCGAGGCTCCGAGCTCCTTCAAGTCTGTCTCTCCCAGGTTTATTATCAGACTAAATACAGCTAAGTCCACAGACATGGGTTGCAGATCCATGCAGCCTTTCATTTGCCTCCGCAGCGAGGCCTAACCTGAAGGCTGTCCATCATGGTTTTAACTTTTTGCACACAGGCTAGAATGGGAGATGCAGTTCTTTTATTCATGTTTAATTCAACAGCAAAGGAAGGTTAAAAGAAAAGATATTACCTGCACAATTAAAAACGTTTTCAGCAGGTTTCCTGCTTTTCCACACCAGTCAGGACAAAGAAGCAATAAAATAGCAAAATCATCAAACAAGACAAACAGCAACAGGCTGAAAGGGACAAGAATAAGACCTCTTTGTACTTAGACCCTTGGTTATCAGACGGGAGGGTCTCAGGATAGATGGTGACGTTATGTTATTTTGATTGGAAACCTCCCTGAGATAAATTGGATTATGTGGGCTATGAAAATAAAATTGTCTCCTCTTGATTTGATAAAAATCAATTTTATAAAATGAGTAAAGTTTTGATTCTGAAGTAGAAAATGCAAATAGAACATTTTAAACTCTTAGAAATTATTAATTATTTATTAGTCCCATAAATCCATCACAGCATGTCTGTGTGAGGACTTTAAAAATATCCAAAGAACATATCAACCTTTCAAACAACTTTTTCCTGAAATATTATCAGACCTCTGACTGTATTGGTTTATTCCAAAGGCAGAGTCATTCTTATAATGTAATGTAGAGTTTTTGAAATTTGGCTTTAGATTTTTGTGAAATTGTGAAACAGATTTTTTTTTTTTTTCCACCTTAACACAAGTTGGATGGATTTACACTTTCTCTTACCTGTTTTGATGTTGAATCCAGTTTTATACAGAAAGAAATAAGTGTTTTAATTATTTTTTTATACAGCAGCTGGCTTAGAAAAGATCTCTTTCCGTTTTCTCTATTTTCTCCGTGCGTCAGTGTAAGACGTTGTTCAGATTGCCAAAATAAAAGCAAAGGAGAGAACACATCTCTGGCTCTAAATATCATGTAGCAGCTAAGTGATGGATGTCCAGAGCATTTGATGTCTGGGAGAGATCTGAGCTTAACTCACAGTCTGCAGTCACGCCATATCAGACTATTATGATTCAATCCATGCACACAGGCAGCTGACGATTTGCTCACATCTACCAAGGGGCGCTGGTGTTGTGTGAAAGTATTATTTTTGCTCAGTCTGTCCCCTTAAATGTGGGAGGGCCATGTCATACTTTGAGTGAAGGATTCATTCCTTCCTGAAGCGTGCTGGAAGCTTTGAAAACTCGACAGTGATGACTGTGGACTCCGCTGTAGGTGCATGGAGACATTAACTTTCACTGCACATACTGTATATACACCTTTTCCTCTCCACTTTTTCTCTTTGTAGTTGGTTTAAGTTTAGTTTTTTTGTGGAAATGTCAGTGTTCTCTTTAGTAGTACGTACAGAGATTGTTTGGAGTCGTGTCCATGAAATTATGTTAAAAGAACCTGATGTCTTCAAATGCAAATGCATGTTTTATGCAGAACTCAATAGTATAAGTCAGTGTTTTCCGGGAAAAGGGTTAGTTGGACATGACATGAGACAGGAAGTAAAATTACTTGGTGCAAACTAAGAGTGAATGGGTCAGTGTGATGAGAGGAGACATTTAACTTATTTCAATCAACTTTCATTTCATTTTCATGTCATGTCGTGAATTTTTGCAGATCTTTTAACATAAACCGCAGTTTTTTTTTTCTGTCTGAAACCAATAATGTGTATTTTGACAAGATGTTAATTTTGCTAAATTTCATGGGGCTACATTTGAAGTGTGTGACTAGGACATAAAGATATTATGACTTTGAATTTGGGTGTAGGTTAGCATTTAAAAAAAGAAAAGAAAAAAAAAGATTTTCCTCTAAAGACACACACATACCCCTACTACCACACCTAAATGGCCTTTCTGACTGTTGGTTCCCAGCTTGTATGTGTATGAAGCCGCGCTTTGTGTTAGCTCAGTATGCAGGGTTACTTTGTTTTATCCATTTCAGTGTATAAAGGATGTATCTGCTTCAAGGTGATTTACCCATCAGCACAGTGCTGTGTCAGACCAATGATCAGTTTATTATTTTGCAAGAAAACACAAATGCCATCCACGAAGTTTTTCCATACACTCAAAAAAGTGAATGATGCGAGCTGTGCACTTTATATTAAATTTCTATTTTCGTATTCCTTAAAATATGTCTTTAAGTTTTTTTCTAACGAAGTCCATAATAATGTCTCTTGTTATCTTATATATCAAGGTGCAACCTAAAGTGTCTTATTTTGTTCCCTCTAACAGTTTTTCTTATTTAAAAATAGTTTTGTGTTAATCAATTAATCTATTACTAGATTAACAGTTGCAGTTCCGATTACATGCGTTACACTTACAGTGCCAAAAATGTTACTGTATTTTTTACTTTTTTTTTTTGTGGGCTGCATATCATCAGAAGATTTAGTTCTGTAGTTGTAGTTTCAAAGAGGAGCAGAGTATTGACAGGCTTGACATCTAGTTTGGAAATCTGTGGTGACAAACGGCCAAACATCAAGACAGTTGCCAGTTCTTTGTGTTGCTGCAGCCGACCCCTGCGTGGTTACAGTTTACTGTCATCTCTTATTAACAATGAATTATATCTAGTTTTTATATCTAATTAAATCCCTGTTGAAAGCAGTGTGACCAATAACTTGGTTTTTGGGGTGTTTTCAGTGTGGGCACAGACCAGGAAAGTGTCTGCTAAGGACTCGAGTCTGTCAGCTTCAGAGACCGTTTGCATTTGTGTTGTTGTCATTCTGTTTCTCTTTCTCTTTCAGTAAAACACTCTGCAGAATAATCACTTATTTTCTCCAAGAGGAAATAATGTTCCATAATAAAAAAAACAAAAAAAATCCTTTGAAGTTTAGGGGGGCAAAAAGCTCGACTTGTGTCTAATAACCCAGTTGAAGCTTTGTGTCCTCATGCCTGGCTGTGTGAACCCTTTTACTGGGGTGAATACTTGAACTTGCCTTGGGGACACAAAGACTTTATGAAAATAAAAAAAACACATAAAACTCATGGTGTGCAGCTCTTCTACTTAATAATATGTAATAAATACTCTGGAATGATTCTTTCTGATCATTGAAAATCCAGAAAGTTTTGATTTAATGCCTCTATGAAATAAGAACGGGATAACAATGCTCTCCAGGCTGCCTTCTTCACCGCTTTCTTTTCTTTCTTCCACGTTTTCTCTTCATTCCAGCTCATCATCTGAAGACCTTTCATGTGTCCTCGAGGCTCATTTGGAAAGCTTCATGTCCAATCAGTTGCTGCTGAAATGTGAATCCACTGTGACATTTTCTCTAATCAGCTCTCTCCGATCCTGGTCTCCTTCTTACAAATTATGCAAATCACAAGGTAATAACCTGGCCAATTAGAATGAAACCAAACTCCTTACTCGTTCCTGCTCCTGCTGTTTTTTTTGTTTACTTCTTGAAGGGAGGAGGAGGAGGACACAGCCAGACCAGTGTACGTGGCTCAGGGGATGAGCAAGAGGCTACATTACCAATATTTGAACTGGTTGTCTGCATCTGCTAGTTGTGTGGAGTCTCTGAACTTCACTACTTCTATGGGCTGAAAAAAGGATGGTGTTGAATACGGACAGGCAGGTATGCTCAGTTGCGGGTGGACACATACATGAGTATACCCATGGCAACATACAGACACATACAAATAATGCCTACTAACTCGCACTTGGCTGGATAAGCTGGCTGTTCTTGGCTGAACCCTTTGTTTTTCAGTGTAAAATTTGCAGCTGCCAGAGATTTAGCTTTTGGTAACAAAAGTCTAAGATTTTTACTGTTTACCTTGGAGAACAAAGTCGTCTGGGATTTAACGGGCAAAACCTCCATTTCATTTTTATATGATAATCTAAAGCAAAAGTCAGGGAACTGTCTATCATTTACGGTCTGGTTTGCTTCAGAAGTATTACAGCACTGGGTTTGGTTTTATGGTTTAAACCCGAGGCTGAAAGGTACTAGATTGAAAATTGGAGCTGCGATGTTTATTAAAACATAGTAAATAGAATAACAAAATAATATGTATGACAGCTTGTTGAAGTCTTTATAAACAAGTTTGAACTTTCTCAGGCAGATCTGAGAATGTTTTAAAGGACATTTAGAAGTATGGAGCTGGTCTCAATTAAAATGGGTTTCCAGCACCAAATTGAACATCCAACATTTTTTTTTTTTTTAAATTACCATTTAAATTACAAGTCAGTGTTTTGCCCATGTTTTTGTTCTCGAAAGGGGGGAAACATGCTTTTATAAACCCTTGTGGGACACTAAAAGTCTTTGAAACACAAATCAGTAAAATGGTAAATAGGGCGGTCAGTGAAGAATCTCCATTATACTTATAAAGATCCTTTGTTAATTTAAATGCCGATATTAGCTGAAGCATCTGGCAAGTTGAGATATTGTTTCAACCCAAGCATTTTGCTTGAATTTTAGTAGGTTATTTGTATTTTAACTTTATTTGTGTTTATATTATTAATAGTGTACTTTCCTTCCCAATCACCACCGCTTTGGGAGTATTAGTTCCAGCAGACTGCAATGCACATCTATTAAAAACCCACACTCAAGTACTTTTACGCTGTAACTAATTATCTGTTGATGTAAAAGCAAAAACCAAATAAATATTGCAGCTGTGAATTCGCTCAGCGTAATCTGTTCCTTAACTCAGGGGAAAGAATAAGACATTTTGGCCAAATGTATCCACTCCATTACTGAAGTGATGGAGGAGCAATATGCCTCATTTAGGAGAGGGTTTGAGGAAATGAGTCAAAAATAGTAAAAGCCACAACACAATGGATTACTCTGTGGAAAGTGAGATTGTAATACGAGCACCTACGTGTCTGGAAGGAAGAACAGGACAGAGCTGAGTGAGCATGTAATATCTTAAAATGAGTGATAATAGTTAAGATTTTAAAAATTATATTCCTAAATCTGCGTGTATTTCTGAATGGCAGAAGGCATTAATCTGTACGTTGGTCCATGCCTTTGATAGACTGCTGTGCAACACTAATCTATCACAGGATGGACACAACTGATGAAAATCAGACACCTGATTTGTGGCAGCTGCACACAAAGAAAGACCATCACCATTTCTCAGAGCCCAATCAATCCAAAGACAACTGGAAAAGTATATTTAGCTCAAAGAGCCGGGCGGGAAGTAAATATTTTTACTAGATTTTTCCATTTAATGATATGCAGCAGATGTGGAACGACGAGAGGCATGGGAATCGCTTTACTGACTGACTGTGTCACCGCCAATATGAAAGCTGTGAGAGACAATAGCAGGCTTTCAAGTTTGCATTAAAGAGGTTAAAGGTTAAATATGTTTTACTGGGGCTCTTGTATGTATGAACCCACGATCCTTCATCTGCAAATAACTGGGTTTTACAACAAAAAAGACTACAGTTGTTTTTGTCAGATCTGGGCCTTTGATTGTATGGTTTGGCAGAGGGTACTAAGGATTTGTTATACATTACAGACAGTGTGCTAAACTCTCATTTACTTTGATGAAAACTGGACAAATTGTGGGCTTTTCTCAGGACCAGTTGGCTTGGGAAGGCTATGCATGTGCACGCATGTGTTTCTGTGTGTATCCATGCATGTGTGTGTGTGAATCAGTCAAAATAAGGTCTGTGAATGCCCCCCCCCCCCGCATCACTAAAAGTTGTCAATCACCTCCTCTTTTAATTCCAAAAAGATGAGCGACCACATGCGAAAGCTACGCCCACCTCGCCACAGCCTTTGGCACTGCCTCTGAAGCCTGTTGGTCTCCCCCTCACCCAAAATGTGGAAGCAGGGTGACGGGCACAAAAGGCACATTTACTAAATGGAAAGTGGCGCCACATTAGTTTTACACATTTTATGTTTGATTCAACAAAGCATTAAATCCACAAAAATAAGCCATATCAGATAGCAAATGGAAAGCATGAGTGTTGAATGTGTGTGTGTGTGTGTGTGTGTGTGTGGTATCCCTCAAAGGATGAAGTGAGATGCTGTGCTGTACTTTCAGCTCTGGGGTGTTTCATTTAAGCACAGTGTCTACACTGCAAAAAGTGATAAAGTATCCATATAAGTCAATACAAAGAGCTTGAATTTTACTTTATTGAAGAAGAAAAAGTCTTTTTACAAGTATTGTCTTCTGGAGTGATCTGATCAAATCTTGATATTTTTGCATATAATTCCTTCAACAGGTAAAAACTGTTGGAATGAAGTGACATTATCTGACCAAATTTGCAAAATGAGATAAAAAGAAAATGTATGCTTTCAATATGAAACTAAATCTCTTGTTAATACGATTTTAATCTTTTGCAGCATGGGGAAAACATCCAAACCAGGAATTCAGGCTCAGTCTCAGCTATAAACGTCTGCTTCAGCGCCAGAACTACAACTCTGTGGGAACCAGCAGCTCAAAGGATGAAAATGAGACAGAGAGAATGAAGGGGCCACTTTGCCACGTTGTCCCCAGAAGACTTTGTATCCAGTGAGACGTGTGACACTTAACATGCACGGTATTTTACTCTAAGTTTAGTCTAATTGTCCTCTGATCCTAATCTTTATTATCACTCCAGACTGAGTTCAAAACAAAATGGTGCAGAGGACGAAATAGTTAGATACATAATGGTGGGTGATGGCACAGTTAGAATAGAAATCAGCTTCATTTTTACCCTGCTCCTTTTGCGTTTTTGTCACGCTTCTCTTCAAAATAAAAAAAAAAAATGAACATATAATAACAAATCTGAAAGAGTAAACCCTCAATGACCAGATCACGTGCACTCAGATTTCAGGTTGTGAAATTTTTTTTCAAGAGGAGATAGAAAGTGAGAACAGGGTGGTGTTGACAGATTTATAGGCGCAGGAGGGATGTTGTAGACTCCTGTCCTTCTGCACCCTGTTATCATACCTGCAACGTGGCCCTTGGTTTCCACCTGCCGTCTACAGTAGGACGCCCCCACCTGGCCACCTGGTGTCTCCACTGACAGGTGAAGACAAAGACCCTGCAGAGAGTGAGGCTTTGCACGTGGCGTCAGGTTTAACAAGCTGTCACCAGCCTTTAGGGGATGGAGAAATGATGGAGAGTTTGAACGTGTGTGTGTGTGTGTGTACCCGAACGTACTGTAGACCCAAGCATATGTACACGTGTGTGCATACGTGTGTGTGTGTATGGGACACTGCAGAAACACAGGAGGCGCCTGGACCTGTTTCCAGTTAAAAGCAGAAGCCCCCACAACAAAGGTTCTGGCCGGGGGAGTCGTAACAAGGAGAATATCATTTTTCTTTGGCCTCTGTGATCTGCCATTCTTACGTTTCACTTTCAAAGCTCTGCTCGCTGGCAGAAGTCCTCCGCTCCGCATCTCTGATGGAAAGAAGGAACATTGCCCTCCGCCTCTCCTCATCTCCCTTCCCTTCTTCCAAAAAGAGAGAGAGAGAAAAGAGGAAAAAGACAAAATGCCTGTCTTACTTGCCATGGCTGATAAAAGAGGCATGGATGTGTTGGAAGCCATATTTCTCTGTCAGCCTGGCTCTGAGGAGATCCTGCAGTAATCCTCCAACAGGCTATTTAAGACTTGTGGCTTCCTGGTAAAAATCTCTTCAGGAATCCCCTTCTCCCTGCCCACAGACGGGAAAACTGCAGACGTTCTCATCCTACGTTCCCTGCATGCAGTTAGTGGAGATGCCTGTGAACAAGGTGGATGTTGTGAAGCATTTTAGCTTTTAAAGAAATGTATGATTAAAAAAAAAAAATAATAAAAATAATATATACAGTGCCACATGCTTAGGGAAATTTTGGTCAGGACTCACCAGCAATAGCTTCTTTGGTCTCTAGTCACCAGCCTGTTGGATAAAAAGACATAGAAACATTAAAAATGATAAATAAAAAAAAAGATTTGACAGATCTGTCCACAGCCTGTGGTTCAAATATTTATGTAAATTGCTCTGGTCAAAATGCTTGAAAGTATAATCATAGAGAAGAATAATTTGGGCACTCATGCATTCTTGCTGCCGCACTACACAGACCACCTTTAAATGCCGAATTTCGGAATTCTTACATTTCTTTTCCTCCAAACCAACAGATTGCTGGAAATCAGCCAGGCGCCACTCCTCACCCACAAAAGCCCCCTTATGCTGCTTTTACAAAAAAAAATTCACAAATCATCAGAACTTTACCACAGTAAAAGCTCTAATCAATGCACTTGTGAACAAGCAAATCACCCTAACTTGACCCTCAATCTTTAAACGCTTTATTTTTTCCCCAAACAGAAGAAAAAGAATGTCTTGCACTAATTTGGTGTCAGTGTACCTCTGAGCACACACTTAACCCCTGACCTGGTCCAGTAGTTGTGACCTGACAGTGTGAGACTAAAATTCATCAATATTTTTTTAAATTAATCAATATTTTGGTATTACCAATTGATTAAATGCTTGTGTGTAATGTGGAGGTGTTAGCGATGAACCAATAGAAAATGATCAACCCTTTCAGCTCACTGTTTTGGTTTTACTATACCTAACATGTCTATAACATCTTTATGAGAGGATAATATATGTATTTACAGTTTGTTCCACTTCAAAAAATGAGTTAATGCAGGATTAAGTTAAAATAGTCGAAGTGTGTGATTTATCTTGTAAACTCAGATTCTCAGCACTCACTGCATTTTATTCTTTAAAAGTTTTTTTTTTTTGGTTTGTTTTAACTTAAGCTATCAGGAAAGACTTAAAACAGCAGCTTTTGAATGGACATTTTGAGCCTCATCTTAACTATCAGGCCACCTTGTTGCAGTAAAACAGGGCTTTGTAACTACAGTTGTATGAGACATATTGTATGGGCCAGCGAGCTTTTCTTGAATGATCATGTCTCTCATGTGTTGACCAGATACGTGATTCTGACTTGACGCCTGCGGTGTGGTGGGCGGGGGGTATTATTCACTGAGCTGATATTTATGGGCGGAAGGAAAACTGCTTTGATAGAGTATCTCTTCAGTGCTCTCCAAGATGAGATGTACTCATGTCCTTGACCTCTTGCCTCTTCCCTTCTTCATCTCTATCTTTATTTCCCATCAAACAATATCGGAAACCTCTGAAGCTCTATGTATGTGCACGTGTGTGAGAAGAGAGAGAAAGAACTGCCCTATTAAAATGTTAAGAGGCTAAAAATTCCCATTGAACTGCCTTGTAAAACGCTTATTGGACAGTCAGGACTTCATCCAATTATTAAACATCCAAGAGGTGTGAAGTGGATGTTTATTCAGAAGGATCAGCTCAGAGCATCCTGTTGCCATTCAAGTTCTAATTTTCTGTTGTTTGCGTGCTTCCTGTCACATTACTGTCACTTTGCGTTGGACAACGTTTTGATGTGGAGTCAGAGCTTTGAAAAAGATTGAGCCATGTGTTGCTGCTGTTGTTATTGTTGTAACTGCTGAAATCCATCTCGCATATGCATGCTACAAAGAAGCCAGACAAAGGGCTGGCGCTGCCTGTGTGCCAGTTGTTGTCTGAGTTACGGAGCCGACTCTTCAGGGTTCCTCCTCGCTGGGACCTGGTCCAGCCTTGGAGGCTTCAGGGGGAAGTACTGAGGCTTTCACGCTGTTTTAACTACAGATGTTGCCATCATACAAGTTCCACATTTTACAGCTCCAGCAGTTAGGAGCAAGACATTACCACCAAACCGCTGCACTGCCCCCAAGAGGAAATGATTGGAAATTCTGGTGTCATTAGAAGAACTAGTACAGACAACATATAACTGATCATATTGCAATGAGTTTCTTTTTTAATTTGACAGTCTCATGAGACCTTTTTCATGGCAGAAGTTTTGTCTTGTCCAAGCAGGTAAAGGATGTGAAACAAGTTAACAATGGTTCAGTTCCACTGAGTGTTTCAGTGGGCCATGGACTCGTGGATGTGATTAGCGTAGCTGGGACAGGGAAAAACTGTGACTCCGACCAAACTAAAAAAGAAAAAGGAAACAAAACCATTATTATTTTTTACATTTCTGTTTTTGTACAGATTAAACAAACGACATTACTGAATTATGGAGCTTGAGACGTGTCCTTAGGCATAATTTTACACTTTTGAGATGTTGCTACATCCAAAACATTTTCCCCTGTCTCACTCCTGTGTAGGAGGTTAGGCCAAACATATCCTGACTCTATACTTAGTGCACATATGTGATATCACAGATGATATCAATCTCTTCATATCACTCTTGGAGAGGCAACAAAGACAAGTATGCTCCAAAATGTTGAACCTTGAACAGCCACCCGTGGATAGTGAGGGAATGTCCAATTGAAAACCTTTAAACACTTTACAGGAGGTTCTGTCTGGCAAGTAAAACAAAGGAAAACCAGGTGGTACCATTAACTTCAAAATACTGCCAAATAGTCACATAGTCAAATACTTTGTATGGGATAATGCTGCTACACAGGCTTGCGGCTGAGTTTATGAGCCAGCCTTCTGATGTAGCCCAGATCTTTTCGCACATCTTCTTTTTATCCATTTTTGTATCTCAGTTTGAGGTTTTTACTGCAAAGCTCACAAAAGTGTCAGATGCTGTATTGTGGCCAAAAAGTCTCCGCTTGACTTTTTTGTACTGTAGTTTGTTGTTCTGAAATATTGCCCCCGCTTCGCTCTGTTTGTCAGTATTTTAGCTGCACAGACACCCCAGCATCCATACATCTGTAGAGCAGGTTGAGAATCGGGGGCACTCTGCTACATGTGGAACATCAATCTGCCTTAGAAGTCTGCTCCACATGTGTGTGAGATGTATTGGGTTGTCACGGCTGGTGGTAGGAGCACAGGCAGGGAGGAGCCAAGCGCAGACACAGGCAGGCTGGTGCAATGGAGGAACTTTAAGAGATTAAGTGATGAGGACCAGGCCTACAGAGAGATGTACGGACAGGCCGGCAGGCAGGTACAGACAGCAGGTAACTACACACAGGTAGGAGTCCACAGCACAAGCAAAACACAGGGAAAGACACACACAGATATTAGCAAGTAATAGCTGCCTGGAGAAAAAGGGCTGGTATCAAACCCGGTGAGCAGATCAGGGAAATGATGAACAGGTGTGTAGGTAGGCGGGGAAGTGCCAGTGATTTAAAAATGGAAAACAGGTGAGCAGGTGGACCTGGGAACAGGAAGAATGTCCGGGGACATCTGGTGGGCGGGTGGAGTATGACAGGATGCCAATAAACAAAACATACCTGTGTTTTATATATGTATGCATTTGAATAATATTCGGTGAGAGTTGTGTGATTTAATTTTTATTATATCTTGCCATACTTTTTTTTAATTATTATTATTCAGCATGACTTTATTGTGTGCACTGTGTTTTTCACTTGTGAGCCACATCAGACACATTTCCATCATTTGGTAAAGGATAACTTAATACAGATAATACAACAGACAACAGCTTCATCTAAGTTATTGTTTTATGTTGTTAAAAGTTTGTTTACATAGAAAGGGTTTTAAACAATTTATTTTTAATGCTGATGGAATGAGTCATCGTAGCCATAAGTAATAGAATAGTCACTGATGGGGTCAAAACATTTGTGTTTGATATGTGATCAGAGAAACTGTAACATCCTAGTCATACTGAGACGCTCTCTTTTAGCATCGTCTTTCTCTCTGTCAGCACAAAGGTGTCAAATTAACAAGCCGGCGTATGATGCAAACCAGGAGGGAGGTCAGTCCCAACCATTTCCACTGATAAGGAGGGATAACCACTGTGAGAATCCTGGTTTCCCTGGCTGGAAAAAAAAAATCTTCCCCTGGTCCCTGAGAAATCGCTGCGATTGAAGCTGGCACCTCGCACTCAGAGGGAGCTCCAGGGGGGAAGAGGCCCAGCCCCGGGCGGTCCACTGCCAGGTGGGGTGAGGGATTGTGAGGGAAAGGAGACATGGCAGCTCCACTTCCTCTTGGCTCAGCAGTGGAAACCAAATTAGAGAGAAAGAAAGAAAGGGAGAGTGGAGCCTTGCTTCATTCCTTCTTCCCCCTGCTCTCCTTCTACTGGATTACAGTGCAGAAATATAATCCAGATGATGGCTAACAACAGATTACACTGCTCTCCACAGTTGATGTTCATGGAGGAGCTCTGACTTGTGCAGCCTTTCTGTGTGTTTGTTTCTTTCATTCAGTTGCTTCTTCTTCTCTTTTGGTGTAATCAGACTCTATCTCAGTGTCTCCTGACTCTGTTGGACCATTTCAGCTCACTCCCTTTCAGCTCGGCTCAAATTCTTGAACATATAACTTTTTCCTATGTTGTTCTTATAATTTTATTTCTTCTTTTAAAATGTTTTATATTAAAGGAACACTTCATTTTGGTTTATGAATTGTGACCATGTTATATCATTTCTGGCAGACAAATTATATAGTGCGCATTCTGTTATATAGTTACTGGTAGTAACAGCACAGCCAATTATTGGTTGGGCTATAAGTTAAATTATCAATTGCATTTCTTTGTTTTTTTGACATTTATGTTCTTGTGAAGAATTCTTTGAACCACAGAATTCTCTGCACCATAAAAGTGCTTCCTCTGATCAAGCTTGTAGTGTTATTTACTCATAGGTTATTATTGACCGGCCTATTAAAAGATGACAGCTGTCATCTTCCTGCCCCCCATCGCCCACTCTCACCACCATAACCATCACCCAGCCAACTCATGTCTACCGCACAGTACAGCCACCCACATACAGACGTCATTGTCACAGTTTACTGTGGCCTAGATTAGACTGCTTTTATTGTTGTGTTTTGGCTACAGACTGGGTGCAGTGCCCTCAGTAAAGCTGAGGGCAATACAACCTCTGTCACCAGGACCTTGTTAGTTGTGTAATAAATGGTTGTACCACCTCCATGCTGCTTTTTTTTTTTTTTTTTAATGTGCCACTATATATACTCACATGCCAGTTCAATGCAATGGACCTTTATTACATTTTTATTTTTTATTTTTTTTGTCATAGCAGGAAAAGCCCAGGTTTTAGTTACAGCGTCATGGATGTTCCAGTAAGACGTGCCAGTGAGCCAGTGAACAGACACCCCAGCCTCTGATATGGTAATAGATAACATCTCATCAGTTACTCCTTTTCTTGACAAAAATGCGATTGCTTTATTTTTAAGCATATTATATTTTGTCTGTTTTCCCATATAAGTGACTATAGATTCAGTTTAGTTCAATTAATTTCACTTTAATGGCCACACAGTGCATCACTGCACAGCCACAACACACTAAATACACACACTAAATATTCCCTTTAGTATGTGTCACCATATTAAAATGGCTCAAAAACCATTTCAGCTAATGAAAGTTGCTCATTGGCCATTTAACTTGCTTCAAATAAACCTGAAACATTAGACGCATTGATTTAATTTTTAATGAACTGCTTGAATTTTAAACCACAGTTGGACGTCAGATCTTTTCCCCATTATAAGGCAAAGTTTTTCTTTCTCTGTCGGCAATCTGTGTTTTCTTTTTCCCCTGTCTTCAGTCTCTGCTCTGTGTGTGTGTGTGTGTGTGTGTGTGTGTGCGTGCACGTGTGTGTGTGCGTGCACGTGTGTGTGTGATGCTGACAGTTTGCTTGTCTGCATCTCTTGATGACCAGTCTTTCCTGGCGTTGACACACACATGGGGCTGATGGCTTTGAGCAGAAATCAACACAACCCATCAAGTCACATAATACCTGAGGCTGTTTTATGCAAGACCATCCAGACCCCGGTCAGTTTCTGACTCATGGTCCTAAATGTGTTTCTAAACATGGACCTGAGTAACTGGCGTTCATTTCACTTCTATGTAACAGCAGTGTCATGTTGATAATTTGCGTAATGATATCTGTGTTTCACATGTAGAAATAGGAAAAAAAGACTTTAGATAATAAAGATCACAGATATATATAATATATAAAACAAGGTAACAAACATAGAAAATATTCAAAGGTTAGTGCAAAGATAATTATTAAAAATCTGTGATTTGGCAGAATTGTGAATATTCACAGAATACTAAAGGTAACAGCCTGAATTACCACCTTAAACATGGTTTTAAAGATGGAAAAGATGGGTATGCCATAAAGGTAGCTAGCAATACCACAGAAGTGAAGGGTTTTTTTTCTTTAATAAAGGTAAACTGAAACAGATTTGTAAAATAAGAAATTGAACAAAATCAGTCAGAGAAAATTGACATGAAAAGTAAATGGAAAATTAATCTGAAAATAAAAATGTAAAATGAAATGTTGGAATAGTTCAGGTAAAACTGAAAATAGTTGAATTACAAAAACTGTGTTCTTGTTAAAGTAAAGCTTGTTTGGCCTTGAATGAGCGCAGTGCCTCTGCGCTCACAGCATCTCCTGTACTTTTTTTTTTTTTAATCTTAATTTTTATTTAGATTTTGTAGCAGATTTTTGGATTGCTTAATCTGGATTACTCCCGTCCATACAAAGTAGATTTGTTCACTTGATAATGTTAGAAAGAGTTGCTACACTGTAGTGAAAAAACAACACGTCTGCTGGATATTTTATCCTGAGATTCTCAAGATTGTTGCTCTTTGTTTTTCTTATCTGATTTTCACCTGGCACTTTGACATAATTATTTTTTAGTTTGATATTCTTAAAATAAAAATATATGTTTTGAAAAACTGTAGACATGAACAGGGCACTGACCTTGTTCTTCTTCTGAACAGTGGAGGAGAAATACACGAGGGAGCCTTTTTCATTGGCTTCTGCTGTACATGATATAGAAACGTAAGCATGGCGATGACAGAGATGAGGGGATTAGAGAGAGAGAGACCTGTGGGCTCTATGGGACTGGACTGGGGCAACAGTTTACAGCAGGACTTTGGTCATGCCTGAAATGGAGAAACCATACACCTCTACTACATCTCTTTCTCTCTCAAACACACACACACACACACACACTCGTAGACACAGCACAGAGAGTATGATAATTTAGCGTTTTGGATTTCTCTGCCTTTAATTAAAGGTGGACAGTAGAGAGATGACAGGAAATAAGTGGAAAGACAGAGCAGGTATGACGGATATGAATTAGAGTTAATTACTAAGTGAGCAAATCATGCAACTGATCGGGGGCCCCAGACATCCAAGGGCCTCGAAAGCCCCAGGGTCACTGTGTACCAGTAGGTTTTTGGCAAATTTATCTGGGAATGTGCATCACACAAAGTACAAAATCAGCTGCTCCTGTATTACTAATCTAAATTTAGTCTTATGTTATTATTTTCTGCTCACATGGTGCATGTTGGTAACTAAGTGCTTATCATATTCTGGATCTCTGTGTAAAACATGAGCCGGCATCAACAAGCTTCCCTGTCGCCCCCAAACAGGTTAATCCAACCATGTCTGTAACAAAGCTCCCCAGCTGGAATCAAACCAGAGCCCAGCTGTTTGACGAAAGAACTGAACCCTTTTTTTTTTTTCTAAATGAAACTATTTGTAAACAGTTTTTAAAGATTTTTGTCTTCAGCAGGAACCAATGGGCTTCAGGACCAGAAAGTCAGAAAGTATTTAGAAACATTCTAATGCATTGTTGGTTTGGTCTTTTCATGGTTTAGCCGACAAAAACCAAAATACAAAATAGCACCAGCTTTAGGCTTTGACACAGACACGCATGCCTGCCTTCCTTTCATGCTCTCTTGCTGCGACAAGTAGGATTTTTAAGAGCTATTAAACAGTGGACAGTGCAGTCTCTCTCTCTTCCTTGATCACTGCAATATATACGTGTTTTAAAGCTATAATAAATACTGATCTGGCCTGCTTCCTTTCTGTCTCACTGCTCACATAGCAGAAGAGCAGCGCTCCTCTCTGCGGATCTGGTTTCAATTTCTGGAAAATGAAGAGGTTGTGAGAAGGAGAGGAGGAAAAAACTCCTGCCTTGTAAATCCATTAGTGTTCAGGATACATCAGAAATCCAGCTTTAATAGCACTGTTTGTGTAGGATCTACTCTCAATCCGCCACTACATGATCCCATTCGCTGACCAAGGCTTAGCTGCACAAATAAACACGGTAATGGATCCCCTCTCATATAGCAGAGAGAAGAGGCAAAGAATGAGGCACACTTCGGCCCAATCTTTTCCAGATGGCACCAATAGATCACATTATTTACATCGGCTGTGTTCGGGTTCCCAAGGCAACACTGCTCTGTTTTACAATCGTTGGTTCAGTGACCTGAATCCTCTCTGTTTTTTGTTTCCCGGGTCTTGATTAGGAGGTCTTGATCAGAATCCAAAGAAGATGGATCTCTTTCGTGGAAGAGTACGCTACTGATGCACAGATGTGGTGTCAGTCCAGTGCACCCTCCTGAGAGGATGAACCTCCCATCTCCCACCTCACCCCATATGGGTTTCCTTATGATATTCGATCCTGCGCATTACGCAGTGATCAGCGTGCATCGTTTTCCATTAGCGTAGCTCGCTCCCCTTCGTTCACCCGTGAGCTGTGGTACAATTTTTGGGACTCATTACCCCTCAGCCCTCTCAGTGCGGTTACGGATAGTTAGCTTCGTTCATGACCCTTAATTGTTTCTCGTTGTCTTTTCTGCTCAGGGATGAACAGCTGGGTGGATGAGGACATACGCTGCAGGCATGCTTTCTCCGGCAGGCGGAGACATCAATATGAGGAAAACAATTAAAAAAAACACTGCTTCTTGTCCACCAGCTAACATCCTCTCTTCCTGCTTTGCTCAGCCATTTTCAAGAGATCAGGGGGCATACTGCCAACCTGTGGTGACATAGAAACACACCGACACATGCGGCAGGGACTGCAGGATCTCACGCTGGACAAAAGAGGTCAAAGGACATTCGACTGACAGATTTCGTTGCTGGTAGCAGGGAGGATTCCTGTGAGGATTTCAGCTGCCAGAAATATCTCTTGCTTGTTTATCAAAGGTTAGTCAGCTGTGGAGTCTGGACACAGCATCTCTGAAAACCTAAAAAAACCAAAACGAAACAAAAAAAAAAAAAACTTGAAGGTCGTTCAGCTTCATGAGAATGATTCAGAGCTGTTTTCCCCTACATCTGAACTGGAAAGGTACAGTACCGTCGTAGTCGATGTCGGTTGCCACAGTTGTGGAGATCTCTCTCTTCTTCTGCCAAATCTCACTGTCTTCTTCCTCTTCTTCTTTCTGGCTGGGAGTCAACCCTTCAGGCTGCTCACCTCATGCGTCTTTCCGTTTCTAGCACAGTGAGGGAGACGAAGGAGGGAAGAAAAAAGCAGAGGTCGGAGGATGTTAAGACCTGGTAGTTTTCCAGAAAGTATGTGTTTTCTGAGTACAGCTTGTTGCTGTGTTGCTGCCAGGTACACTGTGTGTGCATGTGTGTGTGTGTGTGTGTGTGTGTGTGTGGGGGGGGGGGGGGTATAAACAGTTGTAAGAAGCAGGATTTGATTGATATGGGTTTGTGAAGGCCATCATTCCAATGTGTTTACTTATCTGCCAACAGCCACTTTTTGCAGCGGTTCACAAGATATATTATAAAATTGTCTTCTAATCACGATACATGTGCTATAAAATCCTGTGGAATTCATACCAGTGTGGCCCAATAGAATTGCTTGAATGAAGATTTTTTTTGACTGCAGCCCACCACGATTGTGCAATTTCATTAATTAGCTTATTTATCAGATTTGATGTCCGTTAATCAATAGAGGAAAATTGTAAATGAGCCAGAACTGACATGTAATGCAAATTTTCACCTGCAGTCTTTGCACAGATGTTTAAAGACCCCCCTGAACAAACATGACGTTTGTGTGTAACAACAGACAACATGACCAAAAGGCAGCACAGGGGATATTATTTATTACTGTCTTAAAATAATCACTTAATTCTTAATTCAACTAATTGCCTGACTACAGAAATTTAGAGTCCAGCTCGTCGTTTTTGTTCTCCGCTGACTTAAAAATAGAGCTTTAATAAAGTGTAAACAACGTAAGTGTGTTTTGTTGTATATATCATAAGACAAAGACGAGGCTCACAGAGCACAATCAGAAGTTGAGGTAGACGTTGTCGATCCCTGAAGAGGAAACAGGTGGAGTGAAAATTGAGGATAATTTGTCTTCATCATTCAAATATAGAGCCCCTGTGGGCTCAGAACAGTCTCACCATGTTGACCATTGACAGATTTACAGAAGAACATGTGTTTGCAGTTTACAGATATACAAATTTACAGTCCGGTGCACGAGCAAATGTGCATCACTGGCGACCTTGCAGCTGGATTTGGCCAACCTTTGACAAAAAAACACACTGATGAGCCAGTGATAAACTCCCTGGTCAGTCAGTCAGTCCAAACTCGACCGCACAAGTGTTGTTCTTCCCCCTCTCTCGCCTGGAAAAATGTATGCCGGCTGCGTGTGTTCGATTCCTGGCTCGACCTGTGCTGTCATATTTCTCTCACTCCACACGTTCCTGTCTTTGCGGCAATAAAAACTAATAAAACACTGCCGAGAAGTGGCTGCCCACCGTCCCCCTTCCAAAAAACTCAATTAAAACAAAACAATGAGCAGTTACTGCACATTATTCATACTGGAGCTCCCTGACAGGAATAAATCACTGTCTTTAATAACACATTGGTGCATGATTCAGGCAAATGTATGAAGTGACAGTGAGCTGTTTGGAACAGATGTAAGCAGAAGAAGAAGAGGAGGAGGAAGCTGGAAATGTAATTATAATTAATGTGGGTGGGTGGGAGGCCGGTGAGTTCGGACGCTGAGCAGAGGCTCGTCCGTCTGCCCCCGGATGGTTGCGGGTGCGAATCCCTTGTTGCTGAGGCCTATGAAGGCATCTGAGTAAACCCAGCAGAGGAATGCAGAGGCTGAAAACAGGCATCAGAGTAACTCATTAACCATTAACCCATTTCAAGGTGGGACAGATATCTGTCTATTCCTCTGTCTGTCTATATAAAACATTTTTTTAATTTACTGTTCCAATGTTCTTTTAGAGACCAGCGTCTTATTTTAAATTACAACAAATTTCAGTAAAAATATTTTACATTATATATTAGCATATTGTTATATATGTATAAAATATCTTAGTAAAACAACAAATTGAAGGAACACATATAATAGGTAACAAATTTAACTAAATTATCTTATAGCAGTTAAAAATTATTTTTTAAAAATTTAATTTCTATAAAAAATGTTTTGTTACAAATCAGTCATTTTAAAATAATGTATGCTTTCAATACGAAATACTAATAAAATTTGAGTAACCAAAGGGAAATATTAAGTAAAACTGAAGCAAATACCACTGCAAATTTCAAAATGTATATTATGTATTTTGTAGTATAATAGGAGAGATAATCTTCTGTCTATAGAGATTAAAAATGTTACAGTTATTTTTCAGCAAGTTTTTGGAATTAGGAGGTGGTGGAGAGACAAGACAAATCTTTAAACAGTTTAAACAGGAAAAATTAAACCTCTGTGATCCTTAAGGGTCCGGTTGCAGTTGCAGATGTCAAAGAACCACGTTTAACATCAGCATTAAAATCTGAGCAGCTATTAACGGACTCAGGACTCTAATAGACATCTTATCAGCCTGTCTGCTGTGGTCACCTGCTCATCCATCTGTGAGCATATTTAGCCGTACGAAGCTCATTTCCATGTCCCATGTTCCCAGACAAGGTCAGTTTTAACTGTAAACTAGCAACTATTAAAGATAAGAAAAAAGAAAACCAACCCAAAAAGCAGGTGGTGACAGACCCAGAGTCCTCCATTACATGTGCTCTAATTATGTCACAAATGATACTCTGAAATTCGATTTTCTGTATTTGCATTTTTGTCTTTCTGACGGTAGGAGCTTTTGATTCGGCCGAGGAGTTTGAGGAATCAATCAGGTGGTGAAGAAGAGGAGAGAGATCAATCGAACAGACAGGACGTGCTTACACGGCAGCTTAAAGTGTCTGATTTAACCATTATTGTCTGCAAACGACAGCCTGTTTAAAAACCCTTATTTTTATTTGTTATGAATGTGTATTGTATGCAAACTTTTATCAGGACAAATGCAGTGCGCTACTTGCATTTGAAGTCTCAAAACTGATTCAGGCAGTGTTGACAAAATACTGATGTAAGCTGCTGCAACAATCGAAAGATGGTAGAATATCAAACTTGATGGGGACTGTGGTGAGGTTCCTTAATATCGCCAGAAATCAAAGAATTGATTAAGTGAACACTGAAATGTACCAGGAACAAAGTGGAGACCCAGCAGGTTAAAAACTGAAATTCTTCATTCATGTGCCGTCCCCACCTGAAAAAGGTGATGTTGTCA
Source organism: Toxotes lorentzi (assembly GCA_037833715.1). Classification (NCBI taxonomy): domain Eukaryota; kingdom Metazoa; phylum Chordata; class Actinopteri; family Toxotidae; genus Toxotes; species Toxotes lorentzi. Next base: position 3,891,477 of record JBBMJY010000007.1, on the reverse strand, counting down.
GCAGAAGTTAAAGCTACATACGCTGGAGTTTGTTTTTTGAGAACATGAAGAATGCGCCTGGTGCTCTACTGTGTGTTGTTGCACATCTAAACACTTATTGTCACTGCAGATATTTTAATCACTGGTTTTTGGTCACATCCTAGAATAGTTGTCATACAACAGGCATTCAGGGAAATTAAAAGAGAGTGCGACACTGGCTCGGAGTTGGGCATGAAGGTCTGTAGTGGGAATGCTACTTGAGAGGGAAGAGAGACACAAATGAGAGGAAGTTCCTGTTGAATGACCTATAATTTCACAGATGAGCAGCATCTTTGTGTCACACCATCTCTTCTTAATCATGTATCTGCTCATAAACATGTCTACTGGGAAGCACTTGTGTCTCCTCTCATGGCAGTGAGGCATTACTCAGGTCTTTTCATGTCTTCGGATGTTGTTTCCAGATGAAACCACGAGGAAAATGCCACACTGTTGGACTCAAAAATAACTTTATAGCTAGCTGGCCTGTCTGATCCACTCAGATGTGTCTTTGTACACATCTCTGTGTTTTGTTTTTTTTAAATACATGTGTTAGGCAACTATTTCAGTGCATTTTTCCTGCCAATACTGTGTATTTCAAAAGAAAATACTTTATTTTAACAAATGCGATCAAACACGTGCAAACACAAATACTACATAACAAAAGGAATTCTTTTGAAAGGCTCAGAGCGCATAGAGTATAGTAAATCAGGTTTCATGTTAAGGTTCTGAATGGAGAACAGAACTGTCAGTCATCTGCTGATCTGTGTGGTTGAAATTAAACACAATATGTCTCAAGTTGTTTAACTTGTTAAAAATGATAAGATGGCGTTTTGAGGCTAATTTTTTAATTAGAAAATGCAGATTTTTTTTTACACCTTTCCATTTAAATGAGCTCAGAAACTGTGACCACAATTGTGTGGTGTTGTGGTTTAAACTAGTTCAGCTTCCATTAACCTGAAAATTGTTTTTTTTTATACACTTTAATGTTGCCGTACCTTCTCTGCTTCTTCTTCTGCAAACAAACCTTTCATGCCACGTGGCACCTTGCTGTTACAGGCCTCCATATTTTTTGCAGTGTGTAAACAGTGGTTGCTCAGCTCTGCCTACACGTGTGCTCGGCTCAGAGTTCGGTGAACCTGATCCTGACTGTGGCTCTTCATGCTCGTTAGTGTGTTTGCTGCTCCAGCGGGACTTGACCCAACATCCATCAGGGCCAGATCCCGTCGGCCTGGTCTGCAGCTGGAGAGCGCACACGTCAAGACACAAACACACACACAAGCACAGAACGCCTAACGCAGACACACGTCCACGTGGATACATGTAGAGTTAAGATTAAAAAATATATAGTTTTAGGAGCCATGTTTCTGAGACACTTCACTTTACTTCTTATAATTTTAATGTGTGTCAAACCATGAAGGAGACATATGCTTAATAATGAAAAATATTTAGAGGATCAGTTGTTTTCCTTTTAGTCTTTTAGTGTCGACAGAAATAAGCTTCCATAGCACACGTCCACATGTACAGATAATACCACTCCAGTTCTGCTCTCATTCCTGAGTCAATATTAAATTAAAACTTTGTAGATACAGTACATAGATAACTTGAGTTGTTTAGTATTACACTTCAAAAAGAGTTTTAGGATTTTGCAAGAGAAACATACAAAAGAATGGTCAGAATCAGTTCTTTGGATGGTTAAAGCTCAGAAATACCAGATCCTGAACTTTCCATAAAACAACTTGATAGCATCTTTCATCAGACCCTCCCTGACTGGTAAACACCCACATGTTTCAAACTCCATCCACCCAGTTTGAAAAACAGGGTTTAGCTAAGAAATTATAGTCTGATACCTGATGGACGTCACTTGAGTGATTATCTCAGACTTGACAAAGGCCCAGAGCCACAGAAAACATTTTCCTACAGATTGAGTACAAATCTCCATAATAAGCCACTTAACTGTGACATGCAAGAAAGTGTTCCTTTAACTTTTCACCTTAATGTCAAAGACCTCTTTACCTGTAGACTGCTGATCTGGCTTCAGTTTGTAAATTGATGTGTTTGGAATTTATTATTATTTCCTGAACTATATTTGCACATTGTGACCTCGTTTTATAACTGTGCTCTGTGGCATAAAAAATTAAACCATAAGACTTGGTTTCACTTTTGGTTTTCCTGACCCCAGTCCAAGTTATGAAAAAAAAAAAAAAATGTAATTGTCCTCCGGTCCCACAGGAATCCCACAGGTCCCCTGGAACACCCCATTAGATACTGTCCTCCTTTACACACACTCAGCTACACCACAAAAACTTTGCATACTGTACTTTCCCACTCATAGATGCACACAAACACTCTCCAGCACACAATCAGATGTGTATTCACAAACACGCTCACAGATGAACACACCGGCTGCTGTTTGCTGCTGCAGCTTCTCTGTTTTCCACAGTGAATGTGCGGACAGTTGGGCTGAAATGCAAATGAAAATGAGCGGGTTCGGATGGGAGACGGCGGCGTTTCCAGCTGCATGACTTCAGTAAAACAATCCTCCGTCACACACGCTGAAGCTCTGACGTGCTGACAGCAGTGATGAGGCCTGGGAAGAGATATTACACATCTATTACACATGTGAGCAGGCCTGTACACATGCAGTAAAACACACACTTACATATGTGCTATTGCTGTGCCTCACATATGCACACACACATGGGAAAGTGAGGAGGATACTTTACAGGCAGAGATGACTGAGGTTTGGGGTCAAATGGAAAATGGTTTGCTGTTCCAGGGTAAATGTATCTGATTAGAGGACTTTAAAGTTACCCACCAACCAAACAGAAAAAAAAGAACGAAAAAACACACATGAAAAGAATGAATGTAGTACTAGCACACAGAAATATTTCTCGATATGTTTTGGTCTTAAATATTGGCATTTATTCTTAATCCTCCTGTTTTTAAAAGTACATTTAAGTAAGTAATCTCCCTATTTTCTGCTCCCATACTTGTTGCCCTTGTTGCCCTTGTTGCCCTTGTTGCCCCTATTGCCCTTGTTGCCCCTGTTGCCCTTGTTGCTGTTTACTCGTAATGCTCCCTGTTAACCTGATGTCTGGATTATTTCAGGATAAACAACACTTCCACAGCTTTAACTCTCATCAGTTCAGCTGGAGTCACGAAAAACCACTCTGCTGCTCCCAGATTCTCCGTGTAACACAAACACTGTTTGCACTCACTAATTAACTGCAGTCCATCCTTATTTGTAGACTTGTAGACTAACACTGAGTGTTAAGGTTCTGTCAATGAAACTCACACACTTCCTGCACAGCTGTTTCACATTAAAAGTCTTCCAGTGGCCCAGCAGTCACAACCCTTCCTTTCTCCTGCAGGCTTTTAATGTGAAACAAAGTGTCACAGTATCTTAACACCAACTGGAAAAATAAAGGCAGTTAGAAGTAAAAGGAATTATGCAATGTGTTTGTGTTGAGCATTGGCTCTTTTCATTTGGGCGCCATGACACACAGAGAAGTGTACCACACTGCATGATGTATTCATTCACTGTGGTCTACATGGTGGGTGTAGTTTATTCAGGGTCATCTCATGGTTGTAGAGTCTTCGGAGGAAAACTAATAATAAGACTGACAATGACTATAATAAAACTAATAACATGGAATACATATTTTTGAATGTACATACCACACCCACACCTATACACTCTAATTTGTTCAATTACGTCTCTGATTTCAGTTTACATGCCACAACCATTTAGGCCAAATTATTTTAAAACATTGTACATCTCATCAAATTTTGTTGGTGATTTTCTTGATATGATTCAAAATAATAATAATTTTATTTATTTTGCACTTTTCTAAACAAAGTTACAAAGTGCTTAACAGTAAAAACTCTAAATTAATTTTATTACAAGAAGAATTAGTCCCCTCTGATACTGGGAGCTTTGGGGTTTAACTCCCACTCAAGTAACAGCAAATCAGGACACAACGCCTGTTTTCTCCACTTAAAAAACCCTCTCAGCTCTCCATGGAGTGGATGTGGGTGTTGGCATTGTGGTTTTCAAACCAGATGGAACCCTTGTGATTGCTGTGGGAAAATAGAGCAGAAAACTTTAACCATCACCATCTATCTATCTATCAGACTGTCCTTCAGCTCCTGCCTCCCTGCAAGCTGCTCTTAATTAAAACATCAAATGTCAAAAATACAAAATGTCTCCTCCAAAAAAAAAAAGAAAGAATGTCCACACATTGGAGCAAGTTTAGCACCACGTCTCCCAGGTGTGATTTTGTCACGTGTTCATCTGAAGCAGCTTCCTGTAACAGAATACAGAGCGTTTCACATTTGCATGTAGAGCAAATACCATTGACCTCTCCTTCACTCCTTCCAGCTGCTAAATGAGAGTAAATTAGGTGTTATAATGTTGTGGCTGTTTTTTGTGGCTGCTGGGAACACACACACGGACAAACATACATGTTTGTATGCTTATTCAGGGTTCTAGCTCTTAATCAGTCATCAGGTTCAAGGGGGAGTAGGCGATAAATGCAAACACACTCATACACCAGCTAACTGGATAACAAGGTCACATTTGGAGATCAGGATTTTCTTTGGCCCATGTTGCTGGTCTTTAATGATTAAATCATTTATTAGTTCAGGCTTTAGTTTCTCTCTGTTAGCACAAATCTGAGAGTGAGGGAGTCACGCCAACATCGTGAAGACGCACATGTGTAGGCCAGTGTATACTGAGTCCAGGTACATGTGCACATGTCTGTGTATTAACCAGACACAGACAAGAAAGTCTTTTTTATGTTGAGCTACTTGTGTAGTTTGGGACAGTTTTCTATAGTAATTCGCTAAGCACTGCTTCCCTCAGTTACTGCTGTGTGCATGTTTGGCCAGTTTTGCTTTCTAGCACAGCAGTTCTGGAGTTTACAGTGATAATGATGGTGGATTTACCAGTGAGAACTGGTGTTAATGTGCTTTTCTGATCTCAAACAGAGGTAGAAGAAAGTCTGCTCATTTTTAGGCAATTTCACTGAAATGACTACTTGCCACAATTTCCTGTCTTCCTGACTTTTTAATGTGTGTTGCTGCAGAAGGATTTTCAAATATGCATTTAATGTCCACAGACATAACATCATGTTAACTCAGCATGAAAAACACAAAAGGAATAAAAACAAATAAAAACACTGAGGCTAAAGCTGACTGATCTCAGGTGAAACGTCAGAATGGACTTAAGAAACATATGAATCTAAAATAAAGCACAATATTCAATCTTTTTTACTTATTTAAAGTGACACATTTTTATTTCACGTTGATAAAAGAAGGAAAATATGACCAAATCTAGAAGCATCTGATTAGTACAGTCTCAAGGAATTACACTGCAGGGAAAACAAGGAAAAACTATCATTCAAATTGAGTTTGTCTGCGTGACTTCTAGTTTCTTTGGTGGGCTGCTGAGGGGAGCAGTGGGGGAGATGAGGGAGATGAGGGAGAGAGGGGGTTCATATCCAAAGAGACAGTCATTATTTTTCATTTCACAGGGAATAAATGAACGTTGTCAGGCTGACTAATGACTGAGTCTCTGCTGTGGTGGAATCAGGAGAAAGTCTCCATCTACCGATGTCAGTCATTTTCTGATGGACCCCGGCGCTGATGGATTGTAGGATCTGGCTCTGATTACACGCTACACTGGCATCCACTCATCCCCCGATCCCTTTGTTATTTTGGAAACGGGTAATAAATACTCCTACAGCAGACATGCATGTGTTCACACACACATTTGCGTGTGTATTCAGATACACACACTCGCTCCTGCTCTGAAGTCTTCATCAGTTTTGACACTTTGCTGTGGCCTCAGCTCAGTCAGAGGCTTCATGGTGGAAACCCCCTGGAACACGCAGCATGTCTGGTACCCAGAAAACTACACGCAACGCGCTCTGTTACACTTTCTTCAATGTGCTAAATGACAAATAATGGCTTTGAAATATAGTCTAATAACATAAAGTATATATGTATACTGACATTAAAGCATTCAGACTGAGCAGATGCTTTTGTTGTGACTTGTGCATTACTCAGCTGTGATAGGACGAGGGACATCTTTCGCATGACAGGAAATAACAAGCAAATGAGAAATGTGTCCGAGGTTCTGAGAAGCATTTATGACAGCATTGGAGTGAGACAGAAACTACGAGTGGTTTACATCAGTGATGAATGAAAAACACACAGAAATGAATTTATTTATTCTGCGCACAGGAAACAGGCTCATGAGAAGCATCACAGAACCATCGGGCTGTTATATCAAACTACGACGAGGACAAGCTCATAGTTAGACTCCTCTGTGAATCTCAGTGCAGTCTCCATGAGTGGACACAACAACCCTTATGTGTTATTATAAAAGCCAGTTTAACAGCGATTCAGCATTTATTCGCGTACAACTCAGAAAAGTCAACCACACTCAGTTCATGTGAAGTGTTGGTTCATCAAAAATACAAAAATACATTTTGAGATTTTTGGCTCCACCCTGATACAATGGTGGTGAATTGAGTTTTGTTTGTGCGGTTCACAACAGTGAACGTCACCCCAAATAATCCAAATCATGTGGACTGTTTCAGAGAGGTTTCAAAGAAAACTTTTCTGCTCTGTATGTATATTCGGCATATCTGGAGCATTGTTTCTGAAATGACACACTGCTGTTTTTAATTCTTTAAATACTGCACATGTTCAACACGCTGCAATTTATTTTAGCTTCCTCTGACTTGATGGTCAAATAAACCTTCTCAAATGAGTAATAACTGAATGTTGTCAGCTACTTCAGCAAAGGTTTACATTAGGAACAAAAAGAGACTCATAAATGAACATGGTCAAGATTAGTAGAGTTACAGTTGGAGGTTCGGTGATTTTTCAAACACGTGTAACTAATACAATTATTAATACAATTCCTTTCAGGTGCCACCTCCAACTCAGTCTTGGGAAACCTTGATGGAACCTGTGCTATGAAAAGTTAGTGTCTGCTTCCAACTCACATGTTGTCAAATAATAATAATAATAATAATAATAATAAAGATAATAATAATGATGATATTCATAGTGAAGCTGAGGAAGTGTCCTTTTGATCTTTTGTAATTCTGTGTTTCATCCTGTCTAACCTCCCACTCTTGTCCTGTCAACACTACAACAGGCAATGAGACTAGGTGCTGAAACCTGACTGCCTCCCTGAGGGACCCCACAACCCCCACTGTAAACCCCCAATTTCACACACACACACACACACACACACACACACACACACACACACACACACACACACACACACACACACACA
>JBBMJY010000007.1:3863514-3884044 GCA_037833715.1 Toxotes lorentzi | reverse complement strand
ACACACACACACACACACACACACACACACACACACACACACACACACACACACACACACACACACACACAGCCAAGGAAACAGTAACCACCCAGATTAAAGTCCTTTTCTTCCACTCTTTAGTTACTTGTTTGAGTTCTTGTCATGAGACGCTGATAATGTTTGGTCATTTTTGTTTGTTAAATATCTTAATCAAAATTGTCAATCATTCAAATATATTTGATTAAGTTTTCGCTGATTGACTCGATTGAATGAAACTTCACTGTGTTAACAGTGATGTATACTGGTATAAGTCGTCTAGCGAGTCAATTAGGAGACCACTGGTACATAAAATAAGTAGGAATGTTTGTCTGATTTAAATTTAAATTCCTGACTAATCAAGGTTCTTCATCACAATCCAAAAAAATAACTGGCAGCATGGTCTAAAACTCCTACACCAACCAGAGGAATTAAAACCGTGGGGACCTCAGTTAAAACAGTGAAGTAAAATCTGATCAATACTATTTCATGGTATATATGTGGTATATAAGTACAGACATACATACAGACACACTTTGGTGCACATGCATAGTCACACAGATTTGTAATGAAATCCAGATCCTCCTCAGGGAAGCAAACATCGCTTCACACAAAATACAGCGTCCTGAGTGTTTATTATGATTGCTGAGGCTTCCCACTCTGAGAACAGCAGGCCGGTGAAGGAACAACGCTGCAGGCTGTGTGCGGTCGGCCCGGCAATTCAATCTCTGACACATTCTCTGCTCTGCACAGTATCACACTTTGTTATTATTGTTTTAAATCCCTTCGGCCAAATTCTATCCTTCTAGCCACCGACTCATCAGTCTGTACATCTGGTTTCTTGTCTGTCCATATGACATGTGTTGCTCTGTTTGTCTGTCTGTTCTCCAGCGCATCTGATTTGTCCATCATTCATTTGTCCATCCATCCATCCATCCATCCACTTGGGTGGTGGCCGCTCTGTGGGCTCCAAATGCCTGCAGTGTCAGAGGGGAGATCCTGTCTTTCAGCGACAGGATCCAGAGTCCAGAAAACACACACACTCACACACATTCACACATCTTTGGCCCCTCACTCAGCAACATTGTATTATGACAGGTGGAGGGTCGGTCGCCACCAGCCGGACTTTCCTACCAGCATCTCTCCTCAGCTCCGGAGGGCTGTTGCACAGAGTTAGCGTGTGTGTGTGTGTGTTGGTTAGAAGTTAGAATCATTATGTGTATATGTTTACATATTCTGCCTGAATGTATAATGTATATATTCATACAAAGTGTGTGTGTACATGTAAACTTACACGGTTTAAATATAAGCATGCAAGCATAGTTTTGGAGGACATGGATGAGCATGAGCGGGAATAAATGTTGGAGAAGGAAGAGGACAGATGAAGAGATGAACAGCAAGATAGGAGGATGAGGAGGAGGAGAAAGAGACAGAATGCAAAGGAAGAGAAGACAGAGGTGAGAAAAAGATTGAAGGTGTGAAGTTAGGGAGGATGAGGAGGAGCAGCGGGAGGTGCAGGCACTCTGATGAGGATGACAAATGATTCAGCCTGATGGTGAAAGGAGAGAGAATTCGTGATGAAAGCACAAAGTCTTCACTCATCACCTGGACGGCCTCTAACTCCTCTCCGGAGAGCAGACTGCTGAGTTTCTGTTTCTTCTTCTCTGCTTCAAACTGAGTGATGGACACTTTTTAACACTTTAATTCCCAGTGAAGTAGAAGAAGAGTGGAAAAACCTTGCCACATCTACCTCCTAACAACAGTGAAAGGCTCAGTATAAATGCTGTATACTAATACATTACTACATTTTAATGAACAATGACTTTGACTGGGCCACAACCAGCTACAGCTTTTAGGGAGGCATCCATTGATCCAAAATGTGTGACACAAACTGGCACTGCAGAGACCCCAAAAATTACAAACGTACAGTCTGCCAACTGGTTTATGTAAAAACAACAACAACAACAACAACAACAAACAATTGAGAATATGCACCACCAACGCATTGTATCAGAAATGATAAGAGCCTTGATGTACCGTCAGCCCAGCTTCATTATATAATCTGCAGCCCCCGTTGTTGTGTCAGAGTCCAGTTTTAAGACTTGGATTAATTTGGTTTTGTACTTACTGCATATCCATAGAGAATGTGTGTATAATCAAATGACCATACAGCAAACCTGGGATTCAGCTGCACATTTTTGCCGTGGGCTCTCTGAATAGGTTAAAACAGCCATGGCCTTACACTACCATGTACTGTACGCTTAAATGTTTTATTACTGGTGAAGGAATTGAACCTTTGACAGTATTAGAAATCTGTACCTCACAGTGCTCCAGAGCTACACACTGTGTTACCCAGATAGTTTATCATTTGACTCGAATAAGCAAAAAGCAGAACTTTTCTCTTTTGATGTAGAAAACAAAGTCAAACTTTTTTCCTAAGGAGGAAGAGAGGAGATGAAGCACAGGAGGACCGGCCTCTACTGGGTGGCCAGGAAACAGGAGCTGAAGGCTCACACACACACACACACACACACACACACAGAAAGCATACGAACCCATCTCCCATCAGTCACTCTTTGCTCCACCGACCACATCTCCCGTCACCCAGGCGTGAGAGAACATACCGGCTCAGGTCTCTAAATCCAACGCACCAAAGAGCTCAGCCTCAGCGCCTCGGGAAATAATAATGAATATGGAATGATAGTCTGTATTTTGTGCTGCAAATGCAACCAGATGCAAAAGGTGGAGGGGGAAAAAATCAGGAGCAGATGTTTGAGAAACGAGAGGTCTCAACGACTGTGAGCAGCCAGTGTGCCCTGCAAACATACTGTAACCTTACCCAGTGTGTGGAATAATCACTTATAGTATCTATATCGCCACTTTGTAATGAGGGGAGGTATGGAGCTGAGGAAGCAGCTGTTGAGGAAGCAGCCGGGCTAGACACAACACCACCCAATTAACATAAAGACCTCTGACAATGAGGAAACCGCACATGTCTGACACATTTCTATAGCCTACTGTACATGTACATGTGGTGGTGGTGGGAGAGCGTGTTCCTCTTCCATAGGCCCAGACATACATACAGAGCAGCGTGGGCAGCTGGTGTACACCACTATATTTACTACATACGGTTGTTGCTGTACAGTTCACAATGCGTGTAGATGATCCTGTGTTGTTTTCAGTTTGAAGGCCCAGTGGAAAAGATGGATTAAAAAACTGTCCATTCTGAAAAACGGTTTAGGCAGAAGACACTGAGGCACCCTGAATCCACAGAGGAACTGCGAGGAACAACCTACCTGTCAAGAAACACTGTGTACAGGTGCACAGAGGATTTTATGTCATTTGCTAGATTAATATAAATATATAAACGCAAGTAGTTTGGGCATTCACACGCTACAGCTTTGGTCCCTTTACTCAATCTCTTTAATACGTGAGTCCGTATTAAAGAGCAGAAACGCATTTATACTTTTTGTCCATTCACAGCCACCGTAGTGTGAAGTCACGAACAAAGATGGCGCTCCCCGTGCGGACTAGCTTGAGACATGTCTTCAGATTCATTCAGAAGTTTAATTCTCCTAAAAGGTCTCTCTGCGCTGGAACCTGTCCGGAAAACAAGGTACGTGCTGTGGTGAAAATGTTTTTTTAAACCGAGAGAATCACGTTTGTGTTTGTATGTCGAATATAACGCGTCGGTCAACTTTGCTGTATCCGAGTCTTTCATGCACTCCCCCTGCTTACAGGGTTTAATCCAGTTTTCAGCTTCATATGTTAAGAATTCACATTTCTTTAATGCAGTTTTATTTATTCTCGTGTTGCTGGTGTTTGTCTGGTTTATTAGTCTTTGGATTAACGAGCTGTTATAAGTAGTGAGCCTTTGAGCAGCTGTGATAGCAGACTGTCCTGTAGAGGAGGTGTACTGTTTGTAAAGGAACACACCAGCATGTCATCTGCTCAGTATCGCGATATACAGATGTTTTGACAGGTCACACATTTTGTTGATTTTGAGGAGGGGAAAAAAACCGGGAAGCAAACAGACATTAAAATGAGACTTTAACAGAAAATGTTAATTTGCTGTTACTATTTTACTTAATGAACATAAAAAGTAGAAAATAATGCAGGTAGATTTTAATCCTTCCTGGTCCTGGTCCTGGGTTCCAGTCTGCCGGCCCGAGCTTTTCCCTATGGAGTTTGCATGTTCTCTTAGTGCTTGCATGGGTTCCCTCTAGGCACTCCAGCTTCCTCCCACAGTCCATAGACATACATCTTTGGTTAAGTGGTGACTCTAAATTGTCCATGGGTCTGGACGTGAGTGTGAAAGACTGGCGACCTGTGCAGGATGTACCCTGCCTCTCATCCAAAGTTGGCTGGAATTGCGCCCCTCTGCCAAAACAAAAACATTTCTGCTTACTGTCACAGATGACAAAGAAAATAAGCCAGTTGTCACATTTTAGAAGTTGAAGCCATTATAGGGCTAAATGGATAAACTGTTATTTGTCAGCTGTTGAGTCCTACGATAATCAGGATATGTAATAATTTTTTTTATTGGAACCCTATAAATATGTAAGGACAAATCTGCTGTGTCATTAGTGCTGCACTGAGTGATTAACAGTTGTAATTAGCTGACGAGTTAGTCACTGATTCTCTGATTGCTGCTGCTGCTGATTTTCTGGTGAGTTGTGTACCCAGGAAACCTAATTGATTCAGTCATCCAAAGTTTCTCCGGGGCTGGGATCCAAAGTGCAGCACTTCTTCAGCAAATATGCAGTGGAAAAAATGGAGTTTTTATGATTAGTCCATTGCTTTAAAGTGTATCTGTCTCTGCAAGTTGTTACTTTTACTTTGGTACTATTACAAAAAACAAAACAAAAACAAAAGTACAAAAAATGTAAACATATGTAGATAATACTTGCAGGAATTGCCAGGGGAGGTTTTGGTATTTACAGCAGCTGCGTTTAGTTTGACAGCAGAAAGTGTTTTCAGAGATTTAACTGTCGGCTCTGTTGTCAGTTGCCTAGAATCAAAGAGTGAAGGTTTTTCTTACAGTACAGATGAAAGCAAACATGGTTACACCCAATCCCTGGGGGAAAGGCATTCTGGGAAATAGAATCTGAAGTTGAACTAAACAGGGCAAGTTGTAGTAAAATGTGCTTCTCCAATAGAAACAAATAAAATATGTGATCACATGAAATAAATGTCATTGATGATGTTTGGCTTCACCTGGCATAGGTTTTACAAAACCATGAAATTATGTTGTTGTTTTTTGCAGTTTGTGTTTGATTTTATTATTTATTTTTATTTATGTATTACTTATTATTTATTTCCTTCTCAGCTCTGAATGACACGTCTCATCCGCCATTGTTCATCCTTGACTTGTAGCGTTGTTTTTTTTTTTTGTCTATCTTGAGTTTATTTTGTGCAGTTTCCTTTCTTGGTCTGGCAAGTGACATTTCCTCAGTAGCACTCCTTGAGTGTAACGTTTTACTTCAGTGGATTCGAGAAACGCGCCGACTATAACTCATCTGAAGGTTTCCTATTATTGCATGGCTGCCTTGGAGAAGCAAATGGGGTGTTAAGGCAAACAACGAGTCCCCTGGCTCACGTAAGAATAACCGGTGCATTTCAGTACAACAACGATGCTAATTATTGAGCTGTTCTTGCATTACAAGGTAGTTGAAAACCTCACCCATCTGCCCAAAGCCCTGTAGCTGGTTGATGTACGAGCTGTAATACAGTATGTGCGTTCACCGCTGTCCCGTCTGTGTTTTGTTAAGGCATAGTCTCTGGAGAGGCCGGAGAGGTGTGCAACCACGGGGGAGGAAGGGGTGGAAGTGGGGAGGACCCAAAAAGCATCGCAGCAGTGCTTCATTACCAGCAATAACATCAGAAATGAAGTGTTGGTTTTCATTTGTTTTAATTTTCTCCAAATGTGGACGGGTGAGTGCAAACACCAGCACACTCACAATGTCCTGAGGTGTGATGTGCGTCAAACAAGATGCTTTTTTGGACGTTTGGAGAATGTGTTTTAAAAAGTCACTGAACCTCTACGGACTGACACAAAGATGAAGCATGACCTTTGTCAGATGCTTTGAATTTTGAGAGTGATGTTTGTGAGCTGTGGTCTGCTTTTTAAAATCTTGTCACCTCAGGTTAAAATTAGCTATTAATATCTGCTCATAATAATGAGTATCAGTGAGATGGTCTGCAGTAATCTGACAACAACACTTTTAAGGAAGACAGAGAAACATGAGCAGATGTAAAACTTTAAAACTGTAGCGTAGTCATCTATTTTTTTTATTTTATAAAGACATGGGTGTAAGATACTATTTGAGTTGCATGATGGGAAATGTAGGATCCATTGGTTTTTGACCTGTCTCCAGTGAGTTCCTCACCTTTATGGGAGAGTAATTCTGAATTGCCGGGGCACCCCATCAAATTAATGAAGTGTCAAAGATAATACCTATTACAAGCTACAAGCCAAAAGAAATACCCTCAAATACCTAACTTACAACCCACTGCTAAAAAACCTATCATATTCATTTACATGTTTTTTTTGCTAATGGCTAAAATAAATGATAATAATAAAATCAGTTATGTAAAATCAGGGCTTAATGTGGTCTTGATTTCAGTATTTGTTGTTGTGTAGAGGTCTTGCAAATGTGGCGCAGTCTATTCTCATAGACCAAGATGTATTTCTATGCTTGAAGCGCTTCATGAATTACTTTAAGCAGAGTAGTGAAGTAGTCGTCGTGTGTTGAAGTATGTCTCTGCAGCCCTTCCGCCTTACACTAACCTCCAGCCTCATGTCAGCTGTAAATACGGGGCTCCCCGTTCAGTCCTTTGCCTGTGGTCCTGTTATTGGCTGATATCAGTCATGTCAGCCCTGGGCTCCAGGAAAGAGGAAGTGACTTCTAATTTGCCTCTCTGTTCTCCTCGGCTCCAAATTCAAATACTCGGGTGTCAGCTAAAACCATTAGAGCGGCTCCCGCACCACATGGGAGAGGCCGGCGAGAGCGAGGAAACATGGCCTCCCCTTCGAGGATGTTCATTAACTGCCCTATTTATTTTCAACTGTCAGAAAAGCCTGCTAATTCTCAGCAGTCCTCTCTGTGTAATTAGGTCTGTCATAGTCATTCTCCTGCCACGGCCCTCACTCAGACTGTGCACGTTAGCCATTTCTTTAAACTATCCCATATGTCAACGTTGTCCTTTTTTAAAAAAAAAAAATCATATCTAGCTGAGTTGAATTACAGAATCAGTCTGGGGACGTGCCCACAGAGGTGCCTGGGGACTCGTACTAGTTCTCTCATGTTTTCGTTTGTGCCTGATCCAGCGCCTTCAGCTGAGCGTCTGACATTTTTAATTAAAACATACCAAGTATCTGGTATCATGCCTTTGAGCTGCACTCCAGTAAATGGACACTGCTTTTCCAGGAGGAAATGACTGGACTCTTCGGAGAGGCTGCTGGTGGAGGTTTGCCCTGAATGTTACCATAATTACATATTGATAAATTTATTAAGTGTGTGCCGGTTATTTTTTATTTTTAATTTTTGCTGTGTTGTGAGTTTTCTGTGTTTTTCTGGTATTATTAGCTCTCCTGTCAGTCATTTGTTTCCTGCAAGTGAAATCAAATTAAACATCTCCGTAGTCAACACAGAAAGAGAAGGAAGTGGTTAAATGAAAGTATTTGAAACAGTTTGGACAGACCCACACTGCATGGAAACAAGTAGCTCTGGCGTGAATGTGTTTATCTTACAGTGAAAAAGAATTACATATAAATTCATCTAGCCTTGATTTTTCCAGCTGCACACAGCTGCTCTACATGGGATCGCAGACAAAGGCAAACTGCTTTGGTTTTAACAGACCTGAACTTCAATTCAGTTTTAAACAGTTTGTGTGAAAGATAACAAAACTGCTGAAAATAATAAAGCTGCTATCAGGCCTGATTTGTAACCTGCTGATTTTACATGACAGCCGGTAGCTATCATGGGATGGATGTTGGAAATTATTTTCGGCTATATAAAATATTTGACTGCTAGGGCGTTTTCAGACAGATGTTAGCACTGCATCAAAAAAAGCAGGAGAAAGAAACACAAAACAAGGTGCAGGGTCGCAAAATATGTGATCAAGCTCAAGTTTTATTGCAATGCTCCATCATTCCGAAATGCACTGTGTTGGCCAATTCAAATGCATATTAGCTTACATATCCTGTATTTAACTTATTATTGCGTGTGCTGTAATTCTAGTGTTTACCTTGTGATTGTCAAAACAGAGTATAAAATAGTTTCTGCTGTGATGACTTTTCAGAGTTTTATAAACTACCATGCAGTATTTTGGCATCTGAATAGTCCATGAACTCATGGATCATTTACTCAAACTGGGCTTCCTGGATTGTATTTTCTGTACTTGAAGCCACAGGGATGCAGCGCAGTGTTCACTCTGAATGCTCACTTCAACAGATTGCAGTAACCTGCACCGTGCAGGTTAGTTATGTAGTTAGTTATTTTTCGGATATCTGTTTGTAACAGCTGAAAATTCGTTCCTGAGTAAACAATAGTTGACAAAACTGTCCTGCCACAAGGTCCATTCAGTATCTGATCTCCAGCAGATGAAGATTACGCACATTGGTAAAGGAACTGCTGATCTTCCAACTTGTTCTCAACTTGTTCTCAACTTGTTCTCAACTTGTTCTCAACTTGACTAACTAGTTCTAACGAGTTCTGAATCATTTTTAAGTCAGTTTTATTATTATTAGCTTTGGTGCCACAGAGTGTAAGTATGGTTTGTATGTCTTCAAATTTACTGCTGCATATTCTTATACTTGTTGTGTATAATTACATCAGCAGGTAATGTGATACTGTTATTGATACACTATCAGTTGTCAGTGTTTGTCACTCCCCATAAACTAGAAAAGTCATTAAACGTTTATTTTCTAATGAGGCAGATTACAGTTTCCTGTCTCGAGTAGGCACTGCTCCCTTTGGTTATTCCACCTCCCCCAGACTGTATTGAAGTCTGGACCCTTCAGAAGCTGCAGCCTGTTAGGGCTGGAGGCTGGGGCTGCCTCCCCTGCCTGGTTATTTTTGGAGCACTGTCGGGCCCTGTCTGCGGGGAGTGCTGTTTTTGAAGGGCCTCCAGTCCCATTAATCAGCCGAGGGACCCCACGGTGCGAGTGGGCCCCGAGCCCTGGCCCGCCACACTGCAGCGTTCTGTTCCTGTACCCCCGCTCTCTGCACAGTGTGAAGCTCAGAGGAACCTCATCAATCTCACCTGTCTCACACGTCAACCGCAGATTTAATCAAACGCTCCTTTTGGGCCTTCCCCTCCACTCCCCCTTCACTCCCCCCTCTCTGGGAGGGAAAAAAAAGAAAAAAACTGCCCGAGTCTTGACTGAACTGTAGTCACAGTTTTATTCTTATTTGTTTATTTATTTATCACATTCTTTTCTATTTTTCCGTCTCCTGCTTTATCCACGGTAAAAACATTTCTTAAGGTTCTTGCCCATAGCCCCTTTCACACAGCCTGTTCAAGGCAGGCATGTTGCCCCTTTATTCCACCTCACTGTTCTGTAAAGGTACAAACATGAAATTGGGGGGTATTGTTGTTCTGGCAATAAGCCGGCAGCAGAGGTAGTCACAGAGCCTGTGTGAGAGGGAGAGCTGATATGATGGAACAGACTTTGCTCGGCTCATTGTAAACAAGCAAAGCCGGCGTAATGAAGGGTCCTCTCAATGGCAATATACCGGGATCTCTGTTTAAAAGAGACTTCTGTGTTTTCTCTGTGGTCATATGCACTTTGTTTCAAGCTGTGGTGTGTTCCCACATTGGCTAAACACACACACACACACACACACACACACACACACACACACACACACAAACACACACACACACACTTTTAAAATGGGGGAGGTGGGGGTTATACAGTAAACCCCATTTCCTTTTTGATACCTCACTGAAGTGTAGCTCTGTTGGTCGCTCGCGTTAACAGGTCCCAAATTGAGAGGTAGACAGAGATGAAGAAAGATACAGAGGAATGGGGGGAAGGTGTGTCACGGTGCATGTCAGCATGATGCCAGTGTTAATGGGGTGCATGGGGCGCTCAGGACAGAGGAAGAACACTGGATCCTGTGTGTCGAACAGCCTCCAATCTTAGGCCCATATTGATGCTCTGCAGGTACGGTCAGATCTGGAACTCTTCCCCCGGCCCGCAAAGAGCCGCCGGTAATTCACAGCAGGGAAAGCTCCCAGAGGTGGTTTTGAGACTTGTTGAAATTGGCGCGGTAGAATGGAGGGGACTGTCGGCCCTGCTCATCAGCCCCTCGGTGAGAGAGATGTCAGTGGGCCACTCCAGGACTGCCGGGCTCTGATATGATGTATGAGCCCTGAAAAGCAGCCCAGAACAGATCTGAGAAGAGAAATCCACTGTTTTGCAAGGCCTAGCTCGACCAAAACCATTGCTTTGATTGATAACATGGAGCAGAGCGAGGCAGTAGGCCTGGGCATGCTGGAAGCTGCAACTGCTCTGTAACCACTAGTTAATGAAGGAGACTGAGTATATTCAGTCAGGTCATGCAATTCAGTTTAAGGTAAAAGGTTTGTTCGACTAAAAATGTAATTCAGTATAGAAGAGCATGCAGTCAGAATGTGCACAATTTGTGGATTCCTCAGGCTGTTTATATGATTTGCAGTAATTTAAATTATGCTACATGAAGGCATATTATCCAGTGTGAGCCCGCGTTTTGGCCAGTGCAGAAAAGGTGACCAAAATGTGTAGGGTGAGTTAATTCAGCCAAGAGTTGAAGGAATTTGAGTGCATGACTTTCTAAATGTGGCTAAAAGATTTTGCATGCATACTTTCGTCTTTGTGCAGACTCTGTGTGTGTACACACAGTTTAGCTTCATGCATCTGATCCCAGCTGCCTGCTATTTGTCAGCGTTGCACATTCTTCTGCAAGGATGTAATTTTATTGTATCTTGCTCTCACTTAAATGATAATTCAACATTTGTCCTTTATTTCCCACAGTGCAGTGGTTCCAGGGCTCTGGAAGATGTTGAAGAGAAAAGGGAAATGTTTCCTGGAACCAGATTTTCTCTGGAATTGTGGGAAACCCAGTGTTGATTCCTTTTTGTCCTCAAATTAAGAGAATCAGCTCCAGTTGACCATTGTTTTCCATTTAATAACGCAGCTTGAATATAGGACCTGGTTGTGTTACTGTTGTTTTTGATGGGCCCTCTGATAGTTTTCTTTCCACCCGTTTTGATCCTTGATGTGAGCTGTCAGATTCATTTCGACAGACACCTTCACAGCTTCGCTGATGTTGATGTAGGCAAAGACTACGACACTTGTGAACACACGTCTGTGTTTACACATGACCTCTATCCCCATGGATATTACCACACGCATACACACACTGACAAATGAACACATATTCCCGGAAAGGTACTGCAAGTGTGAAAACATGGCCTTTTTAGTGTGTGTAACCTTCTAGCTGTTGGCGTTAATGTCACACACACACGGTGCGTAATGCATTCAGCATATGGCAGACGTGGATGAAGAAAGCTTTCGTCACCTTAGTGACGATATAGTTCGACAACGCCGTGTCTGTCGGTGTAACACATGAGGAGAGAACAACCAGCATTTCCCGCGTCTGCTACATGTCATCAACAGGCATCCAGTGACTGTGAGACACAAGGAAAGAGAGGGAAGCGAATAAACAATAGGTGAAAGCAGATGGCACCTCCTGGCTTTACTCTTTTATTAAAATGGGTGCAGAGGGGTAGTATTTTTTTTTTTTTTCTGTATTGAGCTCGGTGTTCCTGTTTCCTTCTGTTGCTCAAATTTTTGGCACAAACCTGTTTCTTCTTTTTAGCCACCTCTCAAAGGATAACAAAATTGTTGCCAGAGGTCCACTGTTTAGGACATACAAACCTCCGTGTTCAAACTTTTTACTCATCTATGATACCTTTTTGTTCTGACTGAATACCTGCAAACCTAACATTCCCATCATCCTCAGCTGTACTTCCTTTCAGGTGCTAATCGGTAAATGTTTGTGATGGTTTCTGGTCTTAGTTAACATGTTTAAATCTGGTTACGCATTTTTTTTCCATTTTCGTCATTTGAACTCCTCGAGGTGCGTTTGATTTATCTTACTGACCACAAGGGATCATTTCACCTTCAAGACATGAAGTCAAGCACTGCAAGTATTTGAATGTTGAGAAGAATTCGCTTGCACAGGTTTAATATAGTACATGGCAAAAGTAAGCTAGATGATAATATTTTATTACTGTTGGCTTTGCAGTGCGGTATTCATTACAAACATTAATTGCTTTACAACATTTACTGTCTCCTCTGTCATCATGCAGCAGTTGATTTACATCTCTGTGTAACCCACTTTCTCCTCCAACAGCTGTAGAGGCAAATGTTTAAAGACACTTTCCTCTGACTAAAGGTAACACGGAGGTGTCTGGTGAAGCCGCGTGATGCGTGATAGCCCATGATTGCCCAGTGGCTAGTTAGCCATGCCGTTGACTCTCATTTAACACTCGATTGGCTCAAATGACACCATTACCATGTCTGCATGGCTAATGGCTTCCCCTGGGGGGCCTGAGCGGAGGGGGAACATGCGTTTGGCGTGTCAGCTCGAGGTGAGAACACACATGAGCCAGACTCGGGGCCCCGTCCGCACCCAAATCAATCCTGACACCTCTTAAGAGGCTCTCAGCATCAATGGCACTCCAGCACAAATACCCCTTCGGTAATGACATAAGCACCCAGTTCCTTCCTGTCTCTCTCTTGCCGGGCAGCGACCGGCTCCCTCAGGCCAGTAGACGGAGACTTTGTGGATCACGCTGGCCTCAGAGCAGTTGTTACTTGATCCCTCAGGGCTGAGAGATGGAGAAGCTCTGGGCCACGCTGGTGAGAGAGCAGCTGTTATCTGATTTCAGACGCTGTGCTGAGCCTGTCCCTCAGTCAGACTGAATGTGATGCAGCTCAGCAAGCTGTCAGGATAACTGATTTCCCAGCAGCGAGCGGAGAGGATATCCTCTGAAAGCTTCAGGTTTTAATGATTAGTTATGATAACCTTGAAAAGTGCAGCCAGGGAACATATGATCGCCAGTCAGATTTTGAGGTGATAACACAGAGGTCCCATGGGTTTTGTGGGGGGAAAGTCTAAAAATGGGCTCCTCTGTTGAAATGTCCAGGTGTTGCTGTTTACAACCCATCAACACAGCTAAAACCTAACCTCATCATAACTGTGGGTTATTGTTTTTGAAAACGATTGTAAGATAATTATATTATCAACTCTGACATTTAGATCTGCACCGTTTGTTGAATCAGAGAATTTAACACAAGTTAAGGGTCCTGTCGCAGAGGGCTCAGGCAAAAAAAATAAAATAAAAGCAGAGTCCTTCGGCACAAAAGTTGAAGCAGTCTCAACCTTTGTCGCACTGCAGTGTGGACCTGGCAACATGCTGCGATGTCACATCACTTTTAAGGACGCGTTCCTCTTGGATTGCCTTTTAAAATGAACAGAGTAATGCTACTCTTTACCTTTGTGATTGTATAAAGAGGACTTTTCAGAATTGTGGGTGTAAACACATGCAATGGTCCCTGGGATTGTTGGCCCTTCTGTTATTCTGGAGGCTGTGGACATCATGGGTGACAAAGACGTGATCCCTCATCACCTTCACACCTGTGCGTTGGAGCATCCTGCTAAGCCACAACACAGCACCTCTGCCGGGAACTGAACATCCATGTGTGTCACCCAGACCATTTCTAACTGCCCAACAAAAACACAAGTTCCAGTTCGCGTCTTTGTGCTTTTCTGCTCTGTTAAAGCTTAAATCTACTGTGTAATGGCTTTGGTGAAGAAGCCTTAGATTTTGGATTCCACTGAGGTTTCTTGTCTCATGGCAGGTGCCGCTCTGGTTGCCCTCTAATTGTATCATGCGGCACTTGGTGCCACAAGCGGTGGTTAAGACTGTCTTCCAGCAGAGCCAAGTGAAAGCCAAGGTTCAGCGGAGCAGGCAGATGCCAGAAGAAATGGGGCAGTCTGGTCTGGCCTGGCCGGGCTCTGCAGAAAGAGAAACACAATGTTTGCCCAGTGATACAAACACACGAGTGATCTCCGTCCATCTTTTAGAAGCGGTGAAGAGCCTGCTGCTGTCTGTGCTCCAGCTTTATTAAATAAGGTTCTTGTTTTAATGTTGGTGATACTGGTATATTTCCTCTGTTTCTGTGGGTCTACGTCTTTCAGTGCCTGTCCCTGTTGTGGTAACAGAGGTCTTGAAGTCGGTTGGATGGATATTAAGTGATATTGTTGGCCAGTGAGGTGATGCATTCTTTGTGCTGGATGTGTTTGGGAGAGAACAGAGGTGCTAGCCATGGAGTTAGCATCTCAGTAATACAAGCATGACCGCAGCTGGCCTCCAACCTGCCAATAGTTTAACACCAACACTCTGCAGGCTTCTTTCTAGTTCGGGACTTTCTCACCTTTTCACCTTCACCCTCTCTCTCTCTCTAAAGACTGTGTGCATGGTCTTTATTTTAAAAACCACTCGCACTAATAAAAGTGTGAGATATAGGCTATATGTGGAATTGTCTGGTTGTTTTATGGTAATTACACCAAGATGCCACATTTCATTTGGTAATTAGATACTGTGTGGTCACAGAGCATCTTTAACTAAAACACTACATATATTCCACCTCTTCTGCAGGGGCCTACAGGAGGTGGACGTGTATTTTCTGGGATCCAGCCAACAGGGGTGCCCCACCTGGGCAACTACCTGGGTGCCCTGGAGAACTGGGTGGCCCTCCAGAACCAGTATCCGTCAGTGCTCTACAGCATTGTGGACCTGCACTCCATCACCCAGCCTCAGGACCCGACCCAGCTCAGGAGCAACATACTGGACATGGCAGCCAGCCTGCTGGCCTGTGGCATCGACCCTGAGAGGGCGATACTATTCCAGCAGTCTAAGGTTGGAAGGGGACAGATAAATGGGTGGTGGGATGGATGTTATAATCCGTTACTAGCAGGAATACAGATTTACCTTACAGGCCTAGTGTTTGAGTTTAAAAAAAAAAAAACAGTCACTCTGACCACAATGTCAATGTAAAGCATAAAATAACTGTACACATCTGTACATTTAATTTACATGGAGACTAATGTTAGTGGACTGAATGTAAATGTTTTGCCATTAAGTGCCCAGGTGCTATGATAGATTTAAGGCCATGTGTTCCTGAAAATTAGCTATAATTTAGGGTTGTAAACATTATGAGGGTAATGCTGTTCAGACGCCATGTTGTCGGTACATGTGATAAATGCTTCGTTTGAAATGTCAGGCTGAGAAATTCTGAGTTTCTCCCCCAAACCATTATTTTGTGGGCTCTTAAATTAATCTTTCCCAGTAGGACGTTGTGATTTTCTCACTTCACAGAGCCCCAGGAATGCAACAATCAATGTGTTATGAGTGAAAGCTCCTTCTCACAGGAAAGATAGACGCTAGATGAATAATTCTCATGTGCAGGAGAAGAAAAGTAAAAACATGGGTGGACAAAAAAAAAAATGCAATTCAGTTCAACAGCAACATAAATTGCAACCTCAAAAATGATCATGCAGCTCAATCAGCACGTCTTTAATACAGTTTCTACAAAAACTGAGCATTGCAACCTGCAATGAAGGGAGGACTTATTGCTATTGACTTTTGTATGAGACTGCATACGTTTTAGCTAGGTATACCTAATTAACTGACAACTGAGCGCACATGTTTATTATTTTTTTTCCAGACGGCTTCTACCGTGTCTTTCCAAGTTTGTCATCGAGACATTCGGCCATCTTTGACTGTTTATTTCGCCTCTGTTGACTTTTCAGTGTTTACCTGCCGACATGCAGGCCAGCTCTAAAACTCTCATTTGATCGCTCCTGATTCTTATCTGTACATTACTCTATGAAAACACACACTACCACAACGTCTTGCTTCAGCCCTGTGAAGGAACTAAGTAGGTTAATGACAGATTCAGTGTTTGTAGCACACAGCTGATCCCAGAATTCAGGTTTAAATTCACAGTGATGACGCAAAGTGAAATCACAGCTGTTTGGTTCTCCCCTGATACTGTGTGTGTTTTGTTTTCTTACTCGCAAGTTTACAAGTTTAACTGTGTGTGTGTGTGTGTGTGTGTGTGTGTGTGTGTGAAAGAGTGTGAGATAGTTCAGTCCATCTGTGTTTCTCTGCCACCCCCTCCCCTACAAACACACACACACATCCAGTCCTATTTTTATTCCTGTTTAGCTTCATGCCACATAACTTGGCAGCGAGGCAACCCTCCTGTTGAACACGCCTGTTCCACATGTAAAAATACGACCGCTGCCCAAAGAAAATACTCGACTTGAGCAAAAAAAAAAAAAAAAAAAGAGCAGAACTAGTGATGAGCTGAACTCAAAATGGTTTCAAAAATGAATTTAAATGAATCAACAGATCCTCTGGGATTTATGAAAGTATCAAGGAGTAAAATAGATTTACTGGGTTGGACCAACTGTTAGCTGTTCCCTAAAATCCCATATTTATCATCTGAAGGACTTGTTGCCATGGCTGTATGATAAGTCACTATCAGTGTAATGCTCATATGATCCCTAACATTAGCACAGCTCTTGTTGCGGTACATTCTTGCCATGAAGCATGAATAGAAGCCTTGTTCTTCCCATGCCTTTAAATATCAGACTTTTATTGCACTTCAAATCATATCCGTCCCTTCCTGCACTGTCATCGACATCTGTCCCATCTCTTGTCTGTCTGCAGTATGTAATGAATACCGACCCCCTACATGTTAGCCTCAAATCCTGGTTTATGTCCCTGCTGTCTGGTGTTGACGTCACACTCCCCAGAATGCTTTTCAAGCAACAAGAGAAAGGGAGGATGGCGATATAGCCAGTGTCCATAAACTTTAATTTGCAGAAGCAGAAGGATATTTCCTGCATCCTCTCGCTCTCTCTCTCTCAGTATTTTTTTTTTCACATTCACATGCAGAGCAGCCTCCATGGAAGCGGATATGTTAGAGTTAATTTAACACTGCCAGATGCTTAAGCTACGCTACATCAACATTCACCTCTTAGTTGCTCCACAGCAACATGTTGTTATTATTATTATTATTGTTGTTATTAATTGATTTGACCACATGCAGAATAGTTTAAAAAAATAATTAACTAATTTAATAAACACATCACCAACTTAATTTAAAGGGCAGATGTACAAACCTATGTAACAATAATAAAAGCAGATGGTGTGTTAAAAGTTACAGGAAGTTTGAATTGCATCCTGCTGAGAGATTTGAAATGCAGCTGAAATGCAACTGTTTAAAGTTTGCACAGACTCTGGTTTTAACAATATTTAAAAATATATATATTTATTTCTGAACCATTACTGACTTCGGATATTTGGATGAGCACAGGTGTGAGCTGGCGCACCTGTCTGAATGAGTGCAGGATAGTGGACAGATAGAGGTGTAGAACAGCAGTACTATGGTCTGCCACTTGGAGGCGCTAGGGAGTTACCCTCCCCTTTCTCCTTCACAGCTGTCTCATACCAGGACTCTCCATCCATTCATCTGTGTTTGTTTAATCTCAATGCTTAATTTATTTCTTCTATTTATCTCTCGAGCGCTGCTCTGTGGTTACCAGTGTTTTTTTTTCTTTTTTTGTAATTGGACTAAATAAACATACACAAGCAGTTTGCTTGTGTATTTTTATTTAGTCAGGATGTCGATATACATATTATCTGGATGTTCAGGATGTAGATGAACATTTTTTCTGGCCATTATGTAAAGTATATATTTACCTTATATGGATTTTTTTTTTCCCTAATCCAGCCTCATCCAGCCTTACACACCAACACTAACATTCGTACACAGCCTAGTAGAAATGAAGAATATGACTAAAAGAGAAGAATAAAATCCACAAAGAAAAAATACACAGAAAATTACAAACTACAGGAGGAGCAAACATAAATTTAGATCTTGAACTGCATGATTCAGTGCCAGAAAGGGGAGGTGTGAATTGCAGAGATGCAGCGTTAACATTCGCGTGCTTGTGCGTTTGTTTTTACGCACATTGGAACGGGTCATTGTGTTTCTAAAACTGACATTGGATGTGTCCCCACCCCTCTCTCTCATCCCTGCAGGTGTCTGAGCACGCTGAGCTCTCCTGGATCCTCGGCTGTCTGACCAGCATGCCGCGCCTCCGACACCTGCCACAGTGGAAGGTAAGGCTTTAATATCTCCTACGGCAGACACACACAGGTGATCAGTAAGGCTGTTAGAGCAGTTACAGAACCAGCAAAGTTCTTTAGTAACTCAGCCCCTGGTGAATAGCAAAGTTAAAGTATTATATAGATCTTGATAATTTAAGTACCGAGTAATATTTATGATTTATAATTGTGTGACACCTCAGATTTTGTGGTAAATTGTAATCATCTCTGTGTGTAATTCTGCTGTGGTTGCGATTTCGTGCTGACCTGATTTGTGACTGTATTTAAATGTGATTATACAAATTGCACACAGCTGTTAAAGGTATCAGATTATCTAGTCTTCCTCTAACAAGCCTCTATTAACCATTTAATGTTGGTTAGTAACAGTGCATTACTTTATGATACTTCACAAGCCATGCTGCAGTTAACAACATTGATTTAGAAGTTTCTTGGTGTTAATTATAATATTATATATAATATTATACATATTATTAACTTTAGTTAATAATATGAATAATTGATTTAAAAAAAGTAGAACAAGGTTTATTTTCAGTCCCTCTATTTAGTATTTATCAGCACAAGAGTCAAAGAACATTTAATAATGCAGCAGTGTGTGTGACACCGTAATGCAGCAGGAAACATTAATATACATTAATAAACAGCTTTTATTAATGTATATGTGTCCTGTGGACACATGTTAACAGAAGCTGCTGTATAAACAGTTAATAAATGACAATATTGTAAGACACAGTTGTAATAATATAAAATGTCATAGGAGGAGTTGTAATTATTGACAAATACTGTAACAGAATATGCACTTAAAATGCTGCTATAACTGCATTACAGTGTGTTATAATACATTTAAGTGTTGGTACACTTAACTGCTTATAAGAGGACATTGTGTTGCCAGCAGAAGTTAGTGTTTAAATAAATATATCCATGTAACAGTCTTTGAGTAAAGTGTCGTTTTGATTTCGTTATCTGTTGGTTTATAAGACTGTGGATATGACGATCATTTCAACTACAAAGACTAAAAAATCTTCTTTCTCAAGCGTTAAATAATAAATACTGAAGCAGCTTGATTATGTCTCTGTTCTGAGAGATACTGTACGTAACCCACTGGTCTGTACTGGAGTTACAGTTACTGCTGCTTGCTTATAGATGTCAGAAGAAGTCATAGATTTCTTACTCAGGGTTTAAAAACGTACAGACTGAACATTTTTTTTTTGAGACAAAATGGATTCCTCAATCCAAAACTACTCTGTGGAGATCCAGTGCCAAATAATATTTTTAATTGACGGATGTGAAATCTGATTGAGCCCTGCCCCTCATATTCTGTTACTTGTTGTGGTCATATCTTCTTTTTTTTTCAACTTAACTAATCATCAACGGAAGATGAGAAGTATTTGTTTCATAGCTGAATGCAATTAAACAGAGACTATCTTTAAGATCCAGCCTGGGTTTCTGTGACTGAAATAGTTTTCTGAAGCCAAATCTTTCATCAATCAAACTGCAATCTGAAGATGAAGATGGTTCCTTTTATAGTAAATTACATATCTTGGGATGATTATTGAGACTATATGTTTATCAAAGTTTGGACCTCCTCATACTCCCTCACTGGTTCAGAATCATGCTGATTTAATTATCGCCACGTCTTCGCTTAACTTCAGTTTAATAGTTGCAAATTAAGATCGTATTGTGTGTTTTTATTGTTTTATTTCTCCATTCCACCTGCCAGATTTTTCAGTCTTATAATTACCGTTATTTTCTCCAGCCACATGCAGTTTTAATACATGATGAGAGGGAGCGAGAGAGCCAGCGGTTTCCTGTTCCTCGTCTCTGCTGCTACATCGAAAACACCTTTTTGTTTACCCAACAGATGAGTTGATCTCAAACATGGTGGAAAACGTCTCGTGAACTCATCCATACCCCGTTTGTCTGAGAACCGATGAGTCGTAAAAGTGAAAATGGCTCTTCCTGGGGGAAAGAAATAGTCAGCGAGAGTCAGGCTTTCCCCGTTTGTTTTTGCTTGTGTTTAGTTTTTATTTTTTCCTTTTCATTTTCATGATTCCCTCCATCTTTTCCTCCAGATGAAGAGCAAACAAAAGAACGAAGGCAGTGTTGGTCTTTACACGTATCCTGTCCTCCAGGCTGCTGATATTCTCCTTTACAAGTGAGATCTACATGCAAGTAGGATGTCGTGTGTGTGTGTGTGTGTGTGTGTGTGTGTGTGTGTGTGTGTGTGTGTGTGTGTGTGTGTGTGTGTGTGTGT
>JBBMJY010000007.1:3853211-3863414 GCA_037833715.1 Toxotes lorentzi | reverse complement strand
TGTGTGTGTGTGTGTGTGTGTGTGTGTGTGTGTGTGTGTGTGTGTGTGTGTGTGTGTGTGTGTGTGTGTGCGTGTGCTGTCAGAAAACTTTTGCCATTCCATCTTTTAATACAATATTGAGCATCATTATTTCCAGTATTAACTGTGTTTCTAGAGCTTGATCCACTCGGCTGTGAAGTCTTTCCTTTACACACAGAACACTTCTTGGCTGTTGTTGCTTTGTATAATTTTATTATTATATTCCGCACTCCAGTAAAGAGTATTAATGCCTATTAAAGGACAAGTCCACTGTTTTCCAACCAAAACATATTAAAGTGTAGTTTTCTATTGTTTATCTATGTCCCTGCTCTAAGGATGCGTCGCGTGTTTTCCGTGAGGTTTTTTTTTTTTTTTGCCTTAATTTGCTTCTGGCGCAGATGAAGCTGAGTAAAAAAGTAAAGTCAGTACATCCTGGTTGAGAAAACATGATTTGCAGCCATTCTCATTGTTGGAACACACCGACATGTGCAACCATCCTGTGTTCGAAAACAGATTCATCCTTGCACTTGAAGGCCGAAATGATTCGCCGCGTTTAATCTCAAAGAGAAGCTGCAGCGAAGTCGACACTTTCTAAAAGCAAAATCTTTTGCTGAGGTAATCGTCTACATGATTATAAGCTTTAGTCCAACGAGATCTGGTTTTTAAAAAAAGTGAATTTATCCTTTTAATACTGTAGTTTCCTTCAATTGAAGGTCTGGCCTATGTTTTATTTTATTACTTATGGTGTTGATAATTTGTGCTAAACATTAAGTATTTGCAGGGTTTTCCACAGCGTGTTATTCTAAATGTGTCACCTGAAAGACATTAACATAATAAAAAAATGAAATTCATTACTCTATATGAAATAAAACATTTGTCTCAGTGGGAAAAGAGCAGAGGCATTTGTTCATAGAGCAAATGTCACACATTATGAGACTGTTGTTTAGGTCGTCATTTATTGACTGAATTGGCCTCGAGAAGAATAGTGTCTGGAGCTTTGTGGCTTTCCACCTCGCCTAAAATATTTCCTGGGGTAAAGCCTGATTGGCCAAAAACACCAGTCTACAGACTGTTAATTTGCAGTTGCTGCTCCCCCCCCCACATTCAAGTTAATTCACCTACACTACTGCAAAAAAAAAATCTAATTAATGAATTTTCTCACTTACCTCGAGTGGTTTCTCTCCATGCAGCTATGTTTGGTTTTATTCATCCAGGTTTTGAGATGTCTGTCTCTGAGATTTCTGCCCTCGCATACAAGGCAATTTGTTTCTGGCACTAAGAACATTTAAAAAACCCTTTTTTAAAAATACCACTGCAGCGTCTTCCACAAACAATGTTCCTGTTACTCTCAATCTTAATAATCCAAAGCACATTCCCTCTGTTTGCATAGGGACTATTTCTTTTCAGTAAAAAAGGAGTTCTGGTGAAATCTATTTGACAGCGTTTAGTGTTTTCCTCACATCAGGAAAAGACCATTGTCAAGTGTGATTAAACCCACATTGAATGGATAATGTGTTAAATAGTATGTGCACAGTATTTTAATCAACTCTGATACCACTGTCTTCATAATGATAACCCTTAACCAAGTTCCAAGTCATTAACCTGGAAATGTTTCCCTTCTCCCTCATTCATTCCAAATCATGTGAGTATTAAATAAGAGACAGAAATAGCAAAGCCTGGACCAATTAAAAATAAAACGTATAAAATGTGTTTTTATATAATTTGTATGAGTCGGCCCTTAATGTGCACTCCTTAATGTGTTTCAATTGCATCACACTGAGTTGTTTGACTTGGGTTATGACATGTTCCAGATAAATATTAGTATCAGATTTTAATGCTGGGACATTGTCTGATCCAACATACCAAAAGTTGAACTGATCTCCAAAAGACATAAAGTTAAAGATGAAACATTCTCATTTTTGTTATGTACAATTTTATAGTGACAAAAAAAAGGAAAGGAGCATCATGCAAAAATTTGGGCACCCCAAGAGATTTGAGCTCACGGATAACTTTTACCAAGGTCTCAGACCTTAATTAGCTTGTTCGGGCTATGGCTTGTTCATTGTCATCATTAGAAAAGGCCAGGTGATGCTTTATAAACACTCTGACTCCTAAAACTTTGTTCCAATAATCAGCAGCCACAGGCTCCTCTAAGCAGCTGCCTTGCACTCTGAACATTAAAATGACTGAATGCACACAAAGCAGGAAGCGGCTATAAGAAAATGGCAAATAAACCAAGAAGACTTTCAGAGAAAACCGCTTTTAGGATTTCTAGAAACGCAAATCAAAACCCCTGTTTGACTGCAAAAGACCATCAGGAAGATTTAGCAGAAGATGAAGTTAAAATAGAGCAATCTGAGCCACTATGAGCAAAGTTATGTTTGGAGAAAATAAGAGAGAAGGGGTGGAACGATCATGGTTTGGGCTTGTGTCGCAGCCATTAGCACAGGGGACATTTCACTGGTAGAGGGAAGAATGGATTCAATTAAACACCAGCAAATTCTGGAGTCAAACATCACACTGTTTGTAAATGAGCTGAAGATAAAAACAGGACGGTCTCTACAAAAGGATAATCATCCTAAACACCTCAAAATGCACAGAGGTTGCACCTCACAGAATCTCACAGAGCTAAAAACCTTTTGTATGGGCGAAAATCCCACAAACAAGAATTGCTAGAATCTTCGTTGGCTACAAAACTCATGAGGAAGCTGTGATACTTGTCAAAGGAGTTGTCACTAAATACTACTTATGCAGGGTGCCCATATTTTTGTGAATCGGGTCTTTTACTTGCTTAGCTATTCACAGAAACAGTCAGCCACACCTGTGCATGCCACTGTTGCATTTATTTATTGTTTTCTGAATGATCTGCGAGTGAAAGTGTGCTGGTGCGAGCCCAGTTAGTGCTCACATCAGTTGGTTGTTTCCTCAGTGAAAATGAATACTTAGAACTTCTCTCTTCAGCTGTTTCTATTTGAACCATTAAACAGCCAAAACCTAATTTCCTGTAGAAAAAAAAAGCAGTAGATAAAACCTCATCTCTAATGCTGTCCGGATTTTATTAAAGAGAAAATTAATGGATTGCTTCCTCCCGACTGACAGCTGCAAAGTTGCTAAACCATTGCTGAAGAGGGCTCCAGCAGTGACACCAAGTGTCTCTCGCTGTGTATTTTACCATGCAAAAATTTGGGCACCCCAAGAGATTTGTGAGTATAAGAAATCCAATATGGACCCAAGAATATTCTCAGTTGTGAGCAAGACACCCACAATCTAAAATAAAAGCACACGTTACAGATTATATCAAACGTGAGTAGGAAGCTCACGTTGGGCTGTGGTTTTGTCTCTCAGGTCCACTCACGTCCCCGTTGGAGAGGATCAGGTCCAGCATTTAGAGTTGGCTCAGGATCTCGCTCGCATCTTCAACAACCACTACGGAGACCTGTTCCCTGAACCCTGCGCCCTGCTGAGTAAGAACACACGTACACACCACGTTTCATCAGATATGGGCTTTTGAAGGGCAGCTAGCAATAATGAAATAGATCTTGTGAAGCCAGTGATTGGTGCCAGAATTCAGTAGCTTTTCATTTTTATTTTCATGCAAAAAATTTATTCAGCGGTTTCATCGGTTTCCTTTTGTAACAGTGGAAAAACCTTGTGACACATTAAACTCCTTTGAAACACACACTAAAAGTTTTTTTTTTTTTTGAATTAGCAGCTGTTTGAATGAGATATTAACCCTTAAATGCTCTAACACTGTAGATAGAATTCATACTTTGGAATTATCAGGTAGTTTCATGTTTCCACAGGACAGGAGGTTGTATTTTTTTCTGAGTTTTACATATTAATGGAGAGAGTACAGTCGTGATTTCTGGATAAAATCTCCATTTGTTTATCATGGAGCATGACTTTGTCTGTAATTGAGTCCATAAAACTTTATTTTCTTAAAACGAGTGAATAAAATCACCAGTGCAGTCAGAATATTTTGACCAGTTTGAACAGAAATCAGCTTGTCGTATCTGGAATTAAAGATTTGAATGGAAGACCTTGTTTTGGTAGAGAGACTAAATTAACTTGATTTTAGAAAATACTGAAAACAGGTTTATTTGTGCTGGAAATAAGGCCACATACATTTACTGCACTATCAGGTTTTATTATTTTTTTTTTTAACTTTTTATAAGGAAATAACATTTTACGAATTCAGTTACCGACAAAAATAACCGGAGATTTTGCAGTGCAGGTCACATGTGTTCTGTTATATTTTCTGCTTCTGATGGTGTATAAACTTTTGTCTCTGTCTTCCCCTGAACAGATTTATTTTCTGGAAAAAAAGCTGTCCAGCAGACAAACAGAATAGCAAAGAGCAGCATTTATCAACAGCTATTTTTTCACTGGTTTTTAGGCTGCATTTTTACAGTAATTCTTGTTATTTTTTTTTTCTTTTTAACTTTTTTTCTGCCTTTATTAAGTTGCAGCGGCTGTAGAGAGATGACAGGAAACAAAGGAGAGAGATGGAGAATGCCAGGTTTTAAAGGTCACCAGGCGAATTTCAGCCATGGATGTGGCGGCTCATGGTTGGCATCTTAACCCGTCGCCCTTTTGCAAACTTATTTTGCAGAGTTCATTCTACAGGACTAATTTTTCAGACGTTTATTTGCTGTCACCAATTTGTGGATAGAGATGAATAAGAAAGGCTTCACGTGTATCTGCTTCAGGGAACTCGGGATGTGAGCTCCCTGAAGCAGATACGGAAACATCTATCTTTTTTTTTTTTTATTATTATTATTTTGTAAGTGACTTTTGTTATTGTCTCTTTTCAGGACTATTTTTTCTCGTTAATAGGTTATAGTTATTTTGGAATTATTACTCATGTTTTCCAAGATGTACTCAGTTTTTACACACACACACACACACACACACACACACACACACACACACACACACACACACACACACAGAGCTAACATGTTCAGAGAAGGCTCATGCCCTGCCCCCAGTTCATGCTCCTTGATTGACAGTATCATAAAAGCACAAGATGGAGTCAGTCATGTGTGCAGTCCAGCTTTGATTAAAGAAATATTTTCTCTTCGTCTCGTATCAGTAATAATGGGTAGTAATAATAATAGTAATCATTTGGTGGGGGGCGGGTTTTCAAGATGACTTTGTGTGTGTGTGTGTGTGTGTGTGTGTGTGTGTCCCAGCAGTGTTTCGCTCAGACTGGTGGGTCCCATCTTTATTTCTTGGCTGAGCTGCAAGTCGCCACCTTCCCTTTGAAACGAAACCAAAGACTATTTTAAGATTTTTTTAATTTGCCTGAAATAAGGACGTCTCAGGGTTGATATACAGCATGTGACACGTGGGACGGATGTGGACTGTTAGCATGGGAGAGAAAAAGAGCTGGAGCTCGCAAGATGGCGGAGGGATGAGCTTGATAAATAAGGAAGGAAAGGAAATCCCAGCTGCCTCAGTCTGCTCATCACTTCACACTGGGACGTTCTCACACACACACACACACACACACACACACACACACACACACACACACACACACACACACACACACACACACACACCGGGGGGGAGGGACAGTAATGACACTGTAATTCTTCATTTGTTCATTCATCCCTGCACCATGCCTCTCATTTTATCATTTAACTTCCTCTAACGTTAACAGGATTCAGAGCCACATCAACTGTGTCACAACACGTTAAAACAGCAGGTCGTTCACATCTGAATCTTAAACATTTTAAAATGCAATAAAAATACATCAAAACATTTCAACAAAATGACATTTACCTTCTAAAACTATTTACGTGGTACAAAGATATCCCCTCAAACTCATGACATTTAGCTGTAGGACCTGCAGTGAATGCTCTGGTTTGTGCCTGTCAGGCTAAGTACGTGCTGCCCCACCCTCTGACCGGTGGAGGTTGTTGGAGTCAAACAGCCTGAAAGGAAAATTTCTTTTTTCCTTTTCTTTTTTGGATTACAGTATAATTTTCTTTTTCCAAACCTACAGCCTTGTCCCTCAGTCTGTAGGACCAGTGATTCTCGCAGCTGAGTTTTATAAATATGGCAGATAAAGCTTTTTCTAGTCCAAGTGCATAACTTTGATGTCAGCAGGTGTTTTGCAACGTGTCAAATTATGTAACTACTGGATTTGTCATTTTGAAATTAAGTGATTGTTTGTAAACACTTTTCTCATACCGATGGGTTTCTCAATCTGATTTCCTTCCACAGGCTCCACACGAAAGGTCAAATCCCTCCGTGACCCCTCTGCTAAAATGTCCAAGTCCGATCCCCAGACAATGGCGACGATTACCATCACAGACTCTCCCGACGACATCGCCTTCAAGTTCCGCCGTGCTGTCACTGACTTCACCTCTGAGGTCACCTTTGACCCGGAGACGCGTCCAGGTGTGTCCAACCTGGTGACAATCCATGCTGCCGTGGCGATGATCAGCGTGGAGGAGGCGGTGTCCCAGGCCAGAGGGCTGGACACAGGAGCCTATAAGAAGCTTGTAACTGAGGCCGTGATCCAGAGGTTAACACCCATTAGAGAGGAGATCGAGAGGCTGAGGTCGGAGCAGGCTCACCTGGAGGCAGTGCTGGCTCAGGGGAACCGCAGGGCTCGGGAACTGGCTGCATCGGTCCTCAGAGAGGTCCAGCAGCGAGTGGGATTCTGCTGAGAGGCAGCAGGGCTGGAAGATAAATCCACATTTATGCTCCAGGTCTTGCTCCGTACTTAACTGCTGCTGACTGACTGTTTACATTCCTCTGATTGTTTAGGATGTAATGCCTTTATAACGAAATGTGTTGAAATCGGAGTGG
This sequence comes from Toxotes lorentzi, assembly GCA_037833715.1. Taxonomy (NCBI): domain Eukaryota; kingdom Metazoa; phylum Chordata; class Actinopteri; family Toxotidae; genus Toxotes; species Toxotes lorentzi. The sequence continues at coordinate 3,856,571 of JBBMJY010000007.1, read as the reverse complement.
AAAAGACTCAACTGCAGACGACCATATGTTTAGACTAAAAACTCTCTGTTGGACGACCTTTTACAAATTATTTATCTGCCTTTGAGTTTCGGCTCTAAGTGTTTCCCCAAACACCACACAGACATTTGGTCTTTTTGGTATTGTTTCCAACGTTTTGTCTCATTGTCTTCACACAGTGCTAACTGTGCTCAAAACCTCTGTGCCATCCAGATAATGAAAAATACTTTACCTCAAAGAGGTAACATTTGCTTATTAAATTATACTTGTTTGATTTGACTTCAAATACAAGTTGAATTTAGATCACAGGTGCTGAGATCTGATGTTGTATCCCACGTCCATGGTTCTGTTCACACTGGCAGCTTAATCTGATTTTCATCTTTAACAATTTAGGCCAGAGGTCTTAACATCAGCCCGGGCCAGTCTCCACACATTCACAACAGACGATGTATACTGCAGCTATTTTGTTCAGAATTTTTTTTTCTGTTTACTGTTTATGCCAATAACATACACTCACTGACCAATTTAGCAAGGACACATTTACAGTCTGCCATAAATTCTACCTTTACAAGGCAGTAAATGTGTAAATTCAATTATACTTTTATTACTGAGGTCATAGTTAAAAGATGGACTGCATTACATTTTCAGGTTTTTCTCATTTTTAATCCTTCCCATTCACAAACACGAGGGGGCCAGAATATTAGAAACACCTCTAAATGCAGTGCAGTCCATTTCAACACCAACACTAACTTTGACGTCAGCGTTAAAGTATGTAATTGACTGAACACCTGAGTGACAGAGTCAAAAAACCTGAACATTATAGGCATCATAAAACGTTGCACAGGTGTACCTAATAAAGTTCTTTTACTTTTACTACTACACACAGACCCTGCTGAAAAAAAAAAACATTCACAAATAAAAAAGAAGAAGCAGCATCTGGAGTGTCTTCAGCTTTAAGAGTTAGTCAGTTGTGCTTCCTTAACTGAGGCTATGAGAATAAATATTCATATATATATAATTTTTGTGCACATTGTCAGTGAAAACGTTTGCGTTTGTAACCCAGTAACTGTCCCATCTGCTGCAGGGACACTGTCTCAGCCTCGCTGCTCAAAGACCCATCATCACAGCCTCGGGAGGAGTCCAAATGTCTTGAGTTCACAGGTAAAGACTTGAACTGAGCGCTGACACTAAGGTGATAGAAGGGTGTGTGATGGGGAGAGTCACCTGGAATCCTACCTGTTCTTGTCTGGTTGTCATTTGCTGATTTTACTGTTTTGTCTTTCTGAGCACTGGGGGAAAAAATAAATGAAAATATATTGTGTATTTGTAACTCGCTCTTTTCACACAGACACATACCGATACACAAGTTTTTACTTTGAATCCACAGACACACACGAGATTTTCACACATGTTGATAAACGGCCACAGACGCGTAACACGTGACTAATTAAAGTGTGTACACACACACACACAGCAGGAGCAGTGACTTTAACACGGTGTCGTTCATTTATTCATTTTCTTTCTTCCATCATTTTTCATCTTTCTCTAATTTCTTCTAATTTTCTTCTTTGTGTTTAACTCTGCTGCGGTTTTTCCATCTTTGTGTTTACCTGGGAACAGAGCTCGGCTTATTTCTTTCTCTCTCTCCTGCTGGCATACCCAGCTGACAGAATATAAATGAGAATATATGGACTACACACACAGAGCACCAGGCTGTAAATCACAGCGACCTGTTCGGACCGCGGCGTTATGACAAATCCAGGTTTCTGTTTAAAGTGGGCGGCAGTGATATCGGTGCGGTGGAATAAGTGGCGTGTTTTAATATGAAAGCGACACCGTAACTGAACCGTTTTACGCGCAGGAGTAAAAACTTTAATGGAGGCGTAATAAATGTTTCTTTTTAAAGAAACGCTGGTAAATGGAAATGGTGTCACATGGAAACGGACACAATCCGCGCACAGACAAAATAAATACATATAAAAAATGAAACATTTAACTGATGCTGAACTCAGACTGGGTCCGTGCGCTGAGCAGAATACTAAACTAGTAAACTCCGACTCTGTTAACCTTCGAACATTATAGGCAGTTTACACAGGGACGTTTTGGTCTGTGCACGACACGCTTGAGTTTGATAGTAAATCTATTTTCACTCAGTCTTTCAGTATATTTTTTTTTTATTGCGCTTTCCCGCAATAAGATGCAGTGAACTTAATTTATCATCAGGAGTTTTGATCAGCGACTTCACTAAAATTCTGCTTTATGCGTATATTGTATATCATAAAAATGTGTGTGTATGCATATTTGTGTATCTGTGTAGGATATATATGGAGTTAGGGTGCAGGAGGTTACAGTTTTCTTAACTCACTTTCTTTTATTTATGACCATAATATCTCCATGATAATCCTGCAATATTCCTATGAGACTTCAGCTGTGAAAAATGTGTCATTGTTATTTTATTAAAGGGTAATTGCGGTTTTTTTGGCCTCTAAACCCGATTGGTGGAGATGTTTCGTGTCCACGTTTCTAAACACTAAAGCAGAGGAAACAAACACACACATCCAGCGTCCGACAGGCATTTAATATCATTTCATTTATTTACTTAGTTTCCTGTCATAGCATTAGAATATAACGTTTATCCAAGCAGGTCGTGGCTGCGTGACATTTTTTCATTTCTTAACGACATCTGTGCAACATCCGTTCAAGATTTATTGTGCTAGTATTTGAGCTCACAAAACAAAAGCAATGCGCAGTGTGGATGTTTTTAGAAAACGATCACGGCTGTGTAATTATGGGCCATTGTCTCATTCCTTTCTTCGTATGGGGCTGGTCTGTAAACCCTTTAAAATATAACATATATTGGAGTGTTTATCGAACTGTGACAGACCGATATGTCTCCAGAAATCCCTTTCATGTTTCAGGAAAGTTCAAAAGACGATTGACCAAACGGATGAACCAAATCCAACCACGCGCTGTTTACTTCCCGTCTGGTCATTCCACACAGGAATCACAGGAATCATGGTGCACACGATCTGAATATGTTTCTCTTCTTCTTCCTTCTTTTTCACTCTGTTTTACTCGCCCGGCTCGTTAGGAGAGCATCTCGGTAAAAACAAAGCGGCCACACGTGAGGCTTAAAGGGGTGAACTCTGACCTTTTTGGTTGTGATCATCACACTAACACAATTTGTCATTAAATGCACAATTTAACACCCAGAACAACAACCGACCGGATGTGGCTGATTTTGTGTTTTGCGCCTGCAAATGAACCTCGAACTCCCAAACAACCATCACACACACACACACACACACACACACACACACACACACACACACACACACACACACACACACACTCTCTCTCTCT
>JBBMJY010000007.1:3756851-3853111 GCA_037833715.1 Toxotes lorentzi | reverse complement strand
ACACACACACACACACACACACACACACACACACACACACACACACACACACACACACACACACACACACACCTCTGAGCTCTGTTTGGAGGGTGTTAATGTGTTGCACATGCAGGCCGCTCTGGTGCGTTCAGGCCTCCATGACGCGGCAGGTTATTCCTGATGTCGGAGAATAAGGCGAGCTGGTTCTAATTAATCTCCCTCTAACGTGTTCCGGGGTTCCGGTCCCTCTCGGCCCAACAGTCCACACCCAGAGCAAGCGCTGAAGTTGACCTGTGGACCCCGCAGGAAGGACCTTTCCCCGCGGTCTGCACCGCTCATTTCCACTAACATTTCAGGCTTAATATCGCTGCATATTTAAGGAAAATAAAATAATATATATAATAATATATTTATCATCGTGCTGAATCTTTAAATTAAGCGAATAAACGAGGTGAGCTAATTTCTTTACATTTCGAGCAGCAGGTTGCTTGTATAAAAATATTTATCTGATGAAGAGTTTCTCGATTTTTATTGGATGTCGAAACCTTTCCAAGACTGTGATATTTTCAGGAGAAAAGCGAAGCTCTGAACAAATAATGTTGTTTATTTTTTGGATCATAATGAGGAATATTCAGTTCCGGTACAAGGTCAATTTATTTCCTTCGTCCAGGCTCGTAATGCGGAATTTAACCTAAGACGTTTTTCAGACTAGCGGACAAAGCCTAAAGAAAACATCACAGAATAATCTGGTTGCATATTTTTGTGTATTTGTTCGTAGTGTATAAAATGTGTCAGATTTAGTCCATCTTATTAAACATGTTGTTTCGTTTTGTTGCTCAACTTTTAAAACCAGACTTTTGTTTTCTCTCTCTTTTTCTGCGCAGCTTCAAATCAGACCAAAAGCTGTTTTTCTGTTTTTCTTCTTCTCTGACTTCAGATTGAAATAAGCTCTCATGCCGCCCTCTTCTACTCCTTACAGACTATACTTGGCTGTTTTTATGAATTGGGCTTAAATTGGTAATCGGCTCATAAATAGAGCCACAATCTGTTTGCGCTGAAGCAGAGTGGACGCGGACACGACCGTCGCCGTGTGTATTTCACGGCCTGCTCATAATAAGCCCATAAATCCAGAAGAGAAGGGAAGCAAGAAAACAGCCCTCTTTTCTCATTACGCCGGCCCGGATTTACGACCTCAAAATGAAAAGGGGAAAATGCAGCGTTTGAAGTGCACAACGAGGAATTAAGTTAAAATGTTTCCCTCTTCATATACGGACCGTTATTTAATATAGGTGCCGTTTTTCCCCCCTTTTCTTTTCAGATTGTAATTTTCATGAGGTTTACATCAGTTTAAGCCTCCAGCTTTAGTCTGCAGCATCAAAACGGGATGAGCTGTTTGCTAAAAATTTTAATTTCTTCCTGTTTAATTTACAGTTGTTTTGAAGTGTTGTGACAAAATAAGGACAATAAAAGCAGAATAATCCCAAATTCCTGGACTGCGAAGGTCAGAGGTCACAGTGACATGAGAATATGGAACATAATAATTCACTCCACTACAATGATGGAAATTGTAGAAATTAAATAAATAAAATAAAAATATATAGGGAATGTTGAAAACGCACCCAGAACCAATTTTCAACAATGTTTAAAAAACTTTTAGCATGTATTTTAAAAATGTCTTCTAATCTAAACATGTATCTGCCTGATTGCTGTTTGCTGCTGTTTACTGCACAAACAACACTGTTTACATCGGTTGTGAGGGCGCTGAAATGAATGTCATCTCACCTCATTTCTCATTATTTCAACAATTAATGACTGAGTGCGTATTTTTAATTGGTATTAATCCTTTAATTTAAAATGCTAAACATCTGAAAACATGTAGGAGGTGGAGGGCTATTTATTTACATCTAAAAATAAATGGGAGCATGCACCAGCTGGCATACCGTACACTTTTATCCCTGAGCTCAAATCAGTGAACTGGACAAATAATTCTTTTCTCCCTCTGAAATGTTTGTTATCATGGTGCTTTCCTTCGCTAATATATTTCTCAGCATTTTTTGTTTGTTATTGTCAAAACCCTTATTGTGAAAACAAGGAAAATCTCACTAAGCTTCAGTAGATGTCTACTTCAGGTTCCTCCGTGACCACAGCTGCAGAGAACCGACATGAGATCAGAATTTTGATGTGAGCTGAGTTGTCTGTACATGCCTTTTAAAGTCTCCGAAATGAATTAAACACAGTGTGAATGTGTTTTGTGGGTCAGTCTGCCATGTAACAGCTGCTGACACTGACAAAGTGTCAGCAGCTGACAGAGTTCATCAGTCTGATTTCTAATGGTAATGGTGGGATTTTCAGAGGTATTTTTAAAAAATGGTAACGGTCTCTTTTCGTTCATTTACCACAGAAGGAAAGGAGGAGAAATGAGCATTACTCCATCAGATTTTTCAGTACTGTCGTGTGTTGCTGTTTCTCCTTCAGGAGGATGTTTCCCGCCATGCGAGTAAAGATCGCAGGTCTGGACCCTCATCAGCAGTATTACATCGCCATGGACATTGTGCCTGTGGACAACAAGAGATACAGGTACCTTCCTCACACACAAGTACATGAATGGAAGTGAGTGGCTGTACCATGTAACATACCAAACACCAGCTTGTCAGTGTTCCTCTCTGAACAGGAAACAGTGTCTGTGTCTTTTCACATTTTATTTATGTTCCTGTCCAGTTTACTCACCTTCCAAATGCAGAAATATATCCCAGACTTTCTTTACCAAACTGCTGTTAAACCAAAATGATTTAATTCTTTTGGTTTTCAGTTTAATGTCCTGTGATGGTCTGAATGCTGTTTCAAATGCTTTTTGGCCACAACAACGTTTAAGCTGTGGCAAAAACGCTGAGTAATTGTATTTTTTTCATAAGCATGAAAAAATGTCAGATGTACAGATGCTGCGCACCAGCACAGCTTTTGGCCACTTCGGTCTGAAAATAGCAGCATCAGCCTTCAGAACTTCATTTAATAAACGCACAGCTGTGCATAATAAACACATGCACAGTCATATCTGCATGAGCAAGCCTGCTGCAGCTGGACACAAAGCCGTGTTTTCTTGGATGATTTTCAAACGTCAGAGCGAGCATACACATTTTGACCAAGTTGGATGGTTCTCATCTTCATGCCATTTCTCATGTTATGCTTGTACGTAACAGGATTTGGACTGAACAAAGATACTCCAGATACTCTTCTAACTGTTACGCGACTGCTGTGTTTTTCTCGGCAATGCATTGAAAGCAGTTACTCCCATCATTTGCATCCATGAAGTGAAGCGAAAGTGATTAAAGCGTGCATGTGCTGGAGGAAAGCTTGTATGTGATGGATCTCTCTGGATATGCAATAAGACTGATATCCTGGCCCACAGTACTAGTCCCTGAAGTCAGAGCCAGAGAGAGGAGATTGAAATGTATTCATCATCATCCCACTGGCTGAGCAGCAGAGCCAGACTCTGCCTGCAAATAGGATAACTCTCAACATTCATGTCTAATGACGGAAACGAGAAAAAAAAAAAAAAACGAGATTGAGTTGGAAAGAAAGTTTGCGATGCTGCACACGTACCTGCTGTCGTAGTGTAGAAGTTTTACAGGGTCACTTTTATGGCTCGGTTTCGTCTTTTCAGGTGTTATCACAGATGATGAGAAAAACGTGATGTTTACAAGTGTATCTGGTGGTTTGTATGGCTTCATTGATGCTGACGCAGATACAGGCTGTTGCTTTGTGTAATGAAGGGATGATGTGGCAAATAACCCAGAGTCTGCCTCATTTCATTTAAAATAGTTTGACTGGTAAGGGCTTCAAAGAGCTGATTCTGTGCTTTACTTATTGTCAACAAATCCCATGAAAAAAGACCAAAGACCAATAATGTATTCGTTTATATATGATCCAACTTCTGTTCGTACCCGTAATTTCCTGAAACAGTGGAACCTAGTGGTCAAAATACAGAAAAATGGAACCTGCTATTACCTTTACATACGATTTACAGTTTTAATACGCAGAGACAGCTCACTCAGTCGTGTAGCATTAATGTTTTTTGATGCTTGTTTACAACTGCAATGTATATAAACATGACAGTAAAACTAGTCTATATTTTACATCTCGAATAAAGTGAAATCCAGTGTTTAATTTTTTAAAATACACAAATAAAATACTTGTAATTTACATAATCCAAGATTATTGATAGCATCTTGATGTAAACTTTGCCTGCTGGTCTTTCACGTCTTCTTGTAGCGTATCATTTATTTCATTTTTGTGCCACTGCTGATTAACGGTGAGAAAGTGTTAACAGCTCTTTAAGGCTCCAGGACACGTAAAACCTTCGACGGAAGAATAAATTTACACATTCTCCAAAATCTGAAATTTAAATAAAAAACGCTGTCCAGCAATGAAACTCAACAACCCCTGGTCGACCAAACTATCCCTAACTATATGTATATATTTAGAAAATGTGAAGTAACACAGATAAATGTCTTTAAACACAGTTGAGTTGTGCATGGGTTCTCAATAGTGTATCAGATGTGTCAGCAGTGTTTTAAAGGCCTGAATGGCCTCTTTTGGCAGGTGCTGAGCATATTTTAAGGCAAAAAGTTCAATGACATAAAACATGTTTACAGGGAGTTAGTTTTGTTTTCATGCGTTGCTATGCAAGAGTGAATATTTGATTAAAGACTGAGTGTGCCACAGATATATTCCCTCTCCCTCTGCAAAACAAAACCTTGTCATCTCAGAAGGAAACAGACAAAAGACTCTTCCCGCCTCATGTCAAGTCAAGTCAGACTTATTTGTGACAAAAAACAGGTTAGTCAGAAAGAAATCAAAGACACAAGTCTGCATAAAAACAAGCAATTAATAAAAATAAAGTGACTGCTGCAATGTGTGCATTTGATCCGGGCTTCCTGCATCTGTCATTTCATGTCGTTGTTTATTAATGTAAAGTTTTCCACCAGAGCGTAGCAGACTTTCTGCCCTGCTGCCTCTCCGCGCTCACACACCAGCGAACCAAGACATCATGGAGAATTTTTAATGGCCAGAAGATCTTGTAAAATTAAATAGGATTTTCTTCCTGGCCGGGGAATTTACCACAGGGCTTTGCAAACTGATCTGGGAGCTGTCACTGGTGTGTCTCACAGTCCTGGGGAGTTTGGGGTCTGGAAATAAGGTCTTTGTTGGAATCAACTTGCTTTACTTGGGCTCCCTGCCCCTTTTTAAGAACGTCTCATTGGTACTGTGCTCATTAAATCTCCATATATTACGGTTCTTTTATGTGGACAGTCACTTGGTTTGCTCTGAGCTCGAGCCGCTGAACGTGGAAGCTGTCTGCCTCTTCCAACATACCTCATTCTCTTAACTGTGTGTCAGAGAAGGTCAGAGCGCATACACACACACACACACACACACACACACAGGTACCTACGCACAATTAGAAACAAGTTTATAAAACTCGCACAACTTTATGTTTTGTTATGTACTTCTAACCTTAATCCAGTGAACTCAGGTTCTTAACTTGAGGACTGGGAAAATTACATCACATTAAAACACTTGTGTGTTTTTAATCTATCTCTGTGGGGACATTTGGTACTCATAAGTCCAGAAATAGAAGAGCACACAGAATAATAAACACATTCCAAAGAGCAAAACACACAAGCACATATGCAGACATTAATGTTGTGCTATACATGTGAGGACAGTCACTGAATACAATACAGTCATTCCACAAACCCCTGTTTCTAACCTAAACCTAACCCAAGCCTAAACCTGATCTTAAATCCATCTTGTTAATCCTAAATCCACTTTATCTAAATCAAACACTTAAATCTAACACTGATCTTATTTCACACTGACCCTGTGTAGATGTGAAAATTTGCAGGATGTCCACAATTAGATGCATATTCTAAAGGGATAAAACACACAGGAAATACCCAAATGCATCTGTGTTACTACTTGTGAAGACAGTTAATCCTATGAGCTTACCATTCACCTGATCTTAGCCCTAAACCCATGTTGTTAACCCTTAACTAACTTTAAACTAATCCAAATTTAATCTTAAATCAAAGTATAATCCTATAAACACTAATTCTGGTCGTAAGTGCAAGTGACGACCGGCAAAACCCCATTGTTTATCTATCCTAGTGAGGACATTTGGTCATTTGTAAGGGATAAAACATACATACTCATGAGGACAATCACTGAACACAATCACTCCTCCGACGTCTGTTTCCTGACCTAAATGTAACCCTAGCCTAAATGTGGTTTTAAACCCAGGTTGTTAACTCTAAATCAGCTTCACCTAATCTTAATTATAACCTCAATCCAATTTGGTCCTCATGAGTATAGAAGTAGAAGAACACACATGGATACTTGCCCAAAATGAACAACAGTAAAAGGGGATATAACACACACACACACAAAACACCCAGAGGTCCCGTTATATTTTTAGGGCAGTTATTCGTTGAAGTGAGCGCTCATTTAACTATCTTTGTGAGGACATTTGGTCTTGGAAATACAGAAATAGAAGAATGTGTACACACATAGGTACCCGCTTAAAATTAGAAGCACATTCAAAAGGGCTAAAAGACACAGAAACACACCCACAGGAATTTTTATCACTGTTTTGTAAGGACAAACACTGTTCCAACCCGAACTGAAACTTATTCAAACTTTTATCCTATAAACGCGAACCTGAGTCTGAAAACTGCCCAAATATCATCATTTATTCATCCTCGTGAAGACATTTGGTCCTCATAAGTATAAGAATCACGCAGTCACACGTTCACACAAAGCTGATGGTCTTCTCTTACAAACAGAACACACACACACACACACACACACACACACACACACACACACACCAGTCAACCCTGAATGGTAATTCAATAGCAATATTTACTCAGTCAGTGCAGTAACCCAATATACAGGCTGGTTTTGGCAAGTGTGTAAATGTGTGTTTTTATGTGCATGCCTGCCTGTGTTGGAGTATATGTGCGATGAGCTGGGAACGCACACACACACACACACACACACACACACACACTGACGAGCTGTTTTTGCTCTCCGTTTGCTGTGTGTAGTTCTGAATGTGGGTTTTGTGCTTTAGAGTACGTGTGTGTTTATCCCAGTCGGTGTGATTGTGTATGTGTGAGAGAAAGAAAGAGAGAGACTCACAGTGTGCGTTGCAGTTCAGTTTTGTCAGCTGTACGGTTTGGTGTTGGCTAAGAAGGGAAAAGACCACGCTCCTCCCCTCCCTCCCGTCCCTCCCCCATCTGTCCAGTAAGAGTGTCACATAAAGTCCAGTCTTTATTGATCGTGCCGGTGCCAGATGGTAGATTTATGGAAGATGAAAGCGGGGGGGACTAATCAGATTTCCAGTCCTGTTTGGGGCTAAAGTTTCCTCGTTCCTTAACACTTTCCCTGCTACGCTGAGCGTAACCCTAAACAGCACTCCAAACAGGAAATTACAGAAACGCCCGGCACCCTTTGTGAGTGTATATGTATTGTTAGTGTGTGTGTGTGTGTGTGTGTGTGTGTGTGTGTGTGTGGAGGTGTGTGTGGTGTGGTATTAGATACTGTTTAGTAAAAACCTGGAAAGGATAGTTAAGTGTTCTGTTTTTGTAGTTCAACAGTAAGAAAACACATTTTCATGTAAATAAATACCTTTTTCATATCACCGTGTTTCCAATGATATATAATGTTAATAACTGGACGTTTTGTTTCTGTATTAAAAGAGTATTTTGGAGAGTTTTTAATTCTCTGAATCGAGAATCAAAGGATAGGGGGTGTCGGATGCTGTACAGGTTGCAAAGACCCTTGAGATAAATTTGTGATGTCTGAAATTGTGCTACATAGAATTGACCTGTCTTAGCTAACCAGCTACTGTAACTTAAAGTAGCTATAATCAATACTTTTATGATATGGATGTATCGAATGACAGTGTGAAAACTATATGATAGAGTGAATTACAGCTTCCCTCGGCTTTATGGAGCTTTGCAGAGTTCAGATCTTTTTTTATGTTCGACCCACAGCTAAGCTGCTCTCATGGCATCGTCTTTGGCCAAAGGAGTACACGTCTTCTACAGCACCAAGCAGGCAGACAAAGTTAGCAACTAGCAACTAACTGGTGAACATAGTGGAGCATTTAGCAGCTCAGGAGCCATGGGTTTTTACTAGTCTCCGTAATCCACTGACGGTGGATGAGTCCTGGACGACACTTTGCAAGTCCCAAATTTGAATGTGTGTTTTTTTTATTGACTCAAATAGTACAGTTGTGTGACTCCACATGTTGGTGTTGATGATCATGATTCATAAGTGTCCAAAATCTCAATGTGCTGCGCACAATAAACTATAGAGAGCGTGTATCATGTAGGGAGTAGTGAATGAGTGAATGAGGGAGTGATAATGTGTCTGATCCTTGGATTTTGGGGGGCCAGTAGGTGGGTTTCCATCTACATGTTTTTATTTGTATTTTCAATTTACAAAAAACAAACTTTTTTGTTTGTGAGTGGAAATGCAGGAAATTCATTTTTACATTTGATGTATCATCAAAAACGATCACAAGTGCAAAGGAAACAGATTCAGTGAATAAATTATGATGGGAGACGAGAACTTCCGATCTGTGGGGACTGATAATGAGACTGTTACGTTCCTTAAATGAATACATGAAACAAACAGAAATGTCACATCTTCATTATGTTTTTCACCATTTGAAGTGTAAGTGGCGCTCTTGTGATTGCATCATCTTATTTCACCCCCTGCAGTGAATTAGGGCTACCAGCTGCTCATATTGACAAACAAGCATTTTCTGTTGCTGAATTTCTCAAATTGTGGTTAAACCTTGCACTAAGTTTGGATGGAAACCCACCTACTGAATCTGAATGGTCGAAATAATGTACATTTGTTAACAAATGTAATGTTAGAAACATACTGAAGCTGTTTACAGTCACAAAGAGTTGACTTTACCTCCAGTATGGCTGCCAGAGGGTGTGTTTGCCAACATCCTTAGAAACGCCCCCGATGCTTTTTAAATGTGTGCATGCATTTGTGTTTGCTGTGGCAGAAGGAGGCTGAGTATGTATTTTTGCTTTTATTTGAATGTACTTACTGTATACTTATGCTTTATGAGTGTGTGTATGTATGTATGTGTGTGTATGCGTAAAGGGGTGGTGCAGCCCTTTGTGGCAATAACAAAAGGACCAAATGAGAGTTTTGTCCATGTTTCTGGAGTGAGTGATGACTTTGGCAGAGACGCTGCAGATAAAACACTTTCAAACTGAGCGCATGGCCAGAACTAAAGGCAAACAGCTGTGCTTCACACTCTCTCTCCTCCATTTACTCTTTACCTCTCTCTGCCATTCTGTGTTTTATGTGTGTGTTATGTCTCTCTCTCTCCTCTTCCTCTCCTGTTCTACCTTTCTTTTCTCTCTCATTTTCTCTTTTATCCCTCTTGATGGTTGATTTTCTTTATCTGACTTCACTTTCTTTGTCCATGCATTTCTTTCCTTCCCTCTTTCTTTCTTCCTCTCTTGCATTCTTTCCCTTCCCTCCCTTGTTCTTGCAGCCTTTCCTTTTTTTTCCTGTTACTTTTGTCGTTTATTTTTCAAACAGTGGGAGCATACAGCGTTGACGGGTGGTTTGTGGACTTGTTTTTAAAAATGAGGGTAAAAGTCATTTTCTCTCTCTCTCTCTCACTCTCACTCTCTCCTTCCTTTTCTTTTCTTTCTCTCTCCCTGCTGTTTAATGGGTGGGACACCCCATTGTACCCAAACTCACACACAACATCATCAAATATTATGGGTTTGCTTAATTGAAACTATACAGCAGAGTGTGTGAGTGCATATGGAATATTTTATGTCGCTCTTGTTAGAAATTTCAAGCACCATGAAGAAACAACAGATGAGTTTTAAAAGCTGGTGTTGTGGCAACGTGGCCGAGTGTTTGGAGTTTGTTTTCCAGCGTAGTGAAAGAAGCAGAGGCGTTCAACCCTGAAGTAACCTCAGAGATTCAAATGAGTTTTCAAAACAGTGAAGTCATTAGGGAATATTAGTCCTGGAGCTTTAACTAACCTTCTGCGGAACAAAAACATGATCAGCGAATGCTTTTGGAGAAGCAAAAGAAATCAGAGTGATACATGCAGGAGAGGAAAATGAAATCGTTGTTTCAGGATGCCATTGTGCTTTTCAAGTTTGCACTGACATTTCAAATAACTAAAATTTAAGAGCGCACGGTTCGCCTCCGACATTTTGGGAATGCAGGAGACAGATGAGCCTCATCTCCCTGCAAACTGTTCAAAGACAAATATCCTGTCTTCACGTGATATTTGCATGTCAAACACATTCTGTGCAGACTGGAATAGGCAGGTTTTTAACGTAAAATTAAGTGAAATCATGACCGACCAAAACTAACTAAATATGCATCATAAAAAGTTAATATTGCTAATTCAAATATGAAGCAAGAAAAACAATTTAAAAATAAAATACTGTGAGCAGACCATTTTTCCCACCACGTAAAGCACATTTAAATGGTCACATTCTGGGTTTATGGTCTAAAGTTTCAGCTGTGCAGGTCACAGGTACTCATCATCTGCTTTCTCTGTTGGGGCTCATTATGGGGCAAACCAAATAAATGTTAAATTATTTTTCTTCTCAGTCACTTAACTCTCGTTACACCTCATCCCTGAAGAGCTAGTTTCCCTGTCTTGTCTTCCAGGTATGTGTACCACAGCTCTAAGTGGATGGTGGCAGGAAACGCGGACTCCCCGGTGCCTCCGCGGGTCTACATCCACCCAGACTCCCTGGCCTCAGGAGACACCTGGATGAGGCAGGTGGTCAGCTTTGACAAGCTCAAACTCACCAACAACGAGCTGGACGACCAGGGACACGTAAGCAAACATCTTTATCTTCACTGCATCTCAGCTGCTGAATTCTTTTACATGCTGCTACCATGAACATGTTGTGAAGAAACATTTACATCAGCATCTAAGCATCTGTAAGTGACTCAAGATCATATTTAGATATTTAGAGGATCCTAACAGATCTGCATATCTATGAGAAATATGTGACTGTGATATCTTATGTTGGGGGAACAAAAATGATAAATTAAACATTACTTCTTAAATGAATTGACTTAACTTAACTTTACTGAAACTAAATAGTTACAGAGGGTTTCTATCGTATTTAGTGCTTACATTTCCTCTTCCTGTGTTGCTTGTTAATGCAGTTTTTAATTCTGATATTTACTACATGACTTAAAGGAAAGAGAAAGACAGGAGGAGTTTTTCCTTCACACCAATGAAGAGGTTAAATGATGGAGTCATCAGATAATCTGGTTTAATATTTCACATTTTAATGTTGATTATGGGGCTTTATGCAGCTCACGAGTTGTTTGCATAATGACCAATGCACCGTGTAACTAAAGATGGACTCACAGATCAATCAGACGTCAGTATTTAAAAATACCACTGACTATGCGTGCAGTCCTGTTAAAAAAAAGAAAAATAGAAAAAAAGATGGTAGCTATTTCAGCTGCAATGCTTTTGCTTTAAATGTTCAAGCTGTGATTCATTAGTTTCATTTTTTGTGCTTTAAACCTCATGTCACTCCAGGGTGCTGCAGGAATGAATCCACTCTTGGAGCTGTGAGGCTTTTTGGATAGAAGTGTTTTTGATGCGTTTGCTCTAAAGGAAAGTTGACACGGTTCTTCATGGACTTCATGCTTTCATGACTAACGGAGCCATGAGACTTGCTCTGAACTGACTTTCTTCAGTACATGACAGTCTGCCACATACCGCCCTCCCACACTCTTTTTGAAGAGAGTCCATCCTGACTGAATATTATTAGGTCTCTGGATTAGCGTGGAGAAACTGGGATTTGAACCCATGCCCCTGTTTTAATATGTAATATTCATTTCCGTCATGGCTCTGTAAAGCATTTTGTAATGAAACGGTTTCGTTAAAGGCACTTAATGTCTGAATTTGATTTGTAGTACGCTCCAGCAGCCACACCACTGAGCTAAAATTTAAGTCTGACCACAATCTGTCTAATTTACTGCCTTGCTTGTATCCAGTCAGTAACAGAGGTGGTGAGCTAAAGTAAGTCTCTTATTGGTTCTTGGCTGCTCTAAATGTGTAATGTGGGTTCCGTAGGTTAAATATTTAACTGTAATGTAACAAGTTAGACCACAATTTGTTTGATTTACTGCCTGCTTTATGTATAATCAGCAAGTGGGCAGCAGGCTAAAGTGAGTCCATTATTTGCACTTTATACCTCTCTATAGTTAGAAATGGGTTTCATGGGAAAGGGACAGTATTAGATGATGGAAAACTGTGTTAGCCTTTGATTATTAGCATTGATTTGCCCCTAATGTTTAAACCTAAGATGAAAGCTGCGAAAATACTTTGCAAAATATTAATATGAATAATATAAAAATGACCAAACTGTTTTTTTGCAGCTTCAGTGTAGTTAGCTATTTCCCACAAAGGGTCTACCCGCAGTAAAGCTCTGATAAACCTTTGTATAAAATTACTGAGTGGCTTGTAAACATGGTCGGAAATCTAGCGTTAGCAAACTAACGACCAAGTTATTTTTGTCAGGAGTTGGTGGAGACCATATCTGAGCCAAAAAAGAAGCTGGCCACAGGAAACAGAGCTGCAAATGAACACGAATATCGCTTAATGTCTGAAGGACGTGTAAAGAGGCAACAACCTTAAAAGCCCAAGATATGGTTGTGGATCTGTGAGCTTGTTATCATGTTTTTCTGTCCCTTAGCAACCAGTAATTGATCAATGCATCCTCAAAGACAATGACAAACATATTTTAGCTCACACTACCAATGTTTTTATCAACAACCCGAACTAAACTGGTTTTAAATCATGAGGTAATGGTGCACTGTCGATAATGAGAATACAGTTCTCACACTTCAGTGTCTGTAAACTTTATGACTTTATGACCTCATGACTCAAAGCTCCAGGAGTGTCTCGCTTCCGTATGACTCCCATGTACTTTTATTAGCTGACGGACAGTTGGTGCAAACTTGAGAGGATGTGCTGTCTTTTTTATCACATGATCTGAATGTCGAAACGGTGGAAGATCGCGCCATGCCTCGTGCCATGACTGTCGAGCTGTTATAGACGAGGCTGCTTTGATCGCTACGGCCTGAGATACTGTTGAAAAGAGCACGGGGAGCTGCTACAAATCATTTTCTCATCAGAGCTTGCCATTGTTGCGGGGACGTTGCTTGACGCGATGATTTGAAAAGCGGTGTAGCGATGGCGCCATGACAGAGATGTTTCCAGTACTGTGACAAAATGGCGGCATGCAGTTTAGCGTACTGAGCTGCGAGGGGCTGGCAGGTTCCTGCTCTGTCACCGCTCTGCAGATGATCACATCAGCTTAGTGGTGACAAATGTAATAACATATGGGTGTTGGTGGGCGTGGATTCATATACTGTGCTCTCTCAGAGTGAGGGGAGGTTGTCTTTCCTCTCCCGCTGCTCAGTTTAAGGGCTTTGTTTCCCTGGAGGGGTTTAGAGGCCAAAGGAAATTAATTTTGGAGCTTCCTGTGTGGGAAACCTCACCACTTCTCACTCATCCTCCTGACTTGTGGTGTTGTGAATTGTCTGCCTCATCAGAAACAGACACCATACTTGTCATGAATCACATGAGTCCCACTGCACAACAGAAGCAGAGTCTGTGTGAAAAAACAATATTTATTATGTCTCAGACGGCACATCGTCCTCCAGACTGATAAACAGCGCCTCTACGACTTTGTGATTGTGTGATGAGATTTGCAGGTTTGATGGATGACTGCATTTGTACTAAAGAAAACTCGTCATGCAGAGACGAGGCATACAATTTTACATTTTAAAAGTTAGAGCATCTGATGTTAAACAGATAATAATTTGCTCGCTCCTCTGTACAAAAAGCAAACAAAAACTAAAATAATAAATAAGCATGGACAGCGACAGAGGATACTTTAAACTAATGCACAGTTTTGAGGTACTTGTACTCTACAGGTCTTGAGTATTTCCATTTAATGCTTAATACTTTCACCCCACTACATTTCAGTGGGAAATGTTGTTTATTTAACGACCGTTACCCATTCCTTTGCAGATTAATTGACTTGACCTTATTAACCAACTTTACACGCAAAACATACAGAACATAATTATCAGCTCATAAAATATGATCGGTTGTTGATTATGATCGATTGCATGATTTTACAATCATCGAAGATAAAAACACAATAAAGCACAGTGGCTTATTTCCATTGTGGTCAAGTTTCCAGATCCTTTTCTCAATACAAAATAACATTACAACAACAGTCTGTATCAACAAAATGCACTAAAAGTATCAAAAGTGAAAGTGTGACTTTTTATATCACATTATAGTAAAATATTAGATTATCATTATTTTTATTTGTGATGCATCACTCCAGCAGCATTTGCAGGCTTTGTGTTCTTTCTCATACTGTAAGCTAATAGCACTCGTTTTTGTCCCTGGGACACCTCGTGCCCGGGCGGACTCGTTAGTCTTTGTCCGCGTGGGTTCAGATCCGCTTCATGCTGTCACTCTCGCCTGTCGTTTATTTCTTGTCCGTCCCTGCTGGTCTATGGGAAAACCTAATAAAATGCTGAAGCAGGCTGGACTGTCCCAAAGAGTTTCAGCCACAGGCGTTGATTAATTGCTTTGATCCCTAGATGTTTCTGGCCATTAAAGTATCATTAGCTATGTTTGAAAATCAAAAAAAGAACTAAAAGAATGCCTTTCCCTTCCATGGAAATGAAAACAAATGAAAACTTATTTAGCCTAATTGTATTTGAGTGTGAACAACTGTCAGCTGAGATCCTCTGGCTGCTCTCTGAGTTACGTGTTGTGAGTTCAGTGTGCCGATGTGTGATCCACTTTGACTTTACATCACCTCAGGTCTGCTAGGGACTAAAAGCATGACTCCTCTGGGCCATAAAGCAGCTGTGTCTGTGTGCGTCAGCTGCGAAATCTCTATTGCTCAAACATCACAGTGATTCAACCTGTGTTCATTTAATGAAAGCTTTGCTGTTTGCAGTTTTAACCCTTGTTTTCTGGTAGTATACCTTTAATAAAAACAGAAGACTGGGTTTTGCTTGAGCACCTATGGCCACAATGGCTGCCTCTTCACTTGCATAATAAAATGATCATGGTCGAAAGGACATAAAGTAACAAATATAAATATACACACACACTGTTTTGCCTGATTTGCACTCATTATATTGAAATTTAAAATTCTGCTTAAATTATGCTGCAGCAGAGAAACAACCCACAAAATCAGAAAATATTTCTTCTCTTCTTCCTCTTCTGTAAAAATTGATGCAGAGATATGCAGCCAGGAGTTTCTTAGTGGAAACGCAATTTTGAGCAACATTTACCGAGCCCCCGAGGAAAAAGACACCCCAGCACCATCCACACAGTTTGATTGATGTGTGAGCTCTGAGTAGAGAGTACCAAAACACCACAGAAATGAACGCTGGGCAACACTGATGGACACAATGTTTTTTTTTTTTTTAATTTTGGATTGCAGATTAGAGCATGCATCTGTGTATCTGTATGCAGCAGCCCAGTCATAATGTGTGTGTGTGTGTGTGTGTGTGTGTGTGTGTGTGTGTGTGTGTGTGTGTGTGTGTTTGCCTGGGTGTGGGATTTGAGGTCTGGAACGTTAAATGTAGTGTTTCTGATACTCAGAGCTGTTTTCCCCCCACGGCCCAGGTTTGAAATGACCCCCTCTGTTGTAGCAGAGAAGGGAGGTCGGGGGTGTTCGGCTCTGGGGAGGTTTTCTCACTCTCAGATTAATCAAGAGCAGACCAAGGCCCTGAGGCAAAGCTGGGGCCGACACCGTCTGACGCCTCCGCTCCACTGTGAAATAATCCTCGGCCCTCCCGCGAGCGCCATCGCAGTGTGAACTTAGTTTCCACTTGATGTCATGTAGCTCTGATAGAGAATCAGTGCAGCTAATTGATGTTGTGAAGCAGTGCATGCATTATGTGTTTGCAGAGAGGAAAATGCACATACAGATTTGAGATATATTACTTAAGTTGTGAGGGTCTTCGTTCATGAAACTCCTGTCTGAACCCTGAAATTTCACAACTACATGCTGAACCCTCACCAAAACCTGATCCAGCTGTCAAAAGTTAGAGATCTTTTGTTGATGTGCCTTCGCCAGAATCTGCACTTTCCATGTTTTCTCTGTCTATTACAAGCAAAAACAGATTATAAAAATATTCTCAAGTTGGAAGAAATCCATCATCATTTCTGCTTTTTTCCTAAATGTATTCACAAAGTTAGAACATACGAAACCCAATTACTCTAACACACTCAGATTCACACAGAGACACACACATTTCTGGAATGTTTTTAAAATAAAAATGGAACTTCTGTGATTTGGATTCAACTTCCACCTAGATGATTGAGATGAGCCTTCAAAGACAACACCATCATTAGCTGCACTTCACCTTCTTTCCTTTCATGCTTTCAGATCATCCTCCACTCCATGCACAAGTATCAGCCTCGTGTTCATGTCATCAGGAAGGACTTCAGCAGCGAACTGTCCCCAAACAAGCCTGTGCCCAGCGGGGAGGGAGTGAAGACCTTCAGCTTCCCAGAGACCGTCTTCACCACTGTCACCGCCTACCAGAACCAACAGGTATGAACCTCTCATTTTATGTCCTCACAGGAAAACTGTGAGGTTTTTTTTTTTTTTTGCAATTTCCTGCTTTTTCCTGCAAAAACATTTGAGGCTGAATTTGAGGAATGTTTGCCAATTTTACCAGTCACCTCAGACTTTGATGTAAATACGATCAAATTCAGAATTACTTTTACAATCACTTTTATAAAACAAAGTCAAATAAATACAATCTCAGCCTCAATCTCAAAGTTTTCTTATAACTACAATTGTCTCTATAGAACTTGTGCTCTCAGGTCGTGCTTCTTAAATTGACTATTATTAAACTTGCAAATGTAATCAGTACGACTTTAATACCTAAAACGAACCATTTTTCGAGCCAACTGGCAATAGTACATGGCACAGTAAGAACCAATAATGTTTCCTTCTTGAAGGTTTATGGAGAAAATAGAAAAAAAAACAAACAATGACTTGTCTTTTGGAAAAAAGTGCTGCAAATTCATTTTAAGCTGCAATGATCACAAAAAATCTCTGTTCCATGTTCTTCTTGTTTGCAGATCACCAGACTAAAGATCGACCGCAACCCGTTCGCCAAAGGTTTCCGGGACTCTGGCAGAAACAGGTACAGTATCACAGCATCTGTTTACCAACTGAGCAGCCACACAATCTGGCCCATTATAGTCTTTTCCACGCTGCCCACAAAAATCGAATCTTTTTTTTTTTTTGTGACCTTTAATATGGAAATAATCCTCTGAAGATAGCACTTAGCACCAGATGCTGCTCTATATAAAAACAGCTGCTTTGTCTGTTGCCAAGTGGAACAATTCAGATGTGCAGCACAGAGACAGGGAGTCATTGGTTGATGGAGATCCCCTTGTACACCTCTCTCTTTATTTCTGTCATTGTCTCATTCATCTCGTGAAATGCTCATGGAGTCTCAGCATGCAAATAACACTGTTCATGCATGAAAATATTAACCAGAAACCAGAAGTAGGAATTAATTAATAGCTCAGCATCAAGCAGACCTGTCACAGTCCCTATCACTGCGTGGTGTCTCAGTAGCCACTGTTGCTCCAACTTGTAGTTACAGCTACATATGACGTAGATACCACTGTCACGCTGTGACCCTCCACCGTACAGGTACACATCCACCTTTAATCTAAACTGTAAATCATCAGCATCACTTTTCCACATGATGAGGAAGTCCGTTTGTGCTGCTGACACACATCCTGTCATGGCTCAAGAATCGAATCTTGTGAATGCTATTGAGTTTGTGTTGTGTCTCCTTTATATGGGCTGAATCTTTTTTTTTTTTTTTTAGATGGCAACATAAAACCATAAAACTTATTTCGGCACATAGTTAGGACCTGCTTCAGACTGAAATATACTATAGTCATAAAATGCAGTTTGAACAATGGTTACGTGTAATTTAGCCTGTTTTAACCTAGACGTCTAGACATCTTTTGACCTGCAAATCACCAAATCCATGCTCACTGGTTATTAGCACTGTCTGAAGTCATGGCTTTTTATTCCACATTCCCACACACTATATGACTCAGAGAGGACAGCATCACACATTTTAAGACTCAAACAGGATTCTTTAAGATATGTTGAATCTTTGCCTTCCTCTTCCTGTCACAAGCACAAACTTCACAACGACAGCGCAGTACATACACACAGACCAGACAACACACACCACACACACAGAACGCAGACAGGGACAAAGAGGATGTCGTTCTGTTTTCTGTCACTGACAAAGTGGGTGACTGCAAACGGCGCACAATCCGACTGGTCCAATCCTTCCGTCCTCTGTCAGCTGTTGCATCAGCTGAGTTCTCACTACCGGTGTGCTGATGTAAGACAGAGAGAGCGTTCCTATTGGCTGCTGACAATGTAGTCAAAAATCACGTTACTCGTCTTGAGACACCTAATGATATTGTTAAACATGTTTGATTATGTCAGTGAAGTCAAGCCCTTGCTTTCTTGTCCTCACTCGAGTTTCGTCCTCACTCTCTTCATTTCCTTGTACCTTCTTTCCTTCCGCTCGCTCTCGGCCTCTCCTTTCCCTCGATTCCTCTCCCTTTCTCTCAGTTTCTGAATTATCATATATAACGTTGGTGGATGGGAGGAGGGGGCAGGCGGGAGTGTACTAAACCACCAGACCCCTCCGCACATGAAAGCAGCCCCCTCATCTGGTCTGCATTATTGGCACACAGATATTTGAGACATCTTTTTTCGTTTTTCAAACAATAGACTGTTTGATTTATGAAGTGGCATTAGAATTTCATTGCAGAAAAGCTACGGATGAAAAGATAACAGAGAATGAGATATTTGTCCGTGGAGAGAGCAAATGAATTTACCCTCACGTACCGCTTGTGATTCCTTCCCCTCAGCCCTGTTGGGATTTGTTTTGCTCAGCTTCAAGTAGGAGCCTCAGAGGATTCAGATCGAGGACTCAGATGGTGTCACCTTGAAATCCCTCTCTGAGTCATTCTGAATTCCACGTTTCATGTCTCGAGCTGCTTTTTATCCTTCATCGTTCATGATAATTGTTTGTGAGCTGCAGCTCTGACCTGTGACCTTCACGCTCCTGCTTTTGCATAATTAAGGTGATTTAGGGGTTTAATTGGTCTCATGCTGTGAGGTCACTCTGGATTAGGGTGTCTGCTGTACATGAAATCTAACTGTAGAAACTGTGGTTTGTAATTCAGTGCACTGTTTTATTAGATTTTACACCACAGCTGGAAGTTTTCCTTCCATGTGGCTCTAATCAGATTTTTTGATTTAAATTAAATCAGTTCAATCCAAAAATAATTTCAGTGGATGTAAAGTGTGGCTGATGATATTGATCCTTCATCTTTCAACTCACACACTGTACTTCAGTCTGATTAAACCAAAAAGTGAGACTCTCCAGTGTCCAGCCAGTTTTAAAGAGAGGGTGGGTTTTTACCCGTGACTCAGCAAAGCTCACATGAAAAGTTTAATCACATTTTATAAACATAAATCCTCATGAAAGGTGTATTCACGGGAGAGATAATGAGGCCACGAATACACCAGTAAATTTTCTAAATTAACAGGAGGAGAGGAGGGGAGGTAAAATGACTGTCACTGAGCTCTATTTGTATTTCAGGTGCTTCAAAACTGGCTTTAAAAAATCTGAATGCTCTCGACACTTTTTGTTATTGCATGTTTGTTTATTTAATAATGTTTTTATTAATTTTCCCTTTAGGTAGGTAAAAAGTTAGATGGAACATTTTTCCACCCTGTCTGACAGCAGCACATTCATTTTTTATCTGTATAATGCTCTGAAATATTTAAAGCCAATACTGGAAATAACGTGGACAGTCATTTCAGTGTGCAGTGGTTAATTTTTTTGTATTTTAAACTGTAATCACCAAAAGAAAACGAGAAGATACCTATCAGGTAACAAAAAGTGAGCACAGTGTACCACATTAACATTAAAATAGAATACAAATGTTGGCTGACAACCATTTATCTTGGTTAAGTAAATAAAAAATTTATCAACCTATAATAATTTGCAGTCCAATCGGCCAAAGTACCAAAGTGGAAGACAACAGCAGCAACTTGACTGTAGGTGTTGGAAACAAGAAGGGGGGGAGGGGAAATTCAAAATTAATAGAAAGGGCAAACCTTCACTGCTAATTCTCAAATTAAGCACCGACTTCTTTTCCTGAGTTTCTCAATAGCATCTTAATGTTGAACTCTCCCAGGTTTCTTAGTTATGGTGGTGTCGTCAGTTGTGTCTGGTGACGGGGCTTTATGGCCTAGCGGAGGGATACAGGTCATTTGTTGGGTTTTGGTCCCGCAGCAGTGTGACTGCATGAATGAGTGCAGTGATGGCGAGGGCCGGGCCGATTAGCATGGCGCACTAACGAGCTGCCACGGCCAGGGAGTTAGTGGCCCTAAAATAACATGCCGAGCGGCGACGGGCGCTGGTTTCCCTGGGATGGGGGCCGAGCGGCATGCAGGGATGTAAATCAAGCAGGAAGGAGAACCGTGTACAGATTCAAGATGAAACGTCACCCAGATTTATGTGCACAGTAAAAATCTGCTCCTTTTTAATGGCTCCAGTTTCCTTCGAGCAGGACTCCAGTTTCTCCCGCCCTCTCTCTCTCTTCTTCATGATACTCTCTCATTCAGTCTGACTCATTTACCACCAACCTCTCTCTTCCCCTCTCCTTCTCTTTCTCTCACTCATTCACACACACAGATATTACTGAGTATCACTTCCCCTCTCTGTTCAACTAATCTTTTCAATATTTTTGGTCTTACCCAAGAACACACTCTCTGTCTCTCAACCAAATCCATCACTCTCCTTTTCCAGGCGTGTATTAGTTACTCTCACACACACACCTGCACTAGTCATATATTTTATGACTATCAATTTAAAAATAGCTTTTATTTTCATAGTACTTCTTCAGAAACGTTATAAAGTACACTCAGCGGCCACTTTATTAGATACACCTGTGCAATCTATTGCAACTCAACAGAACAGCTCTGCTCTCTTTGTAATGTTCACTTTTTGTTGACTTTGAAATGTGTAAATTGAATTACATATTTATTACTGAGGTCAGTTAAAGGTGGTGTTGTACCAGACTAAGTTAACTTGAGAGGTGTTTCTAATTCTTTGCTCCCCGTATTTACATACATACATTAAATTCACCTCTGAATGTAATGCAGTCCAGCACAACCCCATCACTAAAACTCTAACAATAGAGTTTAATTAATACCTCTATGACAGTGTGAAAACATTATAGGCATCATCTATGTAGAATGTGTGGCAGAAGAGTTGTATTTAACTGAATTAAATTGTGCAGGTGTAACAGAAACAGAAAACAACTAATACATATCTTAAGACTACAAGAGGCACAACAGGAAAGAAAAGAGAGAATATAATTTGAACAAATATAACGAATCAGACCTGATGACGCTGCCTTTGCTTATTTGAAAATGTGGGGAAAGCTGAGGGGCCTGAACAGCAAAGGGTCTGGTGACAAGTCGAGATTTTAGAACAGCTACTGGTGATCAGGATTGTAGGGAAATAGCAGATCACAGATCCAGGCCAAAGAAACAAACAATAAAATCTTAAAAATCAAAATCCATTCCAAAACCAATAATATTAAACCGTTGCCTCTTCATCTTACTCTACACCAAACACTCTCTCTCTCTCTCTCTTTGTGTTCATGTTGTCTGGTCAACATGTATTTGCAGAGGCTGTTAATGTCCCATTTTCCCTTTGTTTTTATATTCTTTTTATATTCTTTCTTTTTTGCGCTCTGAAATTTTTCTTCCTCTCTGTCAGGACTGGCCTGGAGGCGATCATGGAGACTTATGCTTTCTGGAGACCCCCTGTGAGGACCCTTACGTTTGAAGACTTCACCAACATGCAGAAACAACAAGGTGTGGAACTGCCCAACGTTTGCCTCTACAGGAGGATACAGCACTTCAAATTCCCCCTCGGTCCTTATTGTATTTCTTACTGGATTTTTTTTGTTTGTTTGTTTTTTTTGTGGACATTAGATTTATTTCGTTCAATCAACAAATCATCATGATCATTTCAGGATCAAATCCCTTACCTACAAAGTAGAAACTGGTCTCTGTCTCCACTTTGATGGACTTCTACTTGGTATTACTGTCTACAGGAGGCACAACTTGGCGACTTTAGAAAGAATCCCTTGTTGTTTTATTTTGGAGGATTGAGTCCTCCATCTGACCCTAGACATACAAGGAGCACTGCTCATAGCATTTGTTAGAGCATTAATATGCTTTTTAATGGTAGAATTGCCTCGCTTACTGTCCTCTGACCTTTTCTACTCAAGCAGACAAATTAAAACCCACTGGTCCCATCTGATCAGCTGTTCTGCCCCAACAGAAATCATATGAGAAAATCAGCTCTTGAAACGAAGAAACTAATGTAAACTGAAACCCATGATTCAAATAATCACTGACTGGGATCTTTTCCAGTGAACTGGTTGATAGTGAAATTAAACCATTTCTCCTTTTGCACGTGATCTGAATCCTCAGACACTTTGAGAAGCACTTTGCTGACACGTAATACTCGTTGGTGTTAATTCACCCTTGTTAACACTCTTTGTAACTCAGATCGATGTTTTTTGGGATTGAGTAAACACATTCTTAATGTTTTCGCTGTTATTCTTGTGATTCATTATCACGTCTAACTTTCTTCAAAATGATTTCATTTTTATAAGCAGTAAAGTTAATATAACCAACACAGGGTAGTGCGGCGGTAATTAGCGTGACATCGGTGCACGTGCTGTCCTAACTTGAACTCTCCCCCTGCATATTTTCCTTGTATATCTCACCACACGCTGCATCAGCTATGGTTGTCCTTCATTTGAGCTTGGCCATACACTGCTCTTCTGGCAGATCGGCCTGCGTCTGCTGAACTTTTCACATCTCGTGCAGCCCTTGAAAATAAAATCGTTAAACAAACCCTGTGGCTTTTGGATGGCTCCACGACACGAGTCAGCGTCAGTCGGGCCACCTCCCTTTGTATCAGGTCCAGCACCGGCACAAGATCTTAGTCATGGCTCATATCACGGGCCTCGCCGCTTTAACGTAGCTCTGTTTCCTCGCTGACCCTACCTCGGTTACCTCTTGAGGTCGGCATGACGTGACACTCCGTATTTTGTCTGAGCAGGCGGACATGTGTTTGTTATCATTAAACTCCTCCAGAGTGATTAGGATTTAATTAAAGTCCTTGCGCCGCCAGTGAACCCTGTGTCACCCTGTGAGGACACTGTTGTAGTGTGCGTGTGAAGTGACTGTATACGTGACTGTGTAGCTTTGTTCTTAAAGACGCCCTTTTCCCTTCAAGTGATCATCTATTCCACTGAAGCACCTTCAGCCCTTCGAACCAGAGGAAAACATGACATCACCAAACTATTGTCCCCCTCTTCCCTTCTCTCTCTTTTTCCTCATCTATATCTACCTTTCTTTCTTCCTTTCTCTCTCTCCCTCCCCCTGCAAGCCCCCCTCATCTCCTTGAGCCGAGCAGAGCAGAGCGCTGGAGCAATGTTATTGAAGGCATATGGTGCAAATTCAGAACCCCAGCCAAGCGAGTCCTGGATTATTTAGTTATGCCTCCTCCTCATTCAGGTTTCAAACTGAATTCCTCCAACAGCAAGATGAACCCTGGCCAAATTCTCATTAATAGAGAAATATGTGATTGACATTCCACGGCTATCATTTCACTATGAAAGGCTTAACTTAGTGGGTACAATCATTGGCAATTTTTTATATATATATATATATATATATATATATATATATTCCCTCCCTTTTTCCCCTTTCTGATGAGTTGGTATGGTACATATCTAAACTCAGAGCTTGTGGCTTTTTATTGAGGAAAGCACTTGAGATGTGGGGCAGCTCTGTTGACCAGACGTGGTCAAAACTGAATCCATATTTATCTCCACATACCAGCAATATATTTTATGATATGGCTCATGATCTCATATCCAGCACAGGTTCAAAGAGTAGTCTGCAATTAGTTCAAGGATAGAGGTTTGAAAAAGTCCACATGGATCAACAAGGTTATATATTAAACTGGTGACAGGTGAATTCAAAATGTAGTTTACTGCTTACTTTATTAGTCTGACTCCATGCATGTGCACCAGTGGGAAATGTTCCCATTAGCAATTACTACTGCATTTTGCTTCTGTCTGCTCTTTATGAGGAATGAACTCAGACAAGAATGACATGTTCAAACTTTGAAGATGAAGAATCAGTGGACATACAGTAATACATTTAGAAAAAAAAACATTCCAGGCTTTTTAAGAACACATTTCTCCTGCACTGCCACAGGGTAGAAAGGATGTGGAGGTAATGAGAGACTACCTCCCCACAGGGAAATCCTGTTTGTTTCTTGCTACCCTTCACAGGGAGGTCAGAGGTGGACAGGCAGGGATTCATGTCCTTTTCCCATCATATCAAATTTTCTAGAAAAAAAAAAAGGGGTGTGGACATATGATAAAATATGGCAGCCAAACACCACTTTTCTTAGCTCTGTTATGTTAAATAAATAAGTAAAGAGATCTTATCACTTATATTATATACTCTAATACAATAAACTAAAGAAGAACTACAGTCCAGTTTGCTTATGTTGGATTAAAAATAACTACAATCTGATTCATGATAATCCATCATAAGCACTCCACTTTTTTTGGCTCGTTTGTGCCTTGTCTGTTGGATGATTCTCCCCATCAACACAAACTGGAATATGATCCAAGTTTTTATTTTCAGAGGTCTGCTGAAAGTATTTTAAGTATTATTTGCATTTTTGCACTGATCCTGATTCAAACTCAACTGGATCTGATCTTGACTAAGATAAAAGCACCTTTAAAATGACGCTGTATTTCATTCTCTCTGTATTTGTGTTTTCCAGGTGGAAGCACAGGCACTTCGCCCACCACCTCCAGCACAGGAACCCCCTCACCTTCTGGTGCAGCACACCTCTTGTCCCCCTCCTGCTCCCCGCCAACCTTCCACCTTGCTCCCAACACCTTCAATGTGGGTTGCAGGGAAAGTCAACTCTGCAACCTGGGCCTCTCTGAGTACCCAGCCTGCGCTCGCAGCAACATGGCAGCCCTGCAGGGCTACGGTGGCCTGGCTGACAGTTCCTATGGACGCCTCCAGGCCGCAGGGGGAGCTGTAGCCTCTGCTCAACCCTCTGAATCCTTCCTGCCACAGAGGACTTCCTCCTTGATTGCTGCTGGCATGCAGGGTAGCACTCATGCCTCCCTGACTGGTGGCAGTAGCGGCAGCGGTACTGGAGGCAAGATGGATGCCTACAGCGGTCAGCTGGGCTCCTTCCCAGCCTCACAGCTTCAGTACGTGATGCAGGCCGGAGGCAGCTCCAGCTCTGCCTCATCCTCCACATCCGGATCCTCCCCTTCTTCTGCCCACATGTTCAGCGGGAGCCACCACCATGTGCAGCAGGGCTCCTACAACGCTTTCTCCCTGCACAACCCCTACAACCTGTACGGATACAACTTCCCCACCTCTCCTCGCCTGGCCGCCAGCCCTGAGAAGCCACAGGGAGGTTTGCTGTGCTCCTCCTCTCCTGCCGGGGCCTTCGCTGAGCGCCAGTACCTGTCCAACGGAAGTATGGACACTATGCACATGATCGGCAACACCACCAGTGGCCAGCAAGGCAGCAGCTCCTGTGACGGTCGTCAGTACGGCTCCTCCTCTCAGATGTCCATGCACATGGTGTAGAAACTGAGATCGAACCTCACAGTCCTCCATGTCTCTAAAGTCTTTCAGCTGAAAAGCAAATCTCTAATCTATGAACCTGGTTTGGTGTTGATGTTGAACTGGCGTTTTTACATGCAACATTAATGTACTGAGGTACGAAACAAACCTTTCAGAAAAGGGTATCATCTCATGTTTTTTGTTTTTAAAGACTCTCCGCCACTTCCAAAGCAATATAGAGGGAGTAAAAGTATTATTAAATTATCTATGTATTGATAAAGTGAATAATTGGAACAGCAACTGGACTCTCTTACTGTTTCTGACAGGAAAGAAACAACAAACTCAGATCAGTGTATGAAGGAGGAGGAGGAGCCCACATGCTCTGGTTCAGAAAGGATTATCAGTTGTGAATATGTAGTGGTGCAATAGAAGCAATAGCCTCTTCAAGTGACTCATACTTGATTTCTGGGGACTCAAAGGCCATCCGGTCATGACATCCTGTAACCAAAGAATCTTCACTGTGATCCAGAAGTTTTTACTTCATGCAGCGCTCGTGTTGTATCCTTTTAGAAATGTCAGGGGGGTCAGGGGTTCGCCGTCTTGGTCTGAAGTTTTGGCTGAAATGAACAGGACAACTGGACAAGGTCACTGAGTGACTCATTGCTCTACATATATACAGGAGGATGTGCAGTGAAGTATCTGGGCACTGTAGCAGCCGGTCGATGTGCCAGAAAGGATGAATACAACACATGGATGCAGTAATTCAAAGAACTGTAGGTCAACTGAGGAACTCTGTCTTCATCCTGAAAACTCCCTGCAGGTGTGTACATGAGAGTTCAGGACTCTACCACACAACTTCAACCTGTTTTCCCTCACAGACTGGAATGGCTTCACTATTTTTGAGTGGGTTATGTTTTTAAGCATATATATAAATAAGATGGCAAATGCAATCAATAACATAAGCTTAAAGGTTGTTGTGTGAAAAGTTATAAAAGAAGCAATAGCAAAACAGAGTAATTAAAGTATGTTTTGGTGTGTTGTAGAGATGTGTATTTAAGTGCTGAGCAATATAAACATTTTTTAGGCCGATCTGTTATTAAAAAAATGTGTGAAAAAAGGGAAATAGCAAAATAATTCTTTTTTTTTTTTGAGGCATTTTAAAAAAATGTAAATACAGGTGCCAAGCACGTAAAAAGCTCAATAAACATTGTAATTCATGTACATGGTTTTGATTTTTTTTTCTTCTCCTCATTAGCTGTAGACCTGAAAAGATTATCCACAAATAATAAGAACATACTGCGTTTTCCAACTAAAGAGAATGGGAAAAGATGTTTGTATTGGTAATTCACCGTGGAGAATTTTTCCTAAAACTCAGTGGAAACAGGAGTTGCTCATACAAAATCATTTGGAGAACGCTGGCAAAACAAATTACAGTGGTCATTGTAGTTAATCAACAAAAGAATGGTGTTTTTACACACCGGATGTTCTACATTTCACAGCTATTTACTGATTAACTTTTGGAAATGGCTGACAAATGATTATTTTAAAAACACACATGCCCTTTGGAATAGTGTTTGAGATGGTAACTGTAGGAGTTGACTTACCAGTCAATCACAGCCTCTAAGCTACAATAACAACAAATGACATGATTATTAATCACACAAAAGAGTGTTCTGCCCTTATAAAACATCTGCTGTCCTCCACATCAGAGTCGAGGGTGACGCAATGCATTGATCGTAAACCAGACTGGAAGAAAAAGACCCCGAAAAGACAAATTTTCTTCCTGCTGGTTCTGTTTATTACGAGGATGAGGAATAAAGCTCTTGTGGCAACCGCACTCAGCTGCTCTGCTGTTATGCTTGATGCACATAAATATGGCACCTGTTTAAAGAGACAGAGAAATCCCCTTGTAATAATTTGAACCTCCAGGAGAGGGAAAACATGCAGCATTTAGGATCATTCCTCCAACTTTGTGGTTCCCATCTTGTTACACAGGCACAGACGCTGGGGATTTAGCTGAGGCCAATCAGCATCCATTACACGGATGTCTTCTGAATGGCTCTCCCCAATCACTTCCTATCATGCGTATTGCTCCAGCCATGAAATATCATATCTGAACCATCATAAGAAAATGAAGGGGTTGCGGGACCGTGGAGACAACGACCCAGTATTGGAAACACCTGTTTTTCCAAGCATGACTTCAAATAATGAGCAGGGTGATGTACCGGAGAGAAGCGCATGATTTCATAATTTGGCTCCGGTCCATTTATCTGGACATTATTTCCAATAATTATTCACATTATTTGTCTGATATGCACCCCCACTCTTGTTCCAGCAAAATTTAAAATCACCCTGCCCCCTGCTTCACCCCCACCCGTCTTCCCCACAAATTTACCTCAGGGCCTGTTAAATTAGGAGATGTATTTGTAAAGAGGAGCAGTGCACATGGATCTACAGAGCAGCGGTATGACATAATGCACAGCAGGTCTGTTTTTATACCGTAAACTATCCATCAGGTCCTTAAGTGGAAAAGAATGGCTGAGCCTGATTAACAGCCACTCTCTGCCTTTCATCGTGGCATCTTTCATTAGAAACAAAATATGCAAACGATCCCATCGATTGATTAATGGCAGAGTGCGGCCGGCTCGCCGTAAAACATGAAACTGCCAGGACTGGAGATAAAGGACTGGGTATTTTAACGAGATCCTCTGACAGAGATGAGAGGGATCTGGTGCCTAATCTGCTGCTTTGAGCCCATTTTGAGTGACAGCACACTGACTGGAGGGTATCCCATAATCCCCCTGTTTCAGCCATTGATCTTTCTCTTCGAACACATTTCAGACATTTTAACAGACTCAGAATCGCTCTCTGGGGAACTTTACTGGATGCAAGTCCAGCCCAGGGGGGTCAGTGACCATATGCAAAAGAGAGGAAAAAACATTGTTTTAATTTCTTGGATCTGAGGGACTGGTTTTGATATGACAGAGTGTGAGTTTATATGAGACAGTCCAATCAAAAATTCCTGGTAAACTATTGCCCTCTTGTGTTTATTTCTCTCTCATGCTGGAGATTCCTCAGCTTGACTCATCTTCACTGTAAATTATTGCTGACAGGAGACGTAGACTCACTTTTCGGAGGTGTTACAGTGCGCCTGACATGTGTATTGAAGCACTAAATCACTGCTCTTTCGCAAAGGGTTTTCACATACCTTCAGCCGCCTCACACCAGGGTTTTTTTTTCTTCTTCAAGGAACATCTTGAAACTATTTTAGGATTGATAAAGTCATGATACAGATGTCAAGCTTAAAAAAAGAAACATGCAGACTCTGGTGATGTGGCCAGTGCTTTTACAGTCAAAGAAGTACAGATCTCTGAAGCAAAGATGAGCACTAAAAATACGTCTACTGTGTTAATGACCTCATCTCATAGAAAATACATGAGCTCTTATCATGTGCTGCATTTACAAACATCCATGCATGTCATAAAGCAACTCCTGACTTAACTATTATTACTCAAATAAAAGCTGGTTAGAGAAGAGGAAATGCTGTAAGCCAGGTTCTCTCATGATCAGTGACTATTTCTGACAGATTGACGTGACTTTAATTTCTTGTAACCTCAACATGACACACATCATTGGCTTGTGATCTTTGGACGAAACTGTTTCAGTTTTGAGAGGGAGTCTGTGGCAGTGATTGTCTTCCATCTGCTGAATAAAAACAGATTAAATTACAGCATCAGAATCATGTTTTTATGAAATCATCACACGAACACCGTTTGGGTAATGTCGAGATCCCCCAAAATAATAAGAATGATAATAACTATTTATAATATATAATCTATAATCTATCTATAATTTCTTGGTCATGAAACAATTAGGGCATGAAAAAGAGAAAAAAGTATTTAAGGTCAAGATCACAAACCAATTATTTTGTAATTGCTAAACAACCAGTCTAAAGTCATTTCTTGTCTGACAAAGAATAATACCGATGATAATCTGGTCCTTAGTTTTGTCTTCATTACAGTGAACTGTGAGTTTCACAGTAGCAGGAACATATTTTTAGTTGATTGTGCTGATACTGAATTTTGCTGTTGTGTTTAGCATGATCTTGTCAGTGCTGATGATGACTTTTCCCTGACTTTTCCTTATTCTGACTGAATCATTCAGCTCCTGTCGATGTTGTCACCCAGCAAACGTGATCTGTGAACCACTAACTCATTCCATCGCAGACTTAATTCACACAAGAACATGTGAAAAAAAATAAAAAATAAATAAAATCTCATCTCAGTCATATATTACAGATATTCTCATGGCAGACAAAACATTTGAAATCAAAAAAGAAAACAGAACCATGACCAACTGTGAAACTTTTGTTCTTCGCTACATACGGTTGTCACATTCAGTTTTTTTTCTTCTCTCTGAATAGGAGAAAGATGGGCACAGGGAAAAGTAAATTTAGAACAGATTTGAAGTTGACAAACCAGTGAAAGACTGGAGAGAGCTTCACAGAGCTACACATGTAGAAATATTATAATATGATTTGTAACAAAAATGATGAAACACAAAATTCTGAGATATTTTCTTCCAGGTAACAATGTATGATGTATGATGCATACCAAGAATGCTGGCTTTAAATTAGAATACTGAATGATCACAGCAGTTATGTCAAATGTTATGCTGACTTGTATTGACAATATAAAAGAATGTCTCACAACGGCCTAATTTAATCCCATAAAATGTTGTAAAGATTCTTTTCTGCTTACATTTTTATCTTTAAAAAAAAAAATACAGCTTTAAAATACAAGAACAAAGTAAAATGAAATGAAAATGAAATGAAATTAGAAGTAATTCCACACAGTATCAGACATACTGTGTCTCTTATATAGGTGTTCTCTTTATTATTTTCAAACCCAAGGCGTTTATCATGTTTTTTCATGGCTGCAACATTTCCTTGAACACATTTTGGATTGCTCTGTTCTAGCATGTTTTGCACATTTTCCACAAAACATCTTGGCTATTTAAAACAGTTATTTGAGTTAAGACAGTCACTGTCCTCACAGTGCATAGCATGTGTTTGTGATGATGGAGACACTGCTGTGCTTGGCAGAAACTAATAAATAGAGGCATTTTTGAGCTTAACCCTGGTGTATCACTGGTTATAAAGAGCTTGTTTTGACTGCATTCATTCCCTCATACTGAACCATAATTCTACCGCGTTCATGCCAAACCTCAATCTGTATCCTGTATTAAAGACTTATTCCCCAGTTTAACCAACTGCAAACCAAAACTTTAAACCTAAAACAGGTTCAAGAACAGAGAACTGGCTAAAATCAAGCACACACACACACAAGAAGGGGAAATAAAACACATGAAAATTCACACACTCAGAAAAAGGCCTCAGTGATGGCATGAAGGTCAACAGGAAACGGTCTAAATGATTTTTCTTCTTCCTCAGGAGGGAAAAGAGATGTTTGAGATATGGTTGACCAGCACAGGCAGGTGGTTCTGATAAAGCCCCCGGCCCAGATGGAAACAGGCCCGTCACAGGCTGTCCCATGGTGCTGTGCCTGCTGTGTACAAAGACACCCTGCTGGGAAGCCTCCATGTCTAAATGAGAGGGATCCAGTGCTGTGTGGCAGTTTGCAGTCAGGTCCTCAGAGATCCAGCGTATAGTGTGACTGACTGGGCAGGTGACCTGGATATTGAGACCCCCGTTGAGGGTTGATTTCAGAGTGCAAGAGTCGGAGTGGTGGGGTGTGAGAGGGATGTGCAGTAGTAAAGGTAAACTAAATATAGCTCATTAATCTATTGGTCTGACTGGCAGAAAATGAACTGACAATCAACTACTTGACAATGAAGCATCAAGTCATACATGAAGCATAAACACCAAATATTTGCTATTTCTTTGTTTTACATGATCAAAAACAGATGTTTTTGACATCTAGATGTCTATATAAACACTCGGCTACATTTAATTCAGAAGTGAATAATGTTTTTGGTTTTTTTTAGTTGTCTAGGTTACAACTGGATTGCCATATGAGGTACGTTCTAACTCCATAAAGAAATTAGTGTCACATGTAACTTTCCCTAAAAAGCCTTCAACTACATTTAGCTTAGTTTAAAACTACATCTTTTGCCCTGCAGCCACCAAATTAAACCACAGACACTGTTTACTACTTTTTTTATTTTATTTTACAGCAAAAAACAACGAACAGATAACTGGACAATGTAAAGAATCATTTGTTGCAGCCCTAAAATAGAGGTGCCATCAGGAGGATGAGAGCGGTGGCACGTATGGAGGGTGCTGGGCTGGGTAGAACAGCACACAGATGCTGGTTGTGTGGGTGGCTGTGGTGGGATGGATGAGGGAGGGTATAGAGGGATAAAGAGCTAGCTGAGTGGTGTGTCCAGATACACTGAAACAAGTGTTCTCAGGTCTCGAGCAGGAAAAAAGAAAACGTCACGGTAAGAGCACAAGCAGGCAGGTGCAGTGATGAGGACCAGGCTTACAGACAGAGGAATGGATGGATGGACAGGCAGGTACAGACAACAGGTGACTACATACAAGTAGCAGGAATGGGAATCCACAGCAGGAGTACAAAGGGAAACACACAAAGACATCAGCAAACAATCTGGCAACGGACTGGGGGGAAAGGCCTGGTGTCAGTCGTCCAGACCCCTCACACATGGGTGTTACCCAGGAAAGGTCACTGCCCACGGTCTTCAGGGGCAGGATCAAGCTGGGGGTCTGGTGAATTGGAAACAGAATGAAGGCTGGTGGCTAGCTGAGTGGGACCCAAGGAGGTAGCTGGCAGGCCTGCAGCTAGCCAGCTGGGACGCAGGCTGAGGGGTAGAAGGTCTGATGGTAGCCAACTGGGAAACTAACTGAAGGCTGGCAGAGCCTGACAGAGCTAGTAGCAGGCAAACAAACCAGAGTCTAAGCACCTGTGGTGCAGGAACAGGTTCAGCCCACTGGCAGTCAAGCAGGTGGCTAGCACTTCAAGTGCGACTTTGATACACACTGGAGGCTAAACTACTGGGGTGCAAGCTGGAGGATAGCAGGCCATACTTTCTCATCACTGAACCTTGATGGCTGCTAGTCTGCATACTGGATTTCTTAATAATGCAGGTTCTCATTTCGTGTTTTTTTTTTCTTAAAACAAAAAAAACTACAACAAGAAAATCTGAACATGTGCTACTGAAAAATGATGTATTAGGCTTGGAGTAACTACCAGGAAGGTGTTGTTTATTCACAGACTAACAGTATTTGAAAGTCAACTGAGTAAACCCTGGTGTGATGGACCACTCAAGCTCTCTGAACTGTGCCCGCTAAGCTCCACTTGCCTGTTTCTGCAGGCATTTTAAATCAAAGCTATGAACTATTCGCAGGCACTATTGGCACTGTAGGCCGTGTCTGCTCTGAATGAATGAGTACAAAAGAGAACAAGCCAGAGGTCATTGCCATACATAACAGGCCATCCCATAAAAACAACAATGCTTATTATAAGTGTGTGCTTGGAACAGCATGCCTCCCTTGTCCTTGTCAGGCCCTCTGAGAGGGCATTCAGTTTTCCATTTGCTACGCTCATTATTTTTACAGGAAGTTTGTTTAACGGTCAGTGTAGGGACAATGTGAACAACCAGGCAGATTTGAAAATGCAGACCTAATACCCCCGGCTAAATTTTCTGAAAAATATTCAGTCCAACACACATGCGTTCCATAAATCACCTTTATAATGCTTGTCACATAAAATGTTACTACGACTGTGGGCTTGAGAGCATGTCTGCTGTGTTAAAGCTGGCCTGATTTCAGGACAGCCACGCAGCCCTTGGTTCCCCCTCACCCCCATCAATCTATCTATGGGGGCCATACATGCCTGCTGGTGCGTGTCTGAATGCAAGTTTGAGAGTGGCAGCTGTGCTCTCTCATGGACCTCACCTGCACTGGCTGGGCAGAGGCCAGGGACAGATTCGCAGAAATTTCATGGTGACATTTCTGAAGCCGTCAGTGAGCAAAGTATCTGACTTAATACTCTGATAAAACAACATTCTATTGTGGTCTGGATAACACTATTAAACAACACTGGGGTAATCCCTGGTAACAGGCCTGTTGAAAGCTGAATCACACCCGCGCTTATTGTGCTGCCCAGCAGCTTGGCTGGGGTCGCATTGCGACGTGCACTGAGAGGGGAAAACAGGAAGCCAGGGTCCTCTGTCTTCTCCCTGGTGGAATTTGGAGTGGCTGCACATGTTCAGCGAGTGCCTGAAACCTGTTTGTCAAAAACACACACTGACCAACTGCTTGAATGCTGCCAAACCCTCATTCAAGTCCCTGAAATTCACAGCTGGAAGACAAAAGTAGGCTGTGGATGTGTGTGCTGTGTGCGAGTGGCTTCTGTGTTTGGTTACAATACAAAAATATGGACACACAGAAGCAAAACAAAGCATGGAGTAAGAGTAAATCAAGGACAACCTCTTTACCCACTCCATCAGAATTCACTGAATGTGGGCATTTTGTGGGTTTATCCCAGTGTCAGCATTATTTCTTTAATTATTTATTTCCTTGAACACATTTTGCGCCACTCACACTCAAATGTGTGCAAGTTTGCAGGCAAAATGGCAATGTGTGGAAACCTGGAAAGATAAACCATCTTCTCTGAAAAACACCATAATACTCATAATATTATTTTAGAACAGGAAGCGCTGCAACCTCTGTCTCAGAATCAGTTTGACATATTCAGCTGTCACTGCTTCCAAAGTTTCTTCGTTTGTCCTTATAAACTTTATTTTTGAAGGGGAAAATTGGTTATGGTCAATAAAATAGAGCACTGCAATCAAAATAGTTCTGCATTTCATCTTTTATGCTTGTCACAAAGTAGACAACCAATTCTAATGTCATAATTACGAGCTGGCATTATGGAGACAAATACAGTTCTGATTCCAGCTTTTCACTTGTTCAATATGTGAATTCTCAGACAGGCAGATGCACAGCATGCATCTGTAGCCTTCTGTTTATGGTCAAATAACTTAAAGGACACAGTAAAGAGTCCAACAGACAGAAGATCTTCACCAGCAGCACTTGTCTTCTCAGCATTGTTGTGGTAACGTAAGTGTTACCAACTCATGTTGTCATTTTGCTGCCCAGTTATCAATTTATCTCTGTTCATGTCTTTTAATGTCTGCATGTACAGTATATAATGTAATTTATGTATAGCATCTTCTGCGCCTCACACACAATCGGGAGTGTGTGAATCAATCTGTATGTGAAACAGTTCAAGTTCAGATGTCTCAGCCTAATCCCTCACACCTGCTACATAAAGGAATGCCATGTTAAATTTACAGCCACGGCTAAAGAGCCAGTGGAAAGAAGAGTTTAATTGAGCATGACTCTGTGACATTTGGACTGCATGATGCAGTTGTATGAATTAGTGGGACAGTTTATTACAATAACTTGCCTGCCCACTTCAAATGAAGTCTTGATTGCAGTAGCTAGATTAAAAAGAAGTGTAAACTATTATAAAGTTTCAGAATAAATGCTCAGCAGTTCTAACTTGTATTTTCTGTCGTAGAAATTAAAGAAATAGTCAGGTCAGTACAGTAAGTTAAAAAAGTTCCTTAAAAATGTATCCAAATGTAGAGACTACAGTGAAGTGAATATTTTTGACATTGCAAGGAAAACAGCACAATGATTAGCTAATCGTCCCGAATGAAACTAATACTAAGAGTTTGTTTGTGTTCTTGTAAGAAAGTTTAACCTGTGTGTACTGTCAGTTAGCTTAATTAGCTTGTTGTTGCATATTGCTAAATTGTGGACTAGCAACTATCTGATCATGTCAATGTACCTAATATGGCCAAAGAGACGCATGAAAATAATGATGGTAAATTTGTACTGTGATACCCTCACCATCAAAAATGACTTTATTTGGAAAGATTCAACAGAAACATGTTCCAGAAACATCCTGGTTACTCAGCTCACTGGCTCACTCAGCTTTCAGTGGAATTATTATTATTCTGCCAAAGAAAACATGAAACATTTTGCAGCTTCTTCAATGGTATGCAGGAGATAACATAAAGGGCAAAGTAGGGATACTGTACTGACTGTACTACAATATAGCAAGTATGTTTTTCAAGATTAGACTTGTTCTGCTGTGATTTACTGGTTTAATGGAAACATACATTCAAGAATTTTTGAAAAATCTCTTTTACTTTGTTATTCCTGTGATACACAGTGTTGTTCCTAAACACCATCATAACAAAGCGGTTGCTATGTCACACCTTAGTACTGGTATGAGTAAATTAACAGCTTTGTGGTCACAGGTGTGTGCTTATTGGGTATTTTACAAAGTCTTCAAATGTGACTTAGCCAATCAGA
Organism: Toxotes lorentzi; assembly: GCA_037833715.1. Taxonomy (NCBI): domain Eukaryota; kingdom Metazoa; phylum Chordata; class Actinopteri; family Toxotidae; genus Toxotes; species Toxotes lorentzi. The sequence continues at coordinate 3,816,844 of JBBMJY010000007.1, read as the reverse complement.
AGCGTGGACTGGAGCAATAGGTTTTATAATGTACAGTAAGTGACTGGGATGCACATTGCGGGCAGCCATGTCTGGTGTCCAGATTGAGACCTCACGCTCAGTCACGGCCAGAGCAACAGGTTTTTTTGGACTGCACATCTCTGGCCAGAGCTACGCTGCCCTGTCTGGCACCTAATCCACTTAAAGCCAATTACAAGACTATTACTGTGATCGCCTTCCAGAATATGACAATGGAGTCTGTGGTGGAGGGAACTAGACAGCAGGACAAGCCCTCGCTCTGGTCCTCTCCCTGGACTTTACTCTCTCTCTCCCACTTGGCTGTTATGTCCATTAGTTGCAGCAGCCGTGATTGATATAATCACTGTTTTGGCTACAGAGAAGTAAAAGGTGTTGACGGATGAGTTCCTACTCTGGCAAAATGAGATTTAGACTTAGAAGCGTTTTGTGGGGCTGCATTAAGGTCAAAGGGCAGATGGCCAGACACATGAACACCTGCCACACATCGACACTTTAATTGATTTTGAACACGTATCAGAAAACAATGGGTTTGTGTTAAGCTGTCGTCACAGGATAACATGTTATAACCATTCTTCTAACTGTTCAATCCACAGTGTTAAGCAAAGCACAGCTTAATGACAAACAAAGCAAACATACAATATTTTAGACTCAATTTCAAATTTAATAAAAATGCTATGGTAAAAGCTGGTCAGGTAGTGCCTACATTTAACTTTTACATTCAGCTTTGTCACTCTTGAAAATGTCTCTTTTTTCATCTGACAGCCAACTGCAAACAACCACAGAGGCTCCTCCCAAAATTGATGGCGATCAATGAATCCAGCAGCTGGATGTGAACCCTCAGCAGTCTTTGTTAAGAAATACGGAAACTGTTTCATGTTCACTCATACAACACATTCATAGTGTGTGTGTGTGTGTGTGTGTGTGTGTGTGTGTGTGTGTGTGAAGCACAGTAGACAGACAAAGATAGTGTGTCATTGTACATATGGTGAACACACACACAGACGTTCTCCAGCATCACATACAGTACAGCATGTTGATTTAATTACACAGGAAGTAGGCCCTGTGACATTTTTCCTTCTTATTTACGATGTGTTGTGACCATTTACGTCTAAACCAACTGAGAGGGGGAAACCCAGGGCAGCAGTTAGTCAGGAATTTAAACCACTTGTGTCGGAAAAACACTCTGTTACAGTAAAGGCTAACTAAAAAAACAAAAACAAATGCACTGAGAATTAACTTAGTCATGATCGTGGGCACAGCAAACTTGTTTTTATTTACAGGTGCCACTGATATGATTTGTCCTGCTCTGTAGCAAAAGAAAATAACTCACTCAACACAGGTAATGCCATTAATATTTGTATAGCAGGACACCTTGACTGTGCATTACTGTGCTTACACCTCGGCCACCAACCAGAGGTTTAAAAGAAGTTGTGTTTAAATCACTGTTCATTTCTTTTGTTTGTTGTTACTTCAGTCAGTAGGTTCACAGTCTTAGCAAGTACTGTTGATACCTTCTGTCTACTGTAATGTTCCTTGTGCACTGATTTAGAGGGGTGATTACATTGTTGAGTAGAAAAACTGTACATTTCAGGTGTCATTTGATTCTTTCTTAACAAACACCAGAAAGCAATTAAGAGAAGAGTATTTCTTGTGGCCACAATACATTAAAAGTTGTCCCCTGAACTTTAACCAAGTCGATGAAACTCCCCTAACCTGTTTTAAGCAAAACCATAATCTTTCCCTAAACCTACCTCAGTTGTTTTTGTGCCTAAACGTAACCAAACCTTTACCACAACATTGTCACATCATTAAACTGATTCATTTTCACAGTGATTTGTGATCGTTTTGGAAGGTACAAAAAAATTACGTCTGTCAATCATAAAACACTTTAATGAGTTCTTCTAGAGAACATGGACAAATGATGCATTTTGCCATTTTGAATGTGGAGGACGTGTTGGTAGTTTTTATGTAGTAGGTATTTTCAAATTATATAACAATTGCAGAAGTTTTGCTGTAGTTTAACTGCTTCCAATGAAGAGTAACTTGTAGCATCATAAGCTGCTTGGTTGAACTAACATTCAGGTGCGGCATTTACTGTGAAAAAAAACCCCAAACAAAACAGTACTGCACAGATACTTTATGTGCCTAGACACAGACATGAAAATTTACATCATGTGCAATGTTGTTATCATTAACATGTTGTAGACAGTTGTCTGTATTCTCACCAAGCAGAACTAGGCCAACATAAGCATCATCACAACATATTTCTGGCAAGTCGAGCCCAATATTCACTCAGCACGTGGTTCTACACTTGTTTCCTCGAAAAAGCTGCAAACTGCTTTACATGGATGTGAAGTACCAAAAAATATTAGCTAACAGCTGCTAATATGCAGCATAGACATTCTGAAGTGGGTGTTAATTCTAAAATGATTATATAGGCTACTGAATGCATTCTAAATATTCCCATTGAGGGAATATTTTCTGTTGCTCTGTTTGAATGTCACATTGGTTCTTAGCCAAACCATTAGCACTTTGGGATCAAATAATTGAATGTAGTAGCCTATTTTTCAAATCAGGACATATATGTCAGCAGGACCTGGCAAAGGCCTTCACGGGTGCCAATACAACCTTCATGTCCCTGTGCTATAAAACAGTGAAGGGTCTCATCTTGCTTTAGGTTAAAGTTAATGCAACAGTTTTGGAACAGTGAGACGTGCTCCTCAGATGCCTGGATGCCCCAGTGTAATTTTATATTTCTTTTTATTTTTTTTATCTCCAGTGAGTGAGTTGCCAGCTTTAGTTGTATAGGTTACAGAGCAGGCACGCTAGGAGCTATCTAGTTACCGCTGCCTGTGTGTGTGTGTGTGTGGTATGATGTGGAGAAAGGAGGGTGGGAAGGGGCAGGGGGGAGCGTTTGTTGTGTGGAAAATGGCCTCTAAAGCTCCTCTACTCACCTTTCGCAGTGACAACATTTAGCACGGTGTGCCGACCCCCCACTTACCTCTCTCACCCACTCACCACCCTCTGCTCTCACCCCACCTCTCCCCCCTCATCCACATTTCCTTTTTAAGGCTTCACAACCTGTTTTTGGAGTGATAGAAGGATAAAGTGATTTTGCAGGAGTAAATGCCCTTCAACAGATGGTCAGACATGACAGGGGGCAGTGGGTGGTGGTGGTGGGGGTTTACAGTTGGGGTCTTGGTCCAGCTCCCACTGCGGGCGAATGTGACAAAATGCAAAGTGGAATTCGCCGGCCCCTCCAGTCCAGAATTGGCCCACAGAAAGAGCATGTGAGAGGCACGATGGCATGTCCTTCGCGGTCCAGGCGAGTTTGGGTGACAGCTGCAATGTTTATAGGCCAGCTTCGATGACAGTCGCGGGGGGGCAGCTCGGATCTTTTCAGACAGGAATTAGGTTTGTCATCAGATTCTATGATTCTATGATTTATGACATTTCCACTCCTGTTTTCCCCTCTACCCCTTTGACCCCCACCGACAAACGCCCAGCGGGGAGACGATGACATTCGGCAAAATTGTTTGTTTGTTTACCTCTTACTTTCATCACAAAGGATCGATTTCCCACCCACACCAACATGCACCATGCGGCTACATCCACACCACATCTTACTGCAGGGTGTTGCATTTCTGGGAAAGCATAGTAAAATGATAATCACTCTTTGATTTATTACACTTTCATGAAACCATTTCTAGTCCAGCTGAAGCTTTTTGGTGAAGTTTGCCTTGTTGTTTCCCATTTCAAGAAAATACTTCACTCACACCTATTTTCAGATTCACCACCAACTAACCAGCATAGTCCTTGTGATCATAAGACAGGTTTAGTGTGATAAACGTTAATCACTGTATAGACATAGTCAAGTCCAACTACTGGAAACTTCTCTAGTATCCCATTCAGCCTTTATACAGTTGTGGATCTTAGTTACATTTTCAAAGCACTTTGAACCAAAATAAAGTTTTGAACATAAATGGAACACTGGCAAACAATATGGTGAAAAGGGTTTTCAGTTTGCTGACTTTGTCCTTTTTTTATATGGTTGTGGTCAGTTTAGTTTAACCATGATATGTGTTCATATCAGAATTATGATGTTTTTATTAACTTTTGGTTTTTAAAAATGCGTCCAGTCACATTTTTTCAGAAAATAAATTTTCTTTTCTAAACAGCCGTTCTGCTTTCATTTCAGCACTAATTGAAAACAAATTGAGTCTTTTCTTGCTGTGAACAAGGAGATGAAAAAAAAAAATAAAAAAAATAAATTTGAAGAGTAAATTCAGCATGGAGCCTTGGTTCTGCACCACCGGCTGTTTCCATACCCACGGCTGAACTGAGGTACTTAGCATCTCTTTGGCTTCGTCTGACTTACACTGAGATAGGGGTGTAAGTCAGGTAGAGCTTCAGCATCTTTAATATGAAAAAAACGAAAAACAGCTGTTGCTTTGAGCATTGAGCATTTGAGCACTGTGTATATTATCATCTTGTTTATAGTATTTATTTTCCTACAGTAAATCTTGAGTCTTTATATTTTAGATTTTTTTTGTATATTCTGGGTGCCTGTGTGTATCTGTCTCTTTGCTGCTGTGACGGATGCAGTTTCCCCATTGAATGCCACCAGCCAGGAGGAGCATCGAAGAGGAAAGAAATTAATTTGTCTACATTTAATTGTCCATCAAATTGTTGCCCTTTTCATTTACAGGTCACAGTGTTTGGCTCAGGTATGACAGTATGACAGCAGCTGGCCTGACAGAGATGTGGAGGAGAGTGGGGATATGGTAGATGGTTGAAACTAGAATAATGTTAATTTGATTTACTTATTAACACATAATTTCCCATGAGGCTGTATTATCAAAACAGGAGACAACTGATTCAGTTTGGGTGGCAGGTAGTTTAAAGAATATTGAGTGGGGATTTCCTGAGCTGCTACAAGACTGGTATTTGCTTCTTTTTTTCCCATCTCTAACAGCTTTGCCTCCCACCAAACTTTGTATGACTAAAAATATGATATGCAAAACTGCATATAACACCTCTAGCCTTCATCACCCTTCCAAACAGGGAGGAGGCCAAGTATTTGTGAGTAAAGGTCATAGAATTTAACATTGTGTTAGTGTCAGAGAATCAGAGCGTGACCAGACCAGGTTTGGTCAATGGTGTGTGCAGACCAACCAGCCAAAAATAAGAGCCTTTGGAGATTGACTCCTCTTTCCCATGACTTTGCTGAAATTAATTATTTGCAGATATTTGGAAAAATGTTTTTAAAATCACACTAAGTATTAGTGTAATTCTGAAACATGTAATAACAAACAGTGTTTCTACTATAATGCAGACTAACGTTTTGAGGTTCAAAGTTCTGCAAAAAGTTATTCCTGTTAGCAGGAATGTTTGTAGATATTTTCACTGGCTTAGTTCTTTGGTGAGCCTTCACTCGCTCTGCAAATAAATGCAGATGTACATTTGATATCCACAAATAAATTATCTTTTGTCTGTTCATGCTTAAAAGAGGAGGTCAGAGATCAGCTCCAGAGTATCTTTGGAGCTGGGGGGGATTCAGTGTTGTGCTTACTTTAGCAAGACAGATATTTTGGCATGAGGCAAAAAAAAATATATAAAAGGTTTTTTATATATAAATATTTTTCTACTGTGCTTGATCACTCTGAAAGCCTGGTATTTTTTTTTTTTTTTTGTATTTTTTTTTTTTTATCCAGTGCCAATGTTTTTAAAAGTTTGCACACAGCAAATTCAATATGATCATGGCAAACAAAGTTGAGGTGTGGATAGAGTTTGTAAATCTACATCACTAGGTTAGAGTAGGCCATGATCTGTGACATTCATCTATCACCCCAGACACTACAGTCTTCTTGCAACATAAAAGGCCTTAGCCGTAAATCTTAAGGTGTATGCTGCTATGGAGGCTGTAAGCACGAATGCAAGGAAGACCCAAATCCAGACACCACTAGAAAGATGGATAATGATAATGTCTTTTATTTAACTGAAGAATCAAACTCACACAAAGTCCATGGACCGGAAACAAAACTCAAGCAACTAAAAATCATCCAAGGAGGAGAAGAGCTCAGAAACTCAAACTCAAGTCCAAAACTCAAAAGTCCTTACTGGGGCTAACCAGGCACAGAGGAAAGTCCATGGAGAGAGTACATGGGGATCAGCACAGGAGACAAAACCGGGAGGTGAACATGGGCAGAATCCAGGATGCAGACAGGCACTCAGGAACAAACATCAGGGAAACACATGAACAGCAAGAGTAAATTTGGGCAGGAACACAGACTCAGGCTTTATAACAGAACAAACTAGAGCACAGCAAAGTGACAAAGAGACAGGGGAGCAAAGAGACTTATGTAAACTGGTGTAAATTGGCAACAGGTGATTCACATTAGGGCGGGGCAGACAATCAGCAAAGGTGGGAACAAGACAAAGGCAGGAACAGAATTAGGTACAGACACACAAGGTCCAGGGCTACAAAAGTGGAACACAGGAAAAGCTGAAACCAAACTCAAGAAAAAAAAACAAACAAACAAACATAAAAACAGAGTAACATGACTTTCAAAATAAAGAACAGCTGGGAGCTAAGATGGGGACTGAGAGGCTGGCTGAACGCTAACAGGCTGAAGGCTAACTGGCTGAAAGACTGGCTGGAGGTTAGCAGGCCGGAGGCTAGCTGGCTGAAAGACTGGCTTATAGACTGGCTGGAGGTTAGCAGGCCGGAGGCTAACTGGCTGGAAGCTAACAGGCTGAAGGCTAACTGGCTGAAAGACTGGCTGGAAGCTAACAGGCCGAAGGCTAACTGGCTGAAAGACTGGCTGGAGGTTAGCAGGCCGGAGGCTAACTGGCTGAAAGACTGGCTGAAAGACTGGCTGGAGGTTAGCAGGCCGGAGGCTAACTGGCTAAAAGACTGGCTGGAAGCTAACAGGCTGAAGGCTAACTAACTGAAAGACTGGCTGGAAGCTAACAGGCCGAAGGCTAACTGGCTGAAAGACTGGCTGGAGGCTAGCAGGCCAAAGGCTAGCTGACTGAGAGTCCAGATGGAGCTGAATATTGTACACAAAGTTTTGGATCCACCCTGGTAAATGACTCCTTTGCCAGGTCTTCTTAGCCCCTTAGGGGCTGATCAGTGGTATCATCCAATTTTGGGCAGTGTGCATGGGATGTTGTGCTCCATGTGCCAAGATTAATGAGATTGAGCAGCAAATGTTTTGTGCTGTAGGTAGGAGAATCATCAATATTCACCCTTGTTCTAGTGGGGGAGAATAGAGGGGAAGCAACATTGCCTTCTGTGTGTGGTGTCCATTACTGTGCATGAGTAAGTTAATTATGAGTACATGTGATGGCTTATTTTGTGATGAGCAAGGTTTCCTTTTCAATAGCCATTGGACTCTCTGATCCACCCAACCCCCACCCACTACCCTGCCTCACCCATTTAAAAGAGATTATCTAAACCTATCATTTACATAGAAACCTCCTTTGATAAACAGATTGATTTAGAGATTACACGTAGAGCAATGGCTCAGTTGACCAGGGAATGAAATGAAAAAATATCTCGCCTGACAACCAATTAATGAGGAGATTATGAGGGGAACATCTCTTTTAATACCATGGCCTGTGCAATGAAGTCATGTGGGGAGGCAGTTTTTACAGGAGGCACCTAGGTTATTTTAAGAAGCAGCATTGGGAAATAACTGTGAGGTTTTTGGTCTCACAAAACAAAGTCCTGGGATGATCCTGGGATCATAAACATAATTTCTTATAGTTTATGTCAACTCAGATGGTTGATTTTCTGTTTTGTCTTTGCAGTACAGAAAACATGGATCTAAGTCCAACTTTTGATATTTTCAATGATTATTAGGTGGAAAGTAATTCAAGCAACAGCTGATTCTTTTTGTTTCAGCAATCCAGCTTCCAGCTGTACTTTTATGCCAAGGCTGCCTGAAAGTTGTTTTTAAACCTGTCAATTAAACTATATCAATTGACTATATCAAAAGAGTTTCACCCTCAGTTGCTGAGCAGATACGAAGCAGTTGGGTCAGTCTAGCTTTAAGTCTCTGCGTTACCTCCAAATGACCTCAGTTTTCCTATGAAAGGAAAGAGGCTGTTGTACACTGCTATAGAAAATATCTATACTAGATAGAACAATGGCACCTACATGCATCAGGTGGACAGAAACACGTCTCCAAATATTCTGTGTCTGGTGTGTGTGTGAATTGTCAGTTGTTTGCAAATGAATTGCTTTAACTGCTTAATGAGATGGGAAAGGTGGATTTAAGGATCGGATTTGATTTGACATTGCCACCATTTCCAACTTTTCTGCTAAATCAGTAAAAGTTTATACAGCATGCAAAACGTATTGCTAATTTCAGTGCTGCTGTATTTCAAAAGGAAATCAAGCTAGGCGGTATTTCCTCACATCTTATAAAAATGACACCAAGCTATGTGACACTTCCCCTCTCCTTATCATGGGAATTTATAAGCTCTCCTCCACGCCAGGTGCTCCAACTGGGGAATGTAGACACACACTTGTACAGACAGATACACTTACAGTATAGACATACAGTATGTCATTCTCATGAATCCTCAAATTAAAACACAGCCTCACACACACACACACACACACACACACACACACACACACACACACACACACAGACACCCATAGTATAGGATGCAGATGATTGTACACATGTACAACACTTTCTCAGTGCATATACAAATAAATGTATATGCACTGAGGCCCATTGTTCCACCAGCTCCCACCACCCTGGTTCTCCATTCTCTCTCGTCCTGTGGTTAACGGAGAGTATTTCACAAGCTGTAAATTCAGGGCAGATATATAAATCACAGAGGGCACAGTGGACTCAGGGGACCCATGACAGGATCTGTAGACTTTTGCCCCAGGGGTCACTGGTGCTATTCCAAACGCAGTCGAGCTGTTCAACCACTGATGGGAAGATGAGGAGTGAGGAGGGGGAGTAGAGGGGAGGTCAGATAGACCCACCAACTGGGGGAAAAATACCACTATTAGTTTGGTACGGTACAGTGCAAAAATGATTCTATGAATGAGTAAACTGTCTTGTTCACTGAGAAATCACATTTTATCAAGTAATTTCTGTCTCTCAGTGAGCCCTGTTTAAAAAGGAAAAAAATGTAACAGACCACTGGGCATTACAAGGGCACTGTGCAAGATGAATTAAAAGGTGGACATTAAGTGGCAAACTGAACGGAAGTAGATGGAAAGGGTAGATTATAAGCTTGGATGGTCAAGTTAAATCACAGGAAAAAAAATACATGAACAATACAATGCTGCTTTAACTGCTAATATGGTATAAACACGAGGGTTGGTCAGCTATGAAAGGACAAGGACATCACACATAGATAAAGTTACGGGGCTGGGGTCAGATTTGTTTTGAATCTGTAACCTGGCAAGGTGACTGGTAACTGCAATGCTGTCCAATGAACAGGCTGTTTGTGAGTCCATGTGGAACCAAATACACAAAGTAAGCCTTCTATCGGTGGTTCAGACCAAAGAAAACAAACTCTAGCTGTGATCAGATCCCAGCAGACATTTCGGATTGTCCAAGGCTTGATGGTCGGGCACACGGTTTAATGGCTGAAGTTTGTTTTCCCCAGAACCCCTGTGTTGCAACAAGATGCCCTGTCCTCCCCTCCTCCATCTGATGTGCTCCTCTCCCACTGATCCATCATCAGATGACAGTATGTGGCCGTAGCTGAATTTCTGCTCCACAAATAGCCCAGCCAGACAAGCCTCACTTTTTTGAGCCTCTGCAATCTCCTGCTATCTACAGTAAGTCATGCGTTATGTGTGCTGGTCTGTGAACACACTCTGCCTGCAGGCGAGCATGGCGACCCCCGTTGCTGCCCTTGCCAACCCCCCACGCCGGGATATTTTAGGCCCACAACCCCCAGCTCTCAGCTCTGTCTGTCGTCCTCTCTCTTTCTCCTATTTCTCCCTGTTCATGGCATCTCTCTCCCTCCTCCGATGTTCCCCCTGGTCATTAATCATCTGCCTGCAAACAAACAGTACCCCCTCTAGGACACAAGGGACAATTTTCGAGCGGTGGCAACAACTTTGCGACTTTTCAAGAATATTCTCTCCCCAGCGGGAGGTTTCAGTCCGCTATGAATCTGCAAGCTGACAAAAGTTAGCACTCAGCGGAGTCTGTCAGTAACCTCAGCCCCTGTCTGACGGAGAGACATCCACACCAACAATTAGAACTTAATAAATCAGTTCCCCGTTTTAACACCTTGATTCTTCACGCCAAGGGGTGCCTCTGGAGTGTGATGTCTTGGTTGGAGATGTCTTCTTTGCTAATTAACTGTTCAAGCGGGTGGGGCATGAGCAGAGCAGACTTTGGCTGAGAGAAAGTTTTAGGATTGTTGGAAAGTTAAGGGTTCCTTTTGAAAATATATCAATATATGAACTTTTTCCTATAACTGTGACCTGCGAAGTGAATAACATTATGTAAATACTAACATGAAAGTATATTTATTTGTAATGAGTAGTTCAATGTCTTACTCCAAATCACCTTTTGCTGATATTACACCTAAAATCTATCATTTGAGTACTTGGGTATCAAATATCCTTGAGCTTAAGAGAATGTGATAGTGTGATATGGAAGCTGTGTATTTGGCTGTATTTTGGTTAAATAATTACTATCTGGAGCACACTGAGCGAACAGGCGGACAGCAGAGATGTGGGTTGTGCTGGATGTTTTGATACAGCCGGACTTTGGACTCTAGACATAAATCTAAGCTGCTGCTGTTCTGTGATGAAGCAAATTAGAAACTTGTTACTGTCACTTTTTAAGAGCAGTACTTTGCCTTATACTCTTTTCCCCTCCAGCAGTACAATGATAAATACTCATCTGTAGCTCAGAGCGCGCAAGGACAGTTGCGTATGTGATGACGTGTGTGTGTGTGTAGGCGTGTGTGTGCATGTGTGTGCAGGGAGGGGGTCAGTGGGAAGAACACCTGTGCGACAGGCAATCTGTCTCTGTCTAAAGAATGTGACTGTGACCCCGGGATGAAGGTGAACGTGTTTGTGTGTGAGTCAGTGCTTTCTGCGAACAGAAGCAGGTGCTTGGTTATTGTTCACATTAATGACAGATAGTAAGTCATATGTGTTTAGAGGCACTTCTTTAATGTAGCAGTGAGACTGCACCATATTGGGTGAACGGCAGTGACAGAGGCCTGGTGACATTACATTATATTGCAAATGTCATTACTGTCTGCAGTTTGGCAGCTCATCGTAAGCTGCACTGATGGAAAAAATGTACATGACACATGTTGTTGTAGATGACAGTCATGACAACTGTTGATGGCCACAAACTATACACCTGTGAGAGGCTAAAACATTAGATGTTGGGTGGGAACAAAGTGTATAATAAAAGAAGCATAAGAAGTTCTCCAAACCCTTGCTTGTAGTTTTGTCTTTGCAACAGGTATGTTTGTAAGGATGTTTTATGGTTCTGACTTGTTTAGAATAAACCGAGAAACAGAATAATCAGATGGGTCTGTTAGATCTGGGTTTACGGACATGACAGAGGTTGAGATCATAAAACAGATACGATGAGGTGAAAGCACTTCACTGATGCCACATCAATGTTGCTGTAGTTTGAGATACAGAAAGTTATGTAATTGTGGCTTTAATGTACTTTTCTGTACACTCTGGGTGAGAGTAATCCATAGTATGTAAAGTCAAAGTTATTGTCTGTAAACTATAGTTTCTTCTTGATCCACTTGGCCACTGCCATCAGCACACAAGCCTGTTCTTTACGTTACTGTTTTTTATAAGAAAAACAAAGAGAGCTAATTTTAAGGTATTGTATGTTCATGCTTTGATGCCAGTAGGGTTCCATTAATATTACGACATTTCACACATCAACTGACTGCCTTGGCCGACGTCACCAGCCATCTAACTTTTTATTAGCTTAAATGTTTGGTTGACTGCTACAACATTAGAAGGTCTAGTGAAACTTAAACCTCCTCCCAAACACCACCTCTCGTTCTCACTTGGTATGCTCTGGATGGTCAAGTGGAACATTCCTTCAGACTGCATTTCACTCGGTTGGCTCAGATCTGCTTTAATCACCTCAGCGATGGCTGAGCTGCAGATATAGAGTTACAGTACCAGGGAAAGAGAGAGAGGGAGTTGGAGAGAGGGTGGACCTTGGAATTACTTTTCCATCATTGGGCCAAGCTAGGTTTCACAGGACCAGGGCACGTTCGTATCAATTGGCACTGACTGCACTTTTTAGAGACTCACTGCCTTCCAAAACAAACCACGTGAGCTTTTTTTTTTTTTTTTTTTTTTTTTTTGACCTGGCATCATTATCATCAAAACATCATTGTTTGTCAGTGCCTTTCAAAACATTACAAAAAATTATCAACACGACCAAGTGCAAAATCCACTGTTCTCCTAGCTCTGTTTTGGTCTCCACCAACTCTGAAAGGAAAGATCTGAGCTATAAGTTGCTCAATGCTCTGTTCACCAAGTTGTCACTAACTTTGCCTGTCTACTTTTTGGTACTGGGCAGACCATGTGCAGTGGTTTTACCAAACAGTTTTGGTGATATTATACAATGTTAGACTCCCTCTTTGAGATATTACTCATAAGACCACAAGATGATCCCTTTAAGTGTGTGAGCAAATGATCGAGATCAACAATTTTCTGGCGAGGACACTTTCTTATAAATCCTGTGACAATATATTTGCATCTCCATGTGGTTTACCATATAAACAGCTGATGAAGTCAGAGTAGGAGCCTGCTCATGTTTTCTGGGAGAAGCTCAGTGATATGAATAGCGTGTAAGCTAGCTCAGGCACTGCTCCATGTTCTGCTCAAACTAAAATCAAACTACAAGAGGACCCCCTGCGATTTGAGGACAGATCTCATCCATCTGTAGTGGATCATATGCCTGTTGGTGCTGTTACACCAGCCATCTGTGCATATAATGTAATATTATACACTATTCCTCTCTCCACTACCCCTCGTTCCTCTGTCATAGAGCCATGGGCCCGATCGTTTACACCGCTCATACTGTGTGTCACCAGGTCATTACGATTATTTCAGACAACCACCAATTAGCTGGCTTCTAATTAATCAGCACTTTCCCTGATTCCACTTGTCACACTAGTTTGGTCTATCACCACGGTGGAGCTGGACCAGTGATTTTATGATTGTCAGCTAAAGAGCATGCAATCCATCTTTGCTGATTTGGACCATATCCTAATGGGGCTGGTTGTTTTGCAGTGCTCCTCTCTCTGTTCCTGCTGGTGTAAACATGCAATTTTTTTATATCATTTGATTTTTGGTAATTTTTGATATCTGAGTGTTTTTGTGTTTACTGCTTGTGTATTGAAAATACAGTAGTGCATTTTTCTCATGCATCATTGTTTGTAGTACTATTTCCAAACCATACTATTCAGTTGTTTAATGTACAGTACTACATTCAGTTTCCTGCCTAGAATCAAAAAAGTTTAAGCTTAACTTTCATGTGTGAATGGGTCTCACCAGTCAGAATTAAGTATTAAATATATAGACAGGAGGTTGTATTAAGGTAAAAATGGTGACCAACACACAATCATAACATGAGCATGATAACAGTTGTTGGACAGTTCTATCCACAGAGAATTGTGCAGCAAATTAAAGCATTTATTTCAGCATTAGTGGATCTAATTTCTAATCCTGCCAGAATCACCATCCTACAAATGTCAGTACTTTGCTGCACACAATGAGCTATATGCATTAACACATAGTAGCCCATCTAATAATAATTCAAGATGCGAATGAAACGTTGGCTCGATGTACATAAGTGTTTGAACCTAGATGAAAGAGAAGAAGACCAAAGTAGTTCATGATTTGATCACTCCATCAGTGAAAATAGCTTGCTATGCTAATCATTTCAGAAGACATGATATGAGCCCATGCTGACTGATGAGTAGTGTTGTCTGTAATTATATCTAAATTGATTTATGGGGATCCATTTCCAGAACGCTCTGGCTGCATGTAAGGTTGCACCTGTTCAGCCAGATGAAGATATAGATAGAACACAAGGTACAGAGCGTATGTACAATACACATGGTATATCAATGGAAAGGCTGCATAGCAATACAGCTTGCATTGCTATGTATTTTATTCATATGACCACCTGTTTTATGTGCTGTTCAATACAGTAAATAAACGTTGCATCAGATATGGGCTTTATGATACATATACTCACTGGATGTTTAATTTAATTTTTGTCTTTTTTTAAGGTAATATCAGTAATAAAATAAGTCTGTTATCTTTGTACATTTATTTCAATTACAGTAACAGTTTTCAGTGAAGCATTATGTAGGCTGATGAAAGATTAACGGTGCTGACTTGGCGTATTCCTGGACGGGAACACTTGTGGTTGCAATAAAGTTTATGTTACTTCATTCTCAGTCAGTTGCATTTTAATACTGTGCTGTCGGGGCCGTTCACAGGGTCAGTGCAACCTTTCCTGTCACGGAGTCACTTCTCGGTTTTAGCGGAGAGCGAGTTACAGCAGGGTGGGCTTTTCACATTAAAGACCAGTGGAAATCTAAAAGCAGTATGGGAAGCGAATCCTGGCATGTGGGTCGGCAGCCGCTGCATGTTCCAGATATCGTCACATCACATGAAGATTCCTCACCGCACACATCAATCTCTCACCGGGATGACTGTGTTATAGTGTGTGCTACTACGTGTGTGTGCTCCTACGTGTGGTACAGTGTGTATCAGCAGGAGGGTGTTTGAGTGTGGATATGTGGCCCTGGCTGATAAAGAGAATTGAGAATTGTGTTTTGTCATATTCAGAAGTAGTTTTCTGAGCATTAGTGGGGCCCCCATTGTTGAGCATTGTTTCTTTAGTCACCATTTTAGTCAGAGGAACAATCTTCTTCAAATCGTCACCACTGGCGTCTACCCTTTCAGGGACATTCCTTTGTGGCTATGCAATTATGAAGTTGTGAAAATAATAATGTCAGGATGGAAATTTTGAAAGATTCCTTCAAGATTATTCAGCTTTCAATATATTTTGCACTCTACCAAATAAAATATGGGTCATAAATAATCAACGGTTTCAAGGTCACTTGTGCACATGAATGAAGAAGAGGATCTTTCACTTGCACTGATAAACCACTGTAAACCAGCTGGCGTGGCAAACATGAGCTTAGAGATGTGTTATGACATTAACTCTGGGGGTATTTAAGTTCATATATATTACACAGATATCTCTCACTGATGTTTTTCAGGGCTGCCAGAGTCTGAAGTTACCTATAGGAGCGCTTACATTTCTGATGCTCCTCCCCTCTTCACATTCACACAGTTATTTTCACTCACACCTGGGATCTGCCCCGTGCAGCCACAGTCTTCCTCTGTGTGCCTCTGAGCCACTGTGGGTTCATTACTTTCCTCCATCCCGCTGTTATCCATCAACATTTCTCTGAAATTGAATGGTTCGCCGTTTGGTCACAAGCGTGCTTCTCTAACCTTTAGGCTACCACCGCTGTCCCCATCCTTTCAGTCTCAGCGAGCCACAGCGTAGGAATGTGAAAGTCAAATAAAAGTGCTGAGGAATCAGAGAGAGCTGGGTTGTGGGAGGAGGTGTGTAAAAATGTACAGCACCAGAGTTCACCCTGTTTTGGCCAAAGATACACTCAGTGATATCCAACGCCAGAGATTACATCTTTTTCAAAGTAAATAAATGGAATTATGATGTTTTTCTTGGCCGTCCACATTGTTTATAAAAAAGCGGAGAGAGAAGTCCGTTCACACTTAAGGTGATAACTACAGTGGGCCTTTGTGAAGGCCAAGTGCTGGCTCAGGCATGATAGTTTACTTTGGAGGCTGAAATTGAGCTCAACTTTGTGTGCAAAGTTGTCAGGGTTTGTACCTTTTTTTTCATTTTTATTTTTATTTTTTTTTTAAACAGAGTATAACCGGTTTGTGAACCTGTGTGTGCATGGTGTGCAGCTAGTAGTTGAGCGTTGTGACATTTGGGCATGTGAGTATTTATAAAATATGTATTTTATAAATTGTAAGGGAGATTTTTTTTTTTTTTTAAGAGTAAGAACATGTGGTGTTTTTGTTTTTTTTGTTTTTTTTCTTTTCCACAGTTTCAAAGAAAAAATGAGCCCCGACTTTGGCAAGGCGCTGCCTGAATGATGGATGTATTTCTGAAGCAGAACAGAAAAGACCTGAAGTTGATGCTATTACAAAATGCTTACTAAGAGTAATTCAGTAGTGATTTCAGTAGTTGTGTATATTTAGCCAGAAAAAGTGGCCAATAGTCAACTAAAATATCCAACTGTGACCTAGATTTATTCTGGCTGATTCAGCTCGCAGTCAGAGCACTGAAAATCTCGTTACCACAATAGCTAGTTTTTTTCCTTTTCAGAGGTGGAATGGCTCTCTTCACACCAATATAGACAGATATTGTCACCACCACAGGCCTCCGCATCTTTTCAGGGACTGAACCTGACATGCCTCCACGGCTGTTTACAGATAAAGTCTCTGATAAGAACTGACAGGTCAATAAAAGCGGAAATATCATCAGCTTCGTCATTAACCATGGCCCTGGCAGCTGCCAAAATATCCCCCATCGTGTTGGCCGGCTCCTCTCCAAACATCACCGCCCGTCTTTTTAGAAAGGTGCTAATTTTATGACCCCGCAACGCTTAAACCCGCAGATGCGTAAAAGTCCGGTGCCAATAGACCCGACTGAAAAACTGCGCTGCTCGTCCCTGATTGTGGTGATTCTGGTGGCGGTGATGCTGACATGGCTGCCTGAGCGCCTTTCCACATATCACCCTGTCACTGACTGATAACTGAGTGCCCAGACCAACTCAGTACTGTCTCTCAACACCCTAATACATCGAGGTGTTTACTGACAGTCTTCACACGTGTATTACAGTAGGTCACGCTGCTGTAGCAGCCCACTCTAGCAGCACTCTTACTATGAGCACACACTAACTTTTATTACTGATAATCTGTAAATGTGTACACACTCAACTTTATTTCTTCTTTCCTGTAATACCAGAGAAGCTGAAGCACAGAGCAATGTGTGGGCTTAGGATTTTCATGTTGTGACATGACATTTTTTGTGTGTGTGTTTTTAAGCTGACTAGGATTAAACAGAAATTTCAGTTAGATCAGCCAGAGTCTGTTATTTAATAAAAAAAACAACTTTGTGTTGTAAGTGTTGTTAAAGTCCAGGGTGCTGTGGGACTCCTTGTGTCCTCCGGTGGGGCAGGACACCAGGCAAATTCTCCTGGTGTATCAGGGAGGCCGGCTGGTCGAGAGACGAGGTTGTTTTGTGGCTGTCCGAACCTTTTGATGTTCTATTTCAGCGCACACTTGAAAGACCTCTCTGTCACATTAATCAGGGCAGCAGTGAATGCCAGGCAAGGTTTTCTGTCAATCCAGAGGCCTCTGCCTCCACCGGCAGCGATTTATTGGGAAAAAAAGTGGCTATATTTGTAGCAGCAACCTTTCGTCCGACCTCGCCAGCTGATGTCAGTTAATTATTTGTACCCTGAATCTAATACTTTTTCCCCTGTGCCAAAACTCTGGGCATAGGGAATCGAGATCCCTGCACATATAGATAGAAACACACATACACACTCCTAAAACTCAGATGCAAGTGCACACACACTGACGCACAAACAAACACTAGCAGATGCCGTCTCTTACTGTCGGTCAGTACATGCGGAAAATCAGACACTCCATCCATCTGCTTATGTTATTCCTAGCAACCAAAGTTATGTTGCTATGGTAAAGATCTCCCCACATGAACTTGTCAATCAAGCTACAGTGACTTAATGTTTTTATTGTATTGTCCTCCCTCCCCACATTTGTCTTGCTTCCCTCATTTGTATTTTTGTTAATTCCCACATTGTGGTTTCACCACCTCATCAGGTGCACAGTGTTTCTGTTTACAGCTTTCGTCTGCTAACTTTAGATGCCTCCGCTCTGATCAAAGCATGGCCGTGAGTCAGAGCTGAGCGAATGAAAGCAAAGAGGAAGAACTTAATGTTCGAGCCTGAGGGCCAGCAGCATTTCAGGATCTCTGAATGAATAATAGCATTGGTCTAGAATATAAGGACAGATTATAACTATGCACTTCCAATGGGCGCTGGCGAACAGTCACAGTACTGAATTGATCAAAACTTGCGTGTAACAAACTGAAAAGGTGCTCTGTTCGAGCTGTACGTCATGGTGGGTAAAAACCACATCTGTTTAGACAAATGTGTGATTTAGTGTTGTGGGTTTAAGGGAGAAAAGCCAGGAAAACTTGATAAACCACACAAATCCACCATAACCGCAGAAAGCCTCCGTAAACTAGAGTAATGCCCAAATGAAGTGTGAGAAAAAGGAGGAAAAGAATGACTTTGTAATACCTTTAACGACACGGTTTACTCTAGGATGAGTGTCGTGTTTCCTCGGAAATATTGCCGCGTCCAAAATGTGGGGTGGCATTTGTCTCATTTTGCACGCTGACTTACGCTTTGGTATTACACTGGAAATAGTTATGCTTGGATTTCAAGCTGCTGTGCTATTGCACTGACCCTCTTTCCCTTCCATTAAAAATATACTGTTCTCCCATAGTATGTGTTTATTGGCAAGGAAGGATTTCTGAGGAGCAGTTTCTATTTTTATTTAAGACATTGCTCAACGCAGAGCACTTGTTTTTAGTTGTGATGACAATATTTGATGAATTATCACATGCATAGCATACACACTTTGATCTGTGATTTGCAGTGTTAAAAAGGAACTACAGTATTTTAAGTACCTGAGGGGAATACTCCGTTATCTTATACATAAACAGGCCAGTTCTGACTTTAAACAACTTCTGATGTAGGATATGTATTTTTATTTTGTTTTATTGTAGTATTCAGTGGTGTAAAGTAACTAAGTACATTTAACAACATACTGTATGTAAGTGCAGTCATTTTGGGGTAGTTGTACTTTGCTTGAGTTTTTTTTTTTTTTCTTTTACATTTTTTCATTTCAAATGGAAACTTCAGTACATTTATTTAATGACCATTATTACTTTGATTTTACATTTAAACATATGGTCAGTTTCTAAACTACAATGCATTATTACAGGTTAAAGTCCCTGCACATCCCACAGGTGTTTAAGTTATGTGGCTGATTAGCCCTGCTAAAGGTGGGAATTATGAGAAGTCAATAAGACTGAAGTTGTTTTTCATCCTTGAAGTCATGAAAAGGGGCTCAAAAGGGGTCATTCATACACCTTCACATGTAACAGAATATTTTTACATTCTTTTATTTCAGTAAAAAAAAACTGTTCTTAGATATTTAGTGTGTCTCCAAAAGTAATCCAAAGAAAATACAATTAAATTTGAAAAAGAATTTAGTGGTATCTCACAGTGACTGTTGATCTTAATTAATTAATCTGGGTGAGTCGCAACAGAGATGATGTCCACTGCTTGTTTTTTGTTTTTTTTTGTCTCCGGCTTAAGGAGGCAGAATAGTAACAGGTGGCTAAATCACAATGACGTTGATGGATTTCTGGGAAGGCCCAGGGACCGACTGCACTGCCCAGTCACACCAGCAGGATGTGAACCTCAGCTCGTCATGGACAAGCTGCTGACCTGTAACAACATGACCTTGCTCTTTGATTATACAACCACGACTTGACACGTATGGCCTCAGGAGGGATGTAATGGAAAAGTTCTCAGCGTTTCCTGAAACACTGTTCCCACTGCAGGCACGGCTGGTGCGCTTGGCGGCCTCTGCTTTCTCTTTGTAACTTCACAGACCCTGAATCTTAGCCGCTTCTATAAAACCGGCCTTTAAATGCGATGCGGGCAGCAGGTGGGGGCTCCATGCCATGCAAGGAATGCCGAGCAGGGGGAAGGACTCTGTGGGGGCTTAAAGATGCCCGTTGGCACTGCGGTGGAGACCTCTGCGGGGCTGCCCTTTAAGGCTGCATGGCCGGTGAGAACGAAGCTTGAAGTCTCTACATGTGAACCTGTCACTCTTGCAATCTGGAGGCTTGGCGGGGAGGAGGGGTGTGTGTATAGGGGGTGGATTTAGACCATTAGTTCTGGGCTGTCCAGGCACACACTCACATGTGTGCGGAGAGTCACTGAGGTCTTTCTGCTAATTATAGGCTGAAATCTGACAGAGAAAAATTAGAGGGAAAAGGGACAGCTGCAAAGGTCCTGTGGACGACGGAGGGAAGAGGAGAAGCGAAGAGAAGGGTTTTTGATTTCTCGCTAAATCCTCAAACCCCCTCCTTAAACCGAAAAACAAAATTCAATCATCTTGGTGTCCTCCTCGCTCTCTTATCCCCTCTCAACACAACCCCGCCGCCTCCCTCGTCCTCTCAGTCAAGAGGTCAGGGGTCAGTCCCAGATGGGATCACCATGGGTTTCATGGGATGTCCCATCTTTTCCCTGAACTAATGCCATTTCCTAGGGGAAGCTTAGCCAGCAGCAAGAGAAGAACTCTGAGACCTCCCCGGTGTGAATGTGGTCAGATCATCAACCACTATCGTATCACACACACACTGACACCTGTGCGCACACTCAGAATATTGCATACTGTCTCTATCATAGGTCTCATAACATGTACAAAATTAACTGAACAATAATTGAACCAAATAAACTAAAAGTCTTGGATGGTACTCGTCTCCAGTTTGTTTCCACATGAACAGTCAGACCAGTTGATCTGTGTCACTGTGTCTGTTTCTAAATCAGATACATGACATGTTTTATTCCAGAACCACAACAATTAAGTCAAAATTAAGAGAGACTACTGTCAACACTTCATTAACAAATAGGCAAAGCAGGCAACTGCTCTGGGGCTGCAGATCCTCAGAGGCCCCAAAGGGCCCATACTCATTGTGTCTCACTTGGTTTGTGGTACAGTAATGTGATTAAATACAAATTTTCTCAACAAATAACCTTTACTGACCCAGAACAAGTTATGATAAAACACTTCTTTCTTGCAGAGAGCCTCCGACATTAACTTCTACATTGTGTGGGTTCTGTAGCTTTAATACTATAGGTCTTAACATGGGTCCGACAGGGTCTTGTCTTTTGTCTTATGGTGTGTGAAAACTAAATGATGAATTTAACCAAATGACCACAAACAGATGGTCAAAGGGCTTCACAGCCAAATTTGATCCCCCTCTTGAAGATCAATCATGCCATGATTACTTTGTGTTTATGTAAAGTTCATATGTGGCCAGCAGCAACTTTATTTGATGAACAATCTTTTATCAAGTAGTCACAAACAAACTTGATCTTTAGAGGTCAGGTCAAGGCTTATCTACTCTGTGGTGCAAGGTCACAGACTATTAACTTGACTCATCCACTAGAAGGGCTTAATTAAGGACAGCAACAAATTTTCTCATTCACTTTTATCCATTTGGATTCACTGTACTCTGAAGATCCATAAATGAATTAAATAAAAAACACACACACACACACACACACACACACACACACACACACACACACACACACACTCTTGGTTGGTTAGCTCAGCTTCCCCACAAAAGTCACACAAACAATCAAAAGTCTGTTTAGTGCTGGGGAGTATGTTACTCATCTCACCCTTCATAATGTGCTAGTGTGCAAAATGTTTCTCAATGTCGGTGTAATATTGTAAGATCATTATCTTGTTACAGGGGTTTCTGTGAGAATGTCATGAGCTTGCCTTACAGCTGAGGCACAGTAGCCAAGTTCAGATTGTTTCCCTCCTCAGCCTGATTGACAGGTGTCCAACAATCCACCTGGCTTTGCGCCGGAGATCCGAAGAAGCCGAGCGGAGGCCCCAGCGTAGTCGGGGCTGACCTTGCCCTGCTCATCAATAGCATTCATTGCTCCCAGGCTGTGTGTGACAGGTGCTCGGGTCCAAACCTCTGCCCTGGCCCCCCAGACCTAAATCCTGCCCGTTTTTATTGGTCCTTCTGCCTTTCCCCTCATCCCTGTTTCCTCCAGGGATATTTAGGAGCGAGGCTCGGGTCTCCTCTGGCTCAAATTAAATGCCTGTGGTTAATTAGCTGAGGTTGCTATTACCAGCAGAGGTGGAAACCCTTACCAGTGCACCCAGGCCTGGGAACACTGGGAGCTGTGTGGTCTCCTCGTCTGAAAACAAGACAGCATTTGTAGTTTCTCATTCCTGCCCCAAAACTTTAACGGGACAAACTTCCAGGCCTGTTCCCTCATCCTGAGTCAAATGCATCTGAAGTTCCTGCTGGCTGCAGAGAGGGCAGAAGAAGACTCACATCTCCCCCCTAGTGGCTGCCACTGAACATGCATCCCTGCAACACAACCGCAGGTTTAGATTCATTCATGCTTGTAATCATAATTTATCTGCAGTGAAATTCCATGTAATCAGCACATTCGTTTTATTTGCTCAAAAAAAGCTCCACATTTGTGTAATTGTGTATGTATATATAATTTAATATATTTAATAATTATCATTAATAAAAGATTTGTTTCAAAATGTTAAAGAATGAAGTATGCACAGATTCCATGGCATTTGACAGCAACATCTTACTAAATGTGACAAAAAGACAAATGTATTTGTAGTAGTAGTAGTAGTAGTAGTAGTAGTAGTTCTATTTTTTTTCTTCAAAAAGGGAACATCTTCCATAAATGGAGCATGAACATGGAATTATAACTTTAATTATAAATAGTCCCTCTTATGTTGGAGGACAGGCAGGATCTTTGTGGCGCTGCCTTACGCAGCATGTGTTAATGGGTTTGAACCAGTAGCAACATGTACACAATACCTCTGCAGCCCTGTGTGCTATTTAAGGTTGTTGACCCCCCCCCCCCCCGAAAAAAAATTCTACTCTTGTTAGAGTAGAAAAAAATAATTAAAGTTAAACATTATGTGAACTTTGTGAAATTGAAATTTACCATTGAAACTAAGAATAATATCACAGCAGTGTGTAATATTTCTGCTGCTTCTGCTACTGAATATCAGTTACTGCACATTTATAATGTATGTAATTAGACTAACTTTATTTTAATACTGCGTGTGTCATTTGTGTCCAATGGGGGACATCCCAGTTTGTCTCCTGGCCTTTGCCTGTTGTGATACTGTAGTGGTTCCTTGGTTACAAAGCTGGACCTGTGTTTATCCCTAAACGTGCCATCTAATGCACAACATTTCGGTAATGCTTGGCCCGATCTCAAGGCCTCGGCACACCGGGGCTGTACTGAGAACTTTGTCTCATGCTTACACAATTCATAAAATGATATTCAGTCAGCAGTTAACCCCCTCTACATTTATACTGCTGTCACAGGATTATAGGATTCAAAATGAATGTTCGGTGGAGCAGCTCTCGTCTCTGAGACCAGTGCACGGAAATTTCACTATACAGACGAAAGGGTTGTTATGTTGTTCTAAATTATTTATTCCTCTATGTGCTGCTGGCTCAGGATGTCAATTTATAATGATGATCACTGCAGTGAAGCGTGTATATCCAGATGTCCTCTGCGAATGTGTGTGTGTGTGTGTGTTCTGGCTGAGGTCTGAGGATCCTGCTCAGCCTCACTGCTCCTTTACAGACCTTGGTCTGTCTGCAGAGACACCTCCACGTCTTCCAGCTGTTTAACCTAAAATACATCGTCCTCCTGGCCTGAGAGCGCTGGAGGAAATTTGGGATTTGTTCAACAACGTTGCCTTTCCAGGTTGCTCTCTGGCAGTACTTCTCTCTTATCTTCCTGTCCAGATCTTTTTCACCCTTGGTTCTGCTTCTCCACGTATTTGTATTTCACTCCATCTCACTCCGTCTTGTTTGCTCTTTCTGCCTTTTGTCCTTTTCTTCTTTCTCGCCTTTTGTCCTTATCCACATTCTCTGCGTGTCTGCTGAGGACATGTTATTTAATTTAGCCTGGAAACACCATCATAACCCCCAACAGAGAGGGAATTCATCAGTGAGATGAACTGGATACCCTGGCACAAGGTCAAATGCTACATGCAAGTGTGTATCTTTGTGTAGAAGAACCACAGTTAGAACTGATGATCACCATCTGACAGACCAAACCTTCTCAGACCAAACAGACCATATTTGTCTGGGCTGTTTGCTCAGTTTGACACAGAAAGTCATCCCATCTTAACACTCGAAAGTGTGAAATCAATCTTTAATGCTGTATAAAGTTGCTGTTTAAAATAAATGCTGCTGTGACCTGTTGATCTGTAAAGTTCAGTGCACTGTGTAGTGTAGTCACATTTACTCAATCAGCCTTCACTTTGGGATTTTCTACATCTGTGAATTACTGATCTCAAATCCACCTGCAGCTCACTCTGAGCAGGCACTGGGAAAGTTTATGATTTGAGTGAACTGACTCTTTAACACTGCTGACAGGATTCCCAGTTATGTCAGGGAAGAGATGTTGTGCTACACTTCATTTCACTTCTCGATAACTCTTGCTTTGCATCTCTGTCATGTCATGTCCTGCAAGGTTGTTAACACTGTTTAAAGCGATGTGTTGCATTTACATGTTTGCACTATAGTGTCATTTATCTTACATTTCCAGGAGCAAAACAAAGAAAGGGAAAAAATAATTTTCCTATTTTAATTTTCTTAGAGCTGAAAGACAAAAACCATCCCTCTGTGAAAAGATCTGTATCACTCACAATGTGTTTCATGTATATTGTTTTTAAATTCCTCCAGCTTCACCGTCTCCCTTGTTGTGCGCAGCCAGTGCTGCTGTACGGCTGTACTGTGTGAGAAGTTGTTAACACTGTTATTCCTAACCCAGATGAAGGCTGAGGGGCTGGTTGTTCACAGCCCTGAAGCCTCTGCGGCATCCTTAGGGACCAAAGCCGAGCGGCCTCCACATGACCAACGGCATTAACTCCTAACACCTGTGGGGAAAGAACAAAATAGACTAGCAACTCGCAGCGGTTAAATATGAGGGGCGATAAGTCTTGTGACTTTGTGCTGATCAGGGGCATTCCCTGCCTCTTACATGTGTTTTGTGTTGTGTGATGACGTGCTATGAGACCAAAGAAGAAGACGAAAACCGGTCATAGTGAATCCTTTGGATTTAAAGTCTTCATTACGTCCAGAAATATAATCACGTATAACGTTTCACTGGGATCAGACAAGTAAAATTGCGCCTAATGTCCAAATCTTTCAGAGATGGGGTGTCTGAGACAAACATGAGCATGATAAATTGGTGTTTTACTTCACTCACATACTCTGATTCTTCGGATGCATGTCTTGTAGATTAAGACAGACCACAAACTCATGTAACCGGACATATCTCTAGCCTAAGTTATGGCAAAAACACTGTGATCATCTAATGCGACATGAACCATTGTAACAATGTGCAGTCTGTTCCCAGAATCGATATTAATTTGTTAATGTATTTATATCTGTGTGAGACTTTAATGTGTTTGGGACAATGGGTGATAACGTCAGTTTGTGCATCTGTGCTGTGTGTTAATTCTGAGTAGGTGTGGTCCAGTAGAGCTGTCCAGAGCTGCAGAGAAATGTGAAAGAGCAGCAGGGCGCTAGGTCTCTTACGTGTTAATGGCAGAGCTCTGTAGGGAATGTACCAGCAGGCCAGAAAGGGTTAGTTCACCCAAATTAAAATCAGGCCCATTTTCCCTAAGGTGAATGGAATTTCATTTGTGTTGTTCAGTCCATTGAAAAATTACTCAGGTTCTTATTATTGATGGACTATTTCAGAGTAGCTCCATTTGTACTAAACTTGCTAATTCACAGTCAAATCACTTTCAGTGTCCGTCTTTACTTAGCGTGTATCTACTAAGTTATATCTTTTGTAATATAACTCATGTCTGGAGAACCTCTCTGTGCACTTGTGGTAGACTTTTCAAATGATCCTCCATTTTTAACAATAGGGTTAATAAAAATAAGGTATATTCATTATGAGGGGGGTTTCTAGCAAAAGATGCTACAATAGCTCTCCCTAAGGCAAAAGAACTACAAAACTACAAATGCATATGGACTGTAAGATCATCAGGCAGACAGGCCTGAACTATGTCCTCCAAACTGCCATATTACCTCCTGAGGCTTTATGTTATACTGCAGACCCTATTTTATTGTGTGCCTGGTTTTCCCCTTCACTGAGTTACTGGTGTTATTAGAGCCAAGCTATACTGGACCCCTTGCTGTCGATTAGATTATTAGATTATAGTGAATTACATCAATGTATTTTACCAAAAGGAAGAGTGGAATCTTTTTCCCTGCCCCTAGCATGTTTCCACTTTCTGCCTTGCAAAATCCCACAGGAGTAAAGCTGCGTGTGTTTGCATGTGTGTTGCATGCACAGGCATTCCTGAATGTGTGCGGACACATGCATGTGTGTTGCTACTCTGAGTGTGTGACTGCGTATGTACATTGTGTGTGTCTGAGAGGTGCTCAGCTCTCCCCAGCTCGTTAGGGACTCTCTGCTGGGATGGTAATGGCTAATGTATCCTCATTGTGCTCTATTGCGCGTGCAAAAGGCCTTCATCCAAAAACCACTCGCTTTCACGCAGGCCACCTCAACTGGAAGCATATGGCAGCTTGATGTATATGTGTTTATTAGTGTGTGCACGTGAGTGTGAGCTTGTCTGCGTGTTCTGCATACCTGAACATGTCGACTGATTCATACTGTGGTGTTTCAGTGAGATTCAGTTGCAGTCACAGGAAAAGTTAAATTTTTTGTGTGTTGTATTTTTTACAAAATTTTTTAAACATACAAGACAAGTCTAAAGTGATAGATCGTATTTGAAACGTGAGTTTTGTGTGTTTGCGTACGTTTCTTTAGTACATGCATGCGTGTGTGTATGTGTGGGCTTCAGTGCACTCAGCAGAACTGAAGTATGAAATGTGACAGGTACGTTCATAGGAGCCTAAATCCAAACTCCATCTGCCTCTGTGTGTGTACACACACACACACACACACACACACACACACACACACACACACACACACACACACAGGTCTTCTCTCACCACTCTTTCTTCAGATATCATTTCTCAGTTCTTGACCAGTTCCTTCCTTTCTTCCTCTCTCTCCCCCCTCCTTCAAGAACACCCCTCCTCACATATCCACATTCTCTATGGCCTGGTGGTCTTTTAAGTTGCTTGGATATGCTTGTTTCTACTTTTTTCACTTCCAAACAAGGTTGTTTAGATGCAGCATTCTGACTACACCTAGAGATTGGAAACTGAAAATGTTGTACTGATCATAAAAGGTGTCTCCTTGCAGGGATTAGTCAGAACCAGTTACACCCAAAATCACACACACTCACACTCACACATCCTCTCAAATCCACATTTGCTCTTAAGCATACTGTACACTCAATCTCTTAAACACAGGGGCAAACACATGCTGTCACACAAACACACAGTCCTGCACTCAAAAGTTAGGAGTTTGAGAGGCAGCCAGGCTGTGAGCGCTGCAAGGCCACATGATGGTTGGAGGGAGATTTGAGAAGGCTTATCTGAGGATAGATAGAGCGGCAGACTGCAGCTGTGCTGAAATGATTTATATCAGCAGAAACACACACACACACACACACTTTTTGAAGCCCATACCCACAGACGTGTGCATATGTGTGTGAAACACAAGTGCATGTTACTGCAGTAGAATTGCACATGACACGAATACTTAACTGTAAAATCGATTTGCACATTTGTCTGTGACGGAACCTGAATGATGTGAGTAGATTATTACCTTTGTTTAGTCACAGTATGGAAAAGAAGAATTTATTGTTCTCTATCTCTGCAGATGTTCATGGCAAGATTTCAAAGACCAATTTGAGCTAACTTCATCACAAAGAAAGACTTATGTAGTTTACTGTGTATAGTTAGCACAGATAATTAGGGATGTGTGGCCCTTTCGGTGTTACACAGTCAGGTTAAAAAAAAAAATAATATTGCCAAAATTATGTGGACAGCTCTGTCCAACCCTGTCTCTTAGAAATTATGTTCATATACTACAAAACTGTTTTCCCAGTTGCGTTGTGGTGGCAATGTAATCACTGACTGGATCACATTTCTAATAAATAAAGTGTTATTAACAGAAGCAGGGTGGCCAGGAGCGAATGGTAGATGTATAAAGTGCACGGCTGTCACACCAGAGACAGTCTCAGATCCACAGTCCCGTCTGTGGTTGAGCAACAAAAGCATGAGGGCAGATCGTGGTTTTGGTGACATGTAAGTAAATGAGTTGTGTCTGAAGTCACTGAACTTTTTATATTTAACCAGACTTTCCCTGACCTTAGCCAAGTGCTGTGAGAGGCCAAACATAGCCATAAAAAAAAAGTTTAGTAATGTTGAAATCACTACCAGTGGATGTTGCACTGCAACATGAGATATTTTGAAAATGATGATCAAATATGATGAAAAATTTAGATCTGATTACCAGTGATGCTTTTGAGAAGCATTCTGATGTCAGGTGTGAACTGTAATCCGTGTTAACTGGGTTTAGACACAATCCGGAGACACGGTACCCGGATACAAGATACAAGGTCTGAAGAGCAGTTAGCCTGACAGGGCTGATGTCCTCCTGGCAGAGGAGACTGAGTGACGCCACAGATGGATCTCTGTGGTGATGCTGTCAGCACACTGAGATCTGTCACGTTCACAACACTTTCACACCACATCCACACTTTCTCAGTTACCCAGACGTCATTTTGTGAGGCCTTTTGACAGCTCGCACACTAACGCGGCCGCTCTTAGCAGACTGCTGCACCAGGCAAAAATGACTAAGAGCACAAACTCTGCTCGCAGCCTTTATATCAAATCTCTGAGCCCTTTTGGTTGGTGCCTGCCAGAGTCACAGATCAACAGCAGTCATGAAACACGAAATGAACTTTAAATGAGAATTGTAAACATAAACGCAAAGAGGTCTTAGAAACCTTGACCTCAAGTTCACCTTATTGTCAGAGTTGGCTTTTGGCTTTTCAGAAGTGATGTGAGGGAGGAAGCGTTCAGCATCACACCACTGTTTTTTTGTTCTTTATATACCAACATATTAGATTTCCCTCCACCCACAGTCAAAAGCCAACCATTTTCTAAAGCCTGAGTTTAAATACTATTTGGGATGTACCATTAAACTTAGCTACAGGGGAGATTATTGGGCACATGTATACTGAGAAGATATCATTCCAATTATTTTATTACATTTCTTCTACAACCCCAACACTAAATTAAACAGCAGACCTTTTTGATTATGGGTGAGACATAAATAAGTAAATAAAAAAACAGCTACACAAAAAACCTTTCTAACCCCCAACTAACTCAGGTATTTGGTGGCATCCAACTGAAAGCAGCTGCCCCACATTTGGTAACTGAGGGCAGGTGCTTTAATTAGGATGTGCCCTCAAATATATATTTTAAAATCTTTTATGCCAAACGTGTTGTAAAATTGACTGTTTTCTTCAAATTTGTCTTGTATTTATGTGCAATCTATTTTTTTCTAAACGTAACATATGTTTTGTCAAAGTTGTGAAAATGTTTTCTTCCTTTGTTTGTGATTTGAGTTCTGTCTGTGACACAAACAACAAAACAAATCTCGAGATTTCAAATTAAGTTTGGACAAAGTCATTCTAAGTCACAAATAAATCCCAGGACTTGGCTACCAAGTCCAAGTCTTAAAACTCATTTTGTACAGGCAATTCATGTTTTTATACTTTTTTTTTTTTTTTTTTTAGAGAGTAACACTCTAACACAAGTTTACAGAATTAAGTTTCACATAGAATTCTTTTTTTTCCATTTTTGGGCCAAGTGTTTTGCACGTTGCTGCATTTTTTTTGTTTCAGAGCGAGTCTTCACGTGTGATAATCCGAGTCATCTTCTGCTTCTCTGCACAAACACACCTCTACCTCCTGCTGTGTACCTGTTATCAGGTGTTTGCTGCTTTCCTTCTTATGATGTTATGTATCTGTGGGTTCAGGGAAGATAAGTTCTTCTAACTCAAAGTCCTTGTGATGTTAGTCAGTCTACACCTTTGATTTCAAACACAAAGTCAGGGATGAACAAATGTCTTTTTTTTTCAGCTAAATTTAGCATTTTATTGCCTTTTATGTACATTCTTCTTTTGTTACTTATCTTCCTTCTATGAATGTTGGCTCTGTTGTCATGTGACATAACTATACTTCCATTTGGGCCAAGAAAAAAGTGGAATCAGTCTCAAAAAAATTAAATCACATTTGAACTTTTTAAAGAAAATGATGTATATATAGTATAATCTATGTTGTACAGTTATGGCAGTTGTTTTGCTGGGGACAGATTTCTCAGACAGCTCCTGTTTGGTGTGATGGAGTTTCAGCTCGCTGTGTGGTGTGCTCTCTTGGCAGCTGTAAAGGTGAGTGTTAGATATATATAGCTCTCAGTCCCAGGGCCCTACAGGGCAGCGTGGCCCTGGGTTTGGGTTACGAGGGGCTTAAAGTGTAAGTTAATAGAAAGTGTGCAGTGGCACAGAGATGAGCTGATGCAATGCACTTTCCTATTTTCACTTCCCAAAACCCTCCTCGCCCCTCTCAGAAGGAGCAAAAGGGGTTTTCGCTCTGATGCCATTAGCAGATGCATGTGCGTTATTTGGGAGAGGGGAATTGGACAGTCTCCATATACTGCACTATAAATATCCCTGTGACATTTATTGTACTCGCAAGGGTTCAGGTGCTAAAGCGCTTGGATCTTAGTCAATCCCTTTGTCTTTATTCATTGTTGTTGTTCAGTCACTTCTGAGGTGGATTGGTGTGGGAACGGAGACTAAGAGGTGATTTGAACACCTTGAAAAGATGGAGAGGAATCAGAAGTGCTAGGATGACACAAACATTTCAGTGGTTTATCACAGAAGTGAAAACATCATGCCTCTTTCGGAAAATATAATTTGTAAATTGTAAATGCAATTGCTACTTGTTGCAAAATGTATAAACCCTAGATAAAGAGATAGATAAATATTTGATAGAATTTAAGTGAAAAATTGATTTCAGTTTTTTATTTTGTTGTATAAATGACTGTTTTTATATCAGGCAGGATGATATAAAGTTAATTTGGATGAAAGGTGAATTCCTGAACGAGTCTTCCAACTGTGTTGTGTTCTTCACACAGGTGCATGAGATAAGTGTAATTCACAGAGAAAGTCAATATTGTTCATCCAGTCGATAAGACGTTACACAATCTGAACTCCATCTCTGCCATGCTCCAAGTCATTAAACTCTATGAACTGCCAGGAAACATTTTAATGCTGAATAGACGTTGATACAACAGCCGACACCAACCTCTGAAAATAGAAGAAAATGAAAGCTGAGATGATGTCCGTCATCATGCAGAGCTGTTCCACTGCCTAATTAAATTAGGATTAAATGTACTCTGTGATGACCGGTTTATTTAAAATGCCAAATCATATGACAGAACTGTTTTGTATCTCCTGCACTGCATCAAACGTTGTTGGCTTTTTCAACTATTTCTATTTGTCTTTGCTTGTTCGACCCAGACAGAAGCAGTTTTTACCTCCTCCTGCGTCCTGAGGAGAACGTTTACTTTCTGTCCCTCAGCTGTCCGGATACAGCATCCTCACAGACATCATTACTCTTAAAGGTTGACTGATAATTCAACGTGGATAACCTTACCACTAATCCCTCCCCCCTCCCTGAAAATGAGATTAAGGCTTCTCCTAGCATTTCACTAGGTATGCACATATTCACTATATGTTCTTGTCCTAGAATATCCACCAGCAGATCATTACTGAATTGAATGTGACATCTGGCTGTGGTGAGGGACATTCTATATGAGGTGCACTGATAGGCCATGAGATCAAGTGAGCATGACTGTATGTGTTTCTGTACTGTCTTGTACAGCCGCATGTGTGTGTGTGTGTGTTTGTGTGTGTTCATGCTGTGGGCAAGTATGTGCACAACTAAGAAGAAAGACAGAGCAGAAAGGTACCGAGGTATAACTGATTTTCTTGAACCTTAGTGCATCAGAAATACAGTGAAATCTGAATTTGAGGCACTATAACCAGTGGTTTTAAGCTGATTCTCTGTTTTCTTTTTTTGTTTTTGTGTGATTGATGAATTGATGAGTAGCCTTCATAAGGACAGACAGGACAAAGTAAAAAGACTCGAGGACAAGGTGTTAAAGAGATTTGTGTTCTCAACATTCAAAGAAACCAGAGCTCTCGTACACTTGTCCAGTGTTATACACTTACCTGGCCAAAAAAAAAAAAAAGGGTCAGACACTCTAATATTTTGTTGGACCGCCTTTAGCTTTGATTACATGATTGCACACATTCTCTGTGGCATTGCTTCGATAACTTCTGCAATGTCACAAGATTTATTTCCTTCCAGTGTTGCATTAATTTTTCACCAAGATCTTGTATTGATGATGGGAGAGTCGGACCACTGCTCAAAGCCTTCTCCAGCACATCCCAGAGATTCTCAACGGGGTTAAGGTCTGGACTCTGTGGTGGCCGATCCATGTGTGAAAATGATGTCTCATGCTCCCTGAACCACTGATGAATGCTGACATTGTCATCTTGGAATCTGCCCGTTACATAAGGGAAGAAAAACTCCATAGATGGAATAACCTGGTCATTCAGTATATCCAGGTAGTCAGCTGACCTCATTCTTTGGACACATAATGTTGCTGAACCTGTACCTGACCAACTGCAGCAACCCCAGATCATAGCACTGCCCCCACAGGAGGCACTAGGCATGATGGGTGCATCACTTCATCTGCCTCCCTTCTTACCCTGATGTGCCTATCACTCTGGGACAGGGTAAATCTGGACTCATCAGACCACATGACCACATTTCACTATTAAACATAGTCCTGAATTCTACTGTTGATTTGATTTCACGTTTAAGTGATGGCCGATCACGATCAGTCAGGATTTTTTTCAGACCACATTTCTTCCTCGAAGATGATGGTTCCCCACTATCCTTCCAGTGTTTAATAATGCGTTGGACAGCTCTTAACCCAATTTTAGTAGTTTCTGCAGTCTCCTTAGATGTTTTCTCTGTGTGATGCATGCCAACATCTTTGCAACGACCCCAGGATGTGTCTTTCGACATGGTTGTTTAAGAAATGAGAAGCTACTCATTGCATCAGTTGGGGTTAAATAACTTGTTGCCTGCTGAAAGATAATCGTCCATGCAGTAATTATTTGTTTAGTTAAATCCAGGTGGCGACTGTTTTTTTGCCATGCACTGTATTTTGGGCAGGTCCTCCCTCTTGAACCTCCAATTTGCGATTCACATTTATGAAATCTTCTCTCGTGCTACTTTACAAAGAACAACTGGTATTTTTGAAGTTTTAGAGATTTCTCACTTTATGAATTTGGTGTAAATATCACAGCCAAGAGCCACTGTATAGGCCCGAATCCACCCACCAAACTTGTGTTATAGAGCTCTGGTAAAATGGAGGACCCCTCTTCAGCCTGGTCTGGCAGATGGTCTGAATTACCTCACTGTATGGCTTAGGGTTCCCTTGAGATTCAGAGCAAGTATAAGTTGTGTGCAGGTTTTGTGTGGTCTCAGCCTTTTCCCGTTATTTCTCTCTTTCTCTGCTCTCAGATATCACTCCTTTTTCCTCAGTTAGAATAAGAGGAGAGTGGGGATTTGTTCATCTTAATTTTTCTCACTCAATGTTCCTTTGCTCTTTTCCCCGGTGCATCTTCCCCATTTCACTCCTCTTTCTCATTATATTCCCTTTCTCTTTCTGTACCTCCTTCACTTTTGTTCCATTCTTTCTGGACAAAACAGACATGTTTGCGATATTCATCTTGACAGATTGTACTTTTTAGAGGATGAGGAGTAGAAATTTGAGAGTGGAACTTCCTTTGGCTCCCTCGCCGTCCAGGTTTTTCCTGTAACAAAAAAAAAGAAGAAAGAAACTCCCTGATTTATAAAAAAAAGTCCTTTGATGACAGAGATGTACTTATAATAAGGAATGTGAGCATCAGAGACTCTCTGCAGCACGTGTCCACCACCTGTTCCCTGCCACAGACCCAATCTGAAATCACAGAGACTTTTCTAAAAGGCCCCTCTGTGTCAGATCAGGCAGATAGAGCAGACCCAGTGTAACATAATCACACCCTGTGCTGTCAAAAACATTATACGGCTTTATGCAAAAGTTTGGGCACCACTGCACAATTTACATATTTTGTTGATATTTGAAGTGAGAAGTGAATACAAACCATCTGCTGTGCTTAGATGTTAAAAATGAACCTTTCTTCAAAGTTAAAGCAAACTTTACTTTTTATTTCACAAACTTAAAAAATGGATAAAAATTAAACACAAATTGTGGCATGTGCAAAGGTTTGGGCATCCTTCTACCTGTACAACACTTAGAACTCATTAGGCCTCAGCTGACTTGTTAGGACTTTTAAGGCAGGTGAAGAATTCAAAATCGTCAGCCGACATTTACAGAGCTGATAAATTTTCTGAATCTTCAAAAGCACAGTGGACAGTTGTGAAAGTCAAAAATCAATGCAGCAGAACCAGAGACATTATCTTGCATTCTGCTTCCTTGTCAAAATCTGGTGCAGCCGGTTGATCTGAAATTCAGGTGTGTCAAGATCTCTTCTTTCTAACCCCACACCCCAATTTACAGCCAACAAACAGCCAACAAGAAAAAAAATTACAATTTTTTTTATTTAGAGGTCTTTTTCATTGCATCTGGCCTTTTTTTCTCCTGATTTCATGTTGTGGGTTAAAAAAAATGCGTTAACAAGCCCTGAGCTGACTTAGCCAACCGGCTTTCCATCCCTCAGCCCTTGTCAATGGATTATATGGACCCACAGAAAAAAAATCTGTTGTGTGTGTGGTTAGTGTGGTGGGGCAGGTGTAGTAGGTGAGGGTTTAATGCACAGAAGCAGATAATCAGCATCTTATCTCTTTATACACAGTGTTTTAATAAAGTATCACAAGTCATGTAAACAGGAGGACAGGTCGCTGAACAGAAGAGGGAAGGTGGGTTTTTTGTGTGTCTCTTTAAAATAAATACAATTATCTCTGCTTAGATCAGCTACAATATGAAAAACAAGTGAATACATCAGTAATATTAATACAGTAATAATCTATAAAACTGACTAAAATCTAAGAGGGGCCAATCTGCCTGGATGGATTTAACTGAAAATACTTTTCTAATTTTTCCGTAGTAAAAAATACTTTTTCCATTTCTGCTGTCTGGTTTGTGAGGAAAAAATACTGAATGGTTTGTGTTTTCAGGACAGGGACTACATGGGTTTCCAGGTTAACTGGCCAAAATGTAAGCAAGCCTGTCTTCACAGCCATGTGCAGTGATTCACTTGCCTGGTGTGAGCTCTTTGACAGTGGCTGAATGTAAACCTGTAAACTGAGAAGCTCCTTTGTGAGTCATCCTCTATAACATTAAAATAAAGCAAGCGCCTAATAAATAGAAGAGGGATGTGAGTATTTATTCACATTTATTCAGTGTGTTCTCTGGACTGTGTGTAATGGGGCTGGTTTCATGTTTCAGGTGTTTACGTGACAAGGCTTCACTTTGTGGGATTAATGAGAAGCTTGTTTGTTTTTTATGTTTTTGTGTACATGCTGCTTCTTAACACGCATGGATAAACATTAACATGTGTGCAGTTACCCGTGTGTGTGTGTGTGTGTGTGTTTTCAACAGAAATGAGCGATTGGTTTCTTGTGAGAAATTGCCTCAGTGTGAGCATATACATGTGTGCATGTGCATGTCCACAGTAAACTATGGGGGTCACCAGGGGGTCGACTGGTTGTCTCCTCTAGAATGTATTTGCTTCTGAAACTTCAAGGTCAGGACTAATGTTTTTCTCTCTGGCCATGTCCCTGAGGAGATTAGCTTGTCATATTTCACCTGTCAAACACTTAAAAAGGACCAGTGAGAGCCGGTCAGAGATGCCTGTGAGTCAGTGGGTCTCCTGAGGTCGCAGCTGCCCAACCACAACTAGTGCCACTGGAACTCAAAGGGAAGGGCATAGTGGGATGGGTTAGGTGGGAGTACACCCTCGGATACCACCTTTTAAAACATGATATTTGCCAGTATAATACAGACTGACCTTTAGAGAAGGCCTGCTCTGTCTGATATTCATATAGCATTTATTCAATTCATCTAATTGTGCACCCACTGTGTAGGCATCCTGACCAACCAGTAGGAGTCATTAATGTATCAAGGACACGATCCAACAACATAAATTTTGGTCAAAAAAAGTTCAAATCTGATATTGGTCCAAGGTACAGAAGGAAAATCAGCAGCTCCTTAGCATCAGATTCGATGTCACCAACTTCTGGTTCAGTCACTAGTCTTAGCAGCGCTTTCGACATTCGTGAAATTTCAGAGGGTGACAGATCCGATTCCAGCCCAGCAGGGTGTCTGTGAGTCAGCTTCTCTCGACAAGTTTCAGTCAAGTGTCCGTGCTTCAAGTCATCGCAGAGTCTGCATCCACAAAAAGCCAACTTCCATGAAACCATGGGCATCCACCTCCTCAACTCTTCTTCCAGGAGGCAAATGTGGTTTGTAGAGGGCCCCATGTTGTAGTAGATGAACTGAAATGCACAAACTCCCCAAAAACTGGGAAACTGAAGGTAGACAGTAAAGAAGAACCAGTGAAGAAAAACTAATGTTAAAAGCAAATATCCTTTCTGGACACATCACGTGCGACAGTTTAATTGCATTTGTTTAATTTATTTTAATAATTTCAAAATCTGAAGTCCAAATAGAGTTGAATGGAGGGCAGCTGGACCTGGTTGAAGATACCTGAAGATGTTTGTGGATTGCCTGTTGATATACGGTGGTTGATTCATTCTTTAGCTTCTCTTGTCCTTGTGCAAATCGTCCCAGAGCAAAAACTGACACCCCATATTGCTTCTGATGCACACTTTGGATAAGGGTGAGAACAGGAAGTTGAAGGCACCACGTAAATGTCTTTGTTCACTTTTTTTTTTTTTTGGAGATAACTACTTTTTGTAACGGTCCAGATGTGTCCTTTTGAGTCGGGAAAGGATACATGTAAAAGGAGGGATGGGAAGATGGAGGGAAGCAGAGTAGTGGGAAGACAGAAAGAGAAAAAGAGAGCGGAAGCAACATTTAAAGGCGGAAAAGGAACCAGGTAATAATTTTAGATGTCTACCTGGGGAATTCTACGTAATGACTTCCACAGATACGACATCCCGTGCACCTTCACCCCTGATCTTGTTGTATCCCATACAATCCCCCCACTCTACAACCACCACCCCCCCCAGTCGTCTTCTAGTCCCTTTGTGCCCCTCCATGAGGGGCGATGATGTCAGATCCAGTATTTCACAGCCAGGAGAGGGCGATGACATGGACAATTTGGCCTGTGAGTTCTCTCCAGCCTTGGACATGGTGTTACGATTACACGCTCCACTGCAGGTCCGACATGCCAGGGATGAAGGGGTGATGTTGTGTGTGTGTGTGTGTGTGTGGGAGCTGTGGTTGTAGACCTTTTAAATAACTTTCATAGAGTACAGCTCTATCTTTCTCTCTCCTCGTAAAACAGAATAACACAGATAGATGTCCAGAGGTAGAGTGAGGCAGAGGAAGATTACTGGAAACTCATTTCTCCCTCGCAGCAGTGAAGTCCAGCTTTCCCCGCCTTCACTTCCGGTCCAAATATCCTCCCACACATGAGCACAGTGCAGAGAAAGGAGTGAACAGTATATCACGCTGAACCAGCCTCTAATCTGCTCTCCAAACAGGGAAGGAGACAAAGGCAGACTCATTTATCTTTCGTTCTTTTTCTTTTTTTTTTTTTGACTTTTATAGCCAGTTTGGGTTTCATGGCCACAGCAGGTGAAAACCTGAGCAGGTTTACAGTCACTTAGGAGAGCTCAGAGAAAGGGAGAAGAGCAGCTGAAACCCCAGGGTTGGCCTTCAGGAGGGGCCTGGAGCACGGAGGAATTCAGCCTCCGCTCAGCTTCTGAGCCAAGGAAACCCCAGGAAACCCAGCAGAGATAACTGAGTGAGATATCTCATATGGAATATCTGAGTGCGATGAGAGAAGCCGTCTTTTTGGATGTAAAGCAACCTCAAGCAGGCATGATATTCATCCAAGCCTCAGGTGGTTCCTCTGCAACATGATAACTACATGTATGAGATTGTATGAGCAGTAGATGATGTCAGTGAGACACAGAGAGATTCCCCACAGAGACTCCAGCAACCAGAAGATGACACAAAGCATATGCTTCAAAAATCTGGGAAGAACTGTGAACACTTTCTTTAGGTTTAGTTTTTTTTCTACATTCAGTTGCTACTTTATGCTAATGGCTCAATATTTAAGAGGGCAGTTAATCAGCAGTCATTTTTTAGAGAACTTAGCAAAGTAACATTTTTAAAGTTGATAATTCATTTGGAGAAGTGTTCAGTTTAAAATGCCTTTTTTCCACATACAGCAGTGAGTCAGTGAGTCTCACCCTGAGCTACAACAACAATAACAAGTCTTTAATGGGAAAAGGTGTTTGGTTTGGGCTCACAGAGGCTGCCTGGGTGACTTTGAGACGACCTTTGCTGTCAGCACACAGTAAATAAGGAGGAAGCTGCATGTATCGAGCAGGCTGTCATCATATGTGGATAATTCGGTTCCTCTTGTTGACTTTCTTCTGTAATGTTTGTGTTTATGATAACCAGTTCAGACTTAAATCGGATTTTCACTGGTATTTTGTGTTACAATGTGAATTTGAACCACTTTTAGTTTATTTACAGTTTAGTTTGCCTTTCAAACACATACACAAACACTCATCCCAATAAGTACCTGGTTCCATTAATCAATCATCAGTCAGTGATCAAGCACTTTTATGTCATTGGGGGTGTTTTCAGGACCTAAGGGAGAGTTTGTTAAAGACACAAAAAAGTGGATGTTCCTCTCAGCAGGAAATCAATGACATCCTCAGTTTCTTCAAAATAAATAACTTCCTATTCTAAAGGCTGCAGAGGCACAAGGTAAAAGATCATCTCTTCCATGCACAAAGAAAATAAAAAAAATCAGCTTAAAGTTGCATTCACTCATGCACGACCCTGAACTTTTCTAGACAGGAGTTGTATGTGTGAATCCAATGGGCAACTGGACATTAAACTGACTTTACCCTGCCAGCTCCCTGGTGCAAAATCTGTTTAATATCCGATTGAGCCGATGTGTGCATAGGTCCGGTAATTGTCCGCAGAATTCACGGCGAGTGAGTGGGCATGTTGATTGATGTTTCTATCCTCTCTGTGCTGGTCCCCTGTATGTTCTACCCCGGCACCACCCCTCACCTGAACCAAACGGAGTATTTCCATTAGGTGTGAACATGTGAACACTGTCAAAGAGCCAAATTTAAGCTGCTGAGAAGATTCTTCTCATTTTAGATGGCTATAAAAATGACTTCCCCCTGTTGATAGTACCAGTATAAAAGAGGTAAAAAAAACCCCAAAAAAAACAGCCACCTTAAGAAACAGGACTAACATATTTCCACCTTCTCCATTTGTTTTTACTTCTGTTGCTGACTGATATAAATTCTGGTTGTATTATACATTCATCTTGTTTAGTTTGTCACTGAAAGCTCCCCAGTGAGACAATTCATCCTCAACCTTCTCTGCTATTGTTACTACTCGGATTAGGCATCCAGATAACTCGACACCTCGGCGGCCTGTCTGTCATATCTGCTGGTGACTGTCCCTCTTAAAACTGCCAGTATTAGTGGCTCCGCGGGAGTCTGCGTGGCCGGGCCTTGTGTGAATTCTCGACACTATTGCGGAGGTGTCACGTCCATGACGGATACATCAGACCTATAACGGTGAATTATCCGGCTCACAGGAATTGGCTGCCATACTTCATTCACAGGAATTCAGCAATGACAGCCCTCTCCCCATGGAGGAATAAACATGGAGTCCTCACTCACCACGTCTCTCTCTGCTCACACTTCTTCACCCTCAGCTCTGACACATCTGCTCCCTTCTACATACAGATATCAGCGCTGCTCAAGGTGTGTGCTGACAGGAGTAGGTGTGATCAGAGAAAATACAGCACAGGAAGTTAACGGGGTTGCTCGAACAGTTTATTGTTCGTCCTTTTAGTTCTATGTTAGATGTTTTGATTTTGGTGGGCTCGAAACTTATCACAGATTTAGTGTTCCTTCATATTTTCCTTTTGGAGCTTGGGAAGATTTCAGATTCCCGTAAATCGATCTCCAAAAACAAATGAATGAAAATCCCTGTGCAGAACCAAATCATCTCCGTTGTCTCATGTCAACAGTTTAATACGTTTTCAAGACACTTTCAGAGAACAGCGTTTATTCATGTTAGAATAGGCAACGGCAAGCACCTGCAGTGGAGATTGTGAGTTGTCCTGTCTCTTATGAGGAAGTGGCCGTTTTGCCCTGGGTTGAGCCTCCCAGGACAAGTACAAAAACATACACATCAGTACAAAACTGTACTAGGATTATTATTCTACCTGTCCACGTGGTTTTGGATTCACCTAACATTCTGAGCTGACAGCCATGGCAGAGGTCCTTGGGTCGCCAGGGACAGCTGGTTTCACAGCATCCAACATGACCAGGTAGTGATGAGAAATTTTAATGCACACATAACTGTTGTGCGTCACATCATAGTCAAAATTATTAATGTTCAGTAAAAGTATGTCTTCATTTTACCTCAGCACCACCAGTTTTTGTAGTCTTTTGGCATTGTGGCTTTAATCCTCAGATAGACCTCTGTGTTTCCAGACTTGGTTGAAAGATCTGTGAGACAACTATTATTCTGTATTCCCTGTTGGTATGAGACTGACATGTGAAAGATCCTGGGGCTTTCCTCATATCCAGCGATGTTCCAAAGAAAACCCCACCCGACACATGCATGCCACCCATGACCTCGGTGTTGTTGTTTTTGTAATGTGTTCAGATGAACACAGTGATGATGAGTAAGCAGTTTAAGTAATCCTGGATTTCGGAGACATCTGCGTTTTATAACCAATCCCACAAAATTGTCACTGTGGCAAGCTCCATGTGGCGGTGGGACTTACTGCTGCACAGTAAGACAGAATAGACAGGATGGTATATTTAATAAAAATCTTTGCTGAGTATTGATTCATAAACTCTCTGAGAAATGTGCCAGACTTATTGTGTCTGGATCCAATTTAGGAAATTTCCACTTACATATGTTTTGCATTATTTGTGTAGCTTTACTTTCTAGTTCTGTAAACAGGAGTCAGGCCTTGGAATGTGTTAAATATTGATAGAAACTCTGACACTGCTCTGGTAATCTGCTTCATAGTGTAGTCCATAAGTATTTGGACAGTGATCACAGCATCTTGCTCTTCAGGCATCTACATCAAAATCAAACTACTCATCAGATGAGTCCAAATGTAATATTCAATCTACAATGATGTGTCCGAACTCAAAATGTACAGTGTTTATATAAATGAAGCAGTAATGTTTTCCAGCAGTGAGTTCCAACTCTTGTTCAGTCAGGACTTAGAAAGAGTTTGTGAACAAGGTTAAGAGATGAGCAGCTAATTGCTCTGCAGCTCAAACATCTTTGAACGCATGCACAGCTGTTCAGAAGGGACGGGACTGTGTCCTGGAAGCCACACACACATGTACAGACACACACAAGCCCAGGCCGGATTCCCCTTCATCACTCTCTGTTTGGTGCATGATCAGGGTTGGGTTCAGCAGCATTTACGGCTGAAATGTTTCCCGTTTCCTTTAATGATCCAAATTATAAAAACCTCTTTTGGATTGAAATCCAAAACACATGAACCCAGATCTAAGATGTTAACCGAACCGTAACTCTCTCTCTCCGACTTGGAAGGTCACATTTGTGGAGTCCATGGTCTAACAGAGACACTTGGCACTTTGACAGACAGTGAGACAGCTTGGTTCAATCAGTGCCATGTGGGCTTGATGCATGTATTTATTTCTTGCTTTTTATATACTCCTGTGTGTGTCCTTCATATGCATATACACATATGTGTGCACATATTTAATGCAATCAATTCAGCTTATTTTATTCCAGACCAAGGGATAAAATTTTAAACAAAACAAGTCTGCAGCTGCAGCTGCTCTGTGAGGCTGTACTTAGGCACACTGATGCCTTGAGCTAAATGCTAAAACTAATTTGCTAATTAGCACTAAACACAAAGTACAGCTAAGGCTGATGGGAGTAGTATTGGACAAATTGAAATTTTGACATGATGCTGCTCTAGATGAAAAGTCAGAGTCACCAAAGTTTAAAATTCATCCTCATCATTTTTGGACACACTGAGGACTCTTGTTTCTTGAGTTTGTTCCATATTTTCTGTTTTAGTTTGAAGACCCGCCTCTTATATACCTATTCGTGGTTTGGCTTAGTATTTCCTGTTTTATTTTGAAGCCCTGTTCCTTGTGTATTTGTTCATAGTCTACTTCCTGTCTTTGTCTTGTGTACCGCCTTGTTGATTGTCTGCCCCACCCTAATATAGATCACCTGTTGCCAGTTCCCCTCAGTGCATTTAAGTCTCGTTGCTCCGGTTTCTCTGTCAGTTGTTTTGCTTGTGTTTGAATCCTGTGTTTGCTCCTCGTTTTCCCCGTGGACTCACCTCCTTGCTGTTGTTATGCAAGTAGATCCTGTGTTCCCTTTGAGTTTATGTTTGTTCTGTTTGTTTGAGTTTTTTACAAGACATTGTCATTCTTAAGTCTGCCTGGTTGGGTCCTTTCCCTTGTGTTCTGGCCACAGCCCTTTCAACAAAGATGAACAAATATATATTTCTAAGACATTCCAGTTAAATCACACATTCAACAATACTGTTACTTAACATTTGTCTCAACCTCGTACACTTCCTTAGACCCAAGGCCAGAGGCACAGGCAGTACATTTGGAGTCTAAAAGAGAGATGGAAACAAATGAACTCGGAGAGTTGAAAGGTTGTCCATCTCTGACGTGAACTGCAGGAGTCTATGTACTGCTGATATGATGTATGAGGCTCCCTCTGTCTGCTCATGCCAGCTCTATAGGAGGCAGTTTCATCTCCCTCTGCAGGGAAGACCAGATTTATGGAGCTGAAATTGTGTGTCTGTATAAATGTATGCTTTCTTAAAACCCCACCAATCTGCACCCAGTGAGAAAGGTTAATAATCAAAAAAGCAGAGACAGATCTCAACATGCAGAAGAAGTTCAGCTTAATAAAACACAAACATAAAAGGATCCAGTAGAAGAACAGAAATTAAAGTGTTTCCTCTCCTTCCTTCTCCTCGTCTTATTGTATATGAGAATCAGATATTTATGCATAAATCAACCAACAAAAGCTTGAAAGAACCTGTGATTGAAATGCAGAATGGAAACATGAAAGCTTAACAGTTAAGCTGACAAAATTGCATCTGACATGGTTGGTTAGTTTGGGGTTTTCCCACACAGACACGCACTCTCTCACACATCCACACTCTGCTCTGTTTATGGACAGCGGGTCTTCCTCCTCCTGTTTCCTCTGTCTTCCAGCCGGCCTGCCTCCTGCTGCTTAGCTGTAAACTCACGTAATACGTTTAGCATGCTCGGCGTTCAACTCAAGGCCGCTTGCTGTTGTCGTATCAGCACAGCGAGGCCATTAGGCCATCGCAGAATACATAACGCTGATATAAAGTCTCTGCACTGAAATGCCAGGAAAGCCAGGTGGTTTCTGATTTCATTACTGGTTTTTATTATAGCATTTTATTTTATATCTCATGCTGTTTATCCTCTCTCAGATTTCTGACTGAAACAATCTGCTGTACATGCATTCATTTATAGGTACATGCATTTAACTGTTCATGGGGCAGAATTATCCACAGCGGCTGTGGTCTTAAACCTCATAATGATGCATGTACATTTTTTTGTCTCAGGATTCAGGCATCATGCTTGCAGGCTCACTGTCACACTGTTGTGAGACACATGAATAGAATAGAACAGGGATATAAAAATCACATCGTGTTACTGTTAAACTTGCACAGTGAGCAGACAGCTAATGTATTTGAAACTGGACAGTCAGGTTAACTAGCAAATGTAGACCCCTCAGTGTGACTAGATCACTTTTTTTCAGAACGAGCTCTACGTTTTTTTAGATTCTTTCTCTTTACCCTTTCAAAACACTTCAGGTTAACTTTGCCACAAAAAATCATTCTTCATTCTTTGAGGTTCAACTCTGCCGATGAGATTTTCTGCAGCGCAGCTCTGCCTCTGAGATTCGACTAAAGCTTGAATCTGTGTGTGAATGAAATTCAATCTGCTGCATACATACTGTACATGCACATGCCAGCTGGAGTCGGGGACAGTCGGGAAGACAAATAGACTTCCCGGTACTAAACTCCCCTGAAAAAAAGCCTCAGAGAATAAATCTCATAGAATATATA
Source organism: Toxotes lorentzi (assembly GCA_037833715.1). Taxonomy (NCBI): domain Eukaryota; kingdom Metazoa; phylum Chordata; class Actinopteri; family Toxotidae; genus Toxotes; species Toxotes lorentzi. Next base: position 3,772,468 of record JBBMJY010000007.1, on the reverse strand, counting down.
ATGCTTATACACAGGAGAGCAATCAGAAAATGGGCCTCCTTCCTACTGCCTCTCTCTCCATCTCTGTCCTTCTTCCCCTTGTTCTCCTTTTTAGCTCTTATCACTTCCTCGCCAAACCTCACTGGATGCTAAACTACGATAGATCAAACCCAGCATGACTCTGGGAAACGGTTCAATTCCAGATTCGCCCGTCTCTACAGCAAATAATGATCTGATCAGGTTTAGGGTTTGGTATGAAACCCGTGCATAACTTGCTCCATGTGGTGTGTGTGAAAGTAACCCATATGTGTGGGCAGGCTTACAGCAAGAGATGTTCAACAATGCCAAATGTTTCTACTGAAACTCTGGATTTTCCATAGTACTTTATCCTGCATATCGTTTCCCGCAGTAGACAGATACAGTAGTGACTAATCCGCCATCTACAACTCTTTTAAAGCATGAGGCATGGGGTGAGTTATTCTCCACAGACCTGAGTTATACTCTACGGTATTTGCAAATAATTATTGTAGTATTTTTATAACCTGCTTGGAAAATCAGATGGATGGAATTTGCAACTGCAGGCGGATCAAAGATTAATGCTGGGAATGTGTTTACCCAGTGGGTTTTCATGTTTTAGTCTATTAAGTGGAAATCTCATTATTTCTACTTTATTCCTGACTCTTTTCCAAAGCACACCATATATATTTAGATTAATTTCTTACCTTGCAGGTAGTTTCTTGTTTTTCAATCAGTTCAGTGCCATATCATCTTGCAAGGACTAATGAGTGCTTGAAAATGATACTCCATCATAACGATTTTTTTCTGTCAGTGTTGCATCATCATCGTACTCTCCATGTTGGCTTTGAAGTGCAAGACACAACAACATTTGAGAAAAGTAAAGACAAAGCAAACAACAATACTTTGAACCTCACCTTTCTAACCAATCAGAGAAGGTCAAATTCAGGGGTGGGAGCTCATGGCTGTCAATCAATACGTGAACACGCTTCTGGTCTACTACTCCTCTCAATGAGGCTTCACGCTATTATTAGCTGCTGGAAGACGTAGCGATGACTGATCCACAGCTTAGAAAGCTCCCAATACCTGCATTATCTGAGACAGTGAACACAACAAGGATGTAGGTGACGAGCTGGGTGGAGCAGGGAGAAGGAAGGGTGGAGTAGTTTGCTTTCATGGTAACTTGATTTCCAGAAGCTGCATAGTGTAGTTTTTTTTCCCCCGTGTTTTTTTCCCTGTGTTTTTCCTTGTGTTGTGTTTTCCCCCTCAGGGCCACCATACTCACTCATCCTTTTCATGATTTACATGCATGCTTATGATCTGGTTCTTGGATATGACATGACAATATAATTTGTGAGTTAATTGGTCTTGGGCAGCAAATTGTGGCCTTTCAGATGTCTGAGCTGCTTTGAACGTATCCGGTGTGTTTACAAGCAGGCACTGAAAAATGTTAGTGTGTTACTTTTGTGTTATTGTTAGCTACTGGTTTGCTGGCATCAGTATTAATATACTTTTCTGTATTTCACAGTTTCCTGAAGCAGGAAACTACCTGTCTACGTAGAGCTACAGAAAGACTCAAACAAGCACAAAGAATTATTAGTGAAAACTTTTCATCTCAGGTCTGGTCGTATAACCCTCGTGAAGGGGCTCAGCATCTCCTTTCCATTCATCAACCTTCACCTCCAGAGCACATCACGGTGAGACAGTGCAGTTGTGGCCCAGTGGGGTCAGAGATATACTGCCCTATGTATCCACATAGTCAGACAACTTCCTCCTCTGACATATACACTGGCCTTCAGGGGCCTGAGGCCAGAAGGGAGAATCCTGGAGACTTTCACACAGGAGGAGGAGAAACTTTGAGGAGTCTGACGCACCAGGAGAAGCTTTTAGGCTGTCACATATACATGCTACTTAAAAGGGATTTTATAAGCATATAAATTATGCAGTTTAACCTAGATTACTGTAAATATATAAATTTAATTGTATGTCCATGTATGCATGGGTTTCTTGCAGGTGCTGTGGTGGATAAATATCATGAGTATTGTTATCATATCCTTTTTATTATAATATTACTGGTATTTGGCTGCTGTTGTAGTTGCTGTACGCTCTTGTTCAACAAGTCATCTTGTAAATACCCATGACCCATGAAAGCTGCCATAACTGTGTTCATAAATAGATTGACTAATGAACAGTTTCATGACAGTAAAACCCTTCAGATATTCTTATTAACTACTTGAAAGAACTTGACTTATAGAGAAGCAACAATTGAGATCAATTAATCAATACACTTTTCAGTACACGTTTCAGCAGCCATTTTTTTTATTGACCTCTCCCCTGTACTCACAGTAATACACATTTGATACATAGTTGAAGAACGCTAACTTTGAACGATTTATTTTTATTAGTTTGTTTTAAACACCAGTAGGTGAATGCAAACAAATTAAGACAAATCAATGATGGTTTACAGAGAAGGAAAACAGTATTACAATTCTACAGGCTCTTTCTTTACATGGTACGTCATCAGACATCACACTTTTCCACTCCAGTATTTTATTTGTCACTACATGTGGGGCGCCTAAACATGCTTTAGACACTTGATCAATGGATTCGCTTCGAAACTGAAGTTTCAATGAAAAACACAAACAGATTCTGGATTCATGAAACATAGCATTTTCAGTTTAATAGCTTTATTTGTTCAAAAGCAAAGAGAAGCATTTAATAAATTAGACATAATACTCTGACTTCACTTTCAAAACATTCCACATAGAAAGACTGGGATTTATGTGATCCGTTTTTTTTTTTTTTGTTTGTTTGTTTTTTTTTGGATATTTTTCCCGCCAGTAACCATTTTTTCTTCTATTATTTTCTTTTTCAAAGCTTATAAAGTGCAGACATGCATTAACACTTATAGCTTTTCTTTGTCCATTTAGGAAAGCACTAGCAAAATCTACTGAATCCTCTAAAGATGAGCCATTCTCCCAACTATCTATGATGACCTGAGCCTTGTCCTCCACCAGCAAAATTAAATGAGGAAGCAGATACAGTTTACCTCAGTGCTTAGCCCACAGACCTGAGGCCAGTATTCTGCATTTCAGCTCATAAATGCCTCCTTAGTTCTGTAAAACACGGCTGCAACACTAAGGGCAATAAGGCAAGCAAAGGCGAGGACGCCAACAGCCACACGAAGCCCAACAACAGTTCAATTTTTTAATCTCTCTTCTGAAATCTTGGTTCTGCTGCCGAAGGCTGGTAGATCTCCGTTTGTTTGAAGTGTTTGGGCTGTGTTCAAGGGTCTTTATAGGTAAGTGTGTCCTCTGGGATTGGTCCAAAACAAGGTGAAGCACCTTGCTATTTGTGAACAGCTGCACTGTATTAAGTACGAGATCTCTTGTCTGGACCATATCCTAAGGGCAACATCTGAAACCTGAAGCATGTAGCTGTCTTGAAATACAGAGACATTGGCCTTGTTCCTTTGTTGAGTATGCTGTAAAATATAGATGCCCCCTATTGCTAAGTCTTCATGAAGTAAGTGAGCATAACACAATACAAGATGGATTCCTGAGAAACACATACAATGCTGTGAAGGTTCTCCCATCTGGTGTGAGACCCAGCAGCTTCGTAGTAGTGTGAAATCTACCTATACTTTGGAGTGATTGTTTAAAGGTCAGATTCAAAGAGATCACATTGTAAATAATGGTAATAGATTGTGAAATAAATAAAGGGACAGATAATAAGCCAAAACAACTGTTCAGCTTCTTCTCTAATCTTCTTTGTCTTCTTCTTCAAGTCTAAAACTTGTTTTAGATTATTTATTCAGCTAAAACAATCTGACAAAGCAAACTCAGTCTTTATACAGCTCATAAATCACTGACACTCACCTGTGATTAGAAGTCACAGCTAAAAATGCAACTCTTAAGAAATTCACCGGCTTTGGTTGCTCGTTGACTCTCTTTTTTTTTTTTTTGCATTAATACAGTACTTCCTAACCATTATTTTGTTTGTATTAAGCTTTTGTGGTTAAAAATACCACAGTCCTGGCTGAATATGGAAAGTTTTTTTTTCATTGCATACAGTACAGCTCATATCCACCATGTTAAGGAGGGTTATGGAGCAGATTTTGGCATTGACTCTTGACAGAGAGCAGGCATGGCTTCGGTAGCACAACAGTAGAATAAATGAAACTTACATAAACAAACCAGAATAGACCAAACTATACACAGAAAGAACTAAAGCTGGCAAACATCACAAAGACATTAAAGGACAGAGAGGTCGCTCACACTACACTGTGTTTTTGAGTTTCAGGGAACAACTTTTTTTTTTTGTCTCTTGACAAACACTAATTAACTTCAAGCTCCGTAAGCAACTTGTCATTTTAACAATTAACTTTCAAAATAATTTAATTTTGTCTAATTAGTAACATAACTCACAATGTTGTAACTTGTTCCGCCCATTTAAGGGTTTTGTGTTGAGCTGCTGAACATCATGACGGGAGCAAAACCCCAACACACACAACGCACAGGGTTTCCCACAGGAAAAAAAAATACACACAAAAATGCATACAACAATACATGGCACCACACAGAGTAACCCACTGAAATGTGTTTCTCAGCATAACGTCACTCGCCACTTGTTGTATTTATCAACGAGGAAATTCCTCATTTTGACGCAGTTTTTAATGTTTCCACTATAATAGGACACCATCTGCCTTTACAAAAGAACAGTAGAAGACACTGATCGGACGCCACAAACCTACTTAGGTAACACAGATTATATGTGTGTGTGAGAGTTCGACAGTTCCTTCCACGTGTGCTGAACTTTCAGATGCAGTAGTTTATTTGATGAAGACTCGTTATGCCAGATGCTGTACATGTTTGAACTTTTGTGACATTTTGGTCAAAAACGTAGCAAAAGTTTGCCTGCGTGTTCTGTAATCGCAAACCAGTGTGTCAGCTAAATGTTTTAAATAAAAGACTAACTTTACTATAAACTGATGGAAAATTGCACAATTGACCGTATCAACAAATGAGTAAATTTGCACAATAGCACCATTTGCTGAGTATAAAATGTAATTTGAACCATAACTCATTCCTCCTGTTGTGGAGATGACATCAGGCAGGAAGTGAGAGGAAGAACGACAAACAGACCATGTCAAAGTCCTGTCGTGAATTCACTGGGATACGGACATGGTGTTTGGGGGATGACAGGGTCACGAGGGTGGGGCGGGAGGGTCACCTGCTATCCTGCTTGCTCACCTCTGCTCCGGCTGTGCTGTTAAAGCGCTTCATCCGTGTGATTAACGGTCAGAGGTTCCGAATCTGCCGGAGGGTCTGCGGCGTTGAGAAGTCGCAGAGGCGGAAACCAGGAGAAAGGAGAAAAACGAGCTGGGAATTCTGTTCGGAGAAGAAATACAACCCTCTGCAGCTCTTTTACTGCGCAGGTCATGACCGAACGGCCCTCTGTTATGATTGGGCCTTATGGGTTATTTTGTCTAGCGGCTAGCAGCCGTGAGGTGATGATAGCTTCTGAGACAGAGGAAGTGATGTGATGTGATGTTCTATCAGCACGATTAAGCTGAGAGCATCAGCTGAGTGTTAATCTGCTGCTGTAACCAGAGCTCCTACTGTCAGGTCTCACGGTAAATCTATGTACTGACTGCATTTAATGTAGTAATGTACACTGAGGCAATTTAATGTATATAACGCAGTTAATGTTCAACATGTTGCTGACGGATTTCTGACTATATATATAACAGCTGACCATTTCACCCATTACTTGCTGCTTCCTTTTATTTCTTAAAATAAATGAGACATAGTCCCGATGTTGAAACATGGAAGCGGTGTTCGAAGCCTGCCTGGCATGTTGTAATAACTTGTTATTGTTACAAGGTCAAAACTTGAGACTATATGAAGCTCAAGTCATCTTCATTTCTGTGGCTTCGGTCTGACAAGAATCCAAGTCTGCAGCACTGGTGAACACTCTATTTCCTAAGAGTAAAGCAGAGAAAATACAACATGTGGAAATTTGCTTTTAGGAGAAGTGAAACTCAAAACAATCTATCATTCCAGGATACAGGAAACTACAAAAAACAACTTCACATTTACAAAAAAAGTCAAATATCTGGTAGAGGTTTGGTGTACAGCACAAAAACACACACATGAAGCCCTGCCCATCTCACACACACAAACAAATACACCACACCTCTTCTCCTTTTGCACAGTCTGATGCTAAATGAAAGCTCGCTTATTTCACTGTTTTGTTTTGGGGGTTTTTTTCTTGGCCGTTTTCTCTTCGGCCAGCTGGCTGCTGCTCTGCCATTATAACCACTGACCTGGTTCACACCAGATAATATATCACCCTGTAAAGCGAGCCGCCATAGAAGTCAACCCAACACCCAGTTGTTATGCTAAGGAAATTAAATGTCACATATGAGATGTGTTAAAGCTCAAAGGTACAACATGTTGCAAGTTTAACAGCACAACACATTGGAAATTCAGTTGTGTGGAAAAATAACAGAAAAGAAGGAAAAGAAATGAAGACAGCAGTGACGATACAGTCAGCTTTCCTTGGTGGTAATTTGACACCTCTGTGCTGAAACCAGAGCTCTTTTCACTCTGATCGACCAAAGTCTTTTCACACAGGTGTGAATGTAACACAGTGCTAAGCAGCATTGCTGCATGAAGCTGGGGCCGTTACAAGACAGTGAATTTCAAATCCTCAAAGGGCAAGTGGATAATTGTGAGATATGTGTGTCTGGTGCACCAGACGTCATTAGTTTCTGTGCCATCAGTTCCTGGATGACACACCTCTTACAAACTTGAATTGTTTTGCTGCCAATACCGAAGGTTCATCAGCAAATATTTGGCTTTTCCCCTGAATGCATTCAACAACAGCAGCTTAGAAGTAGCCATGTCTCTATCACACTTTCCCACACACTCACTCTCAGCACACACACACACACACACACACACACAAATTGTTCTGTTAAAGTCATGCATCAGTGTATCGCTGATTTACGAGGCACTGAATATTTCTTAGTGAAGCCTGTTGCTGCCTTTCTCTTTCATGTCTTACGTACACGCACACACACACGCATGCATGTACACACACTTTGACTGTTGCCCTTTCATGTGTGGAAAAGGGCAACTGCAGGCACCAGCTGTTAAGAACTGAAGCAGATATGTCCTGCTTCCCTGGTGCAGTTGCTTTTCTGCAGCCAGGTCACACACACACATAAATTTATACACAGACACACACACACTATTGTCTGAAGTTATAAAATGTCATTGGATTTGGCGCCCAGTGCTGACTGCCATTTATGCTTCTGGTTCTGGTTGTTTGGGAAGTAGGCTCAGTGTGTCTACAGTTTCACAAAGACCAGTATCTGAAAATGTTTAAGAAAGTACCTCAGATCACAGGATCACTTCGTCTCCTGCTGTACCTCCTCTCCTTATGTCCTACTCTACCTTCTCCTGATTTTTCAGTTTCAACCCATCCATGTCTCCTCATTCCTTCCTCACATTTCTTTTCATTTCATGCTTTCCTCATCTTTTTTTCCAAATTTCCTTTCCTTTTCTCATCTGCACCTTTTTCTATGATTTCCTTTACACTACTTTTCTCCCCTTTCCCCACATCATTCCACCTTTCCTTCCCTCTTTTCTGCTCCCGGTCTATCCATTCCTTTCCTCTGCTTTCACTCACTTTCCTCTTCCCCTCTCCTCCTGCCTCTCTTCTCGTCTTTGTTTCACTCTTTAGTGAAGTTTGCTGCCATCACCTGCTGAATCACCTCTCCTCCTCCCTCTTTAGTTTTGAGTTACACCAGATGTGGACCCTTGCCGTTTGGAAGACTGATGGATTTTTAGGCTTCACCACAGTCCAGCTGTTGTATTTGTGAACTGCTGGCAAATGAGGCTGTCTTACTTACTTCTTTTAGAATCTAGCAGTGCAGATACGGTATTTTTGGCCTTATTTGCACAGCTTTCTGAGATTTCTGTCTCCATCTGAATACAGTGAAGGATTTCATTTGTGGTGCTTCTTGTGATGCGTTGCAGCAAAGAGTCTTTCCTGGTTTTCTTGGAGGATCCACAAACAACACTGTGAACAGTTTTCACTGAAAGTATTTTGAACAAAGAAACTTTATGAAACTGCTGGAAGTAAATGAGAAAACACATTTCTTGCAGCTTGAGTGAAACAGCCCTTTAAACTCAACATATTGTGTAAAATCAGCAGCAGCAGCAGCAGCAGGGGACAGTTTGGTGACAGAAACACATGGAATATTTCTCTTCATTGACTTGAGCCGTTCACTGAGTTGCTTTAAAAAAAAAAGGGTTCTGAGTGGAGCTGAGCCATAACTATGATTGATCGTTCCCCTGCGCATGTGTGTACATGTGTGTTTCTGTGTGTGTGTGTGTGTGTGTGTGTGTGGCTCGAGTGTTTGTGTCTCGTCTACTGCTCTGGAAGTATGTTTGTAACTCCTGTGTGCCGCGTGTCACAATGCTCTGTTTCTCTGTGAGTTACACTTGTGTGCATTTTACGTTGTGTAGATGTGTGTTTGTTGGCATGAATGTTTCACTGTGTGTTTTTGTGTCTGTGAAAGCGTGCACGCACATAGTATGTCTTTCAGTCACATACCCGTACTGGTGGACTTCAGTTTGTGTACAGTGTGTGCGAGTGCACATAGTTATGCACTTATGCATAAGTGCAGGTGTGCTGATCGTTATTTATGTCTCCAACATTGTGCCAGTACGTGTTTCTATGCAGAAGGCATGTGTGTGTGAGCACAAACGTGTGCCATTTCATATGTCTTTGTGTGTGTGCGCGTGTGTGTTGGGTGGTGGTGGTGGTGGGTGGAGGTGAGGGGTGTGGGTGTCCTCACTACAATGGTTCAGTTTTAAACTATAGTGTTTCCACAACTGTATATAAGCATGTGCTCTTTGTTACACACACACACAGTCCCTCAGCGTGCGTGTGTGTGTGTGTGTGAGCAGAGGTCTCCGGGGCCGGGCCATAACAGTGATGGATGGGCCGTGTGTGGAGGCCGTTATTATTTGTTATGTGAGCGGGTGTGTGTGACTGGGCCGAGCGGGCCATACACCTGCTGCGCGCCCAGAGAGCCCCGGCGAGCTCGGAGAACAGCTGGACGCATTGATTTAGCAGCTCGCTCCGCAGGCTGCAGGAACAAATCAAGCAACAGCTAATAAAACCGGCCTTTATGATGGCTGCTCCATTTGCCCTCCAAAACAACTGGCTACATCATGTGTTTTTCTAACACCCGCCGCCACACAAAATTAAATCCCGGGCTAAGGTGTCGCCTCTGGATGCTGTGGAGCTCGGGGCTTAATGTCTGGCTGTAATGCAGCAGGGGTAATCAATGTTGTATGGTGTATGTGTGAGTGTGTCTGTTTGCAGACACAACTTCCAGAAATGAAAGAGTGTTTGTCTTGTGTGTCTTTGTGCTGAGTTTCTTCGTCAGTTTCTGATGTTTGCTCAAGAATAAGTGTGTTTTTAGGCTTGTTTGTCTTCACACCCAGATGTTAATGCGATCAATACTCTTCGTGTTTCTGTCCAGGTGAACTAAGTGTTTGCTCAGTGCTAAATGCTGCAGCTGGGCGAATGAGGTCTGCATATGTGAGTGTGTGTAAGAAGAAGAAATATGTGTATATGCTTACATGTGTGTTTTTTTTTTTTTTGTTGTTTTTTTGGGGGGGGGCGGGGGGGAGTAAGTGTATTTTGTATGAGTCAGCCCTGTTAAGGCTGTTCCACACAGAGCAGTGAGTGCAGCTGTGCTGTGTGTCTCTGTGCTGGCAGACGATACAGTGGCTCTACTGTGAGTCTATTGTGAAGCTTTTATCACGCCTGCTGAGCCAGTGGATACAGAGGAACAGATTAACTAAGCCTTTGCACTTTGTTTAAGACACATTCTGCCACCAAAGACATGTGTTTTCCATCAAACAGATGCACGAGCCCCAAATCGTCATAGACGACCAGAATTTAGGCTCTCTGAAGACGCACGTAAACATCACTGCAGGTCCAGTGCAGGTCCTGCAACAGTCCCATACCACAACATCGAGCTATGAACGGTGTGAAGCTAAAATGCTATCATCTGCTATCACACTGCGCTGCAGCTTAACGTGACAGTGCCAGATCATGAGGGATCTATCTGTGAGTGATCTAACAGAATCTTCAGGCAGGTGACAGCTGCTGCAGCCTGCGGGGCGTGATCCTGTCAGGACAGGAGAGAGGACGAGGAGATGACACTGAGCAGACACGGCGATCGGGGTGTGGTCATCGCTTGACATGGTGTCACCACAGTGGCTGTCTAATAACTGAAGTGTGATACTGTGACCTATGTTGTGACATTGTTAAACGGACAAGGTGCCGGTTGAGTGACACCACTTAGTGTCACACTGTGAGGCCGACGGAAACAGGCAGGCTTTATTGTGCAGCGAGCTGAGCCGGTCAGCTTGTTTGTTGATGCGAGGGTCTTAGTTCCCCACTTTTGCTATAAATACATCCCAATAATGGATTTACAGCTCAACAAGTAGCAGTGAGAGATGAGAGGAAAGATGAGGGAGAATCACAGCCATGCAGAACCGTGATCGCTAACAAAACGGCACTGCGGCTCACAAAGGAAATATTTACAACAATGTCTCAGCATCTTATGATATATACATATGTAGCCACCAGTAATAAAATCGGATTCAATAACTGAAGCACAGCAGAGAAGCTGAAAAATTGCCTTTGACTTTGTAGTCTCACCCACTTCTGTGCTCTTTGATATCTATTTCAGGAATCCTGCCGGCCAAGCCAAGACAGTAAAAACCAAAGTTGGATGTCAGATGTTGAAGCCATCAGCTGCGAGCGTTCATGTGTACGTGCGCGTGTACATACAGAAGATGAGCTTACGTGCTTACTGTTGGTATCAGATGCCTGCAGTACTTGCGGTCCATAGCTAAATCCTGGAGTTTTACCATTCCGTCATCTTTATTCACCCGTGTGATAAAACCCCTGGCCGACGTCAGAGACAGTGCGAGAGATGGAAAAAGATGTGATGAGCCTCTCTGCTCGTTGTGGGCTGTCCTTCACAAGGATGTGACCTCACCATAAAACGCTTGCAGCCTTCTATTCTGACAGAGAAACTGAAGAACCTGGACTCAAATTTTCTCACTTACCTCTGGTGGCATCCAGCCATGCAGGTAGTTTTCGCTTCCTTTGCTCAGGTTTTGAGATTCCTGCCACCTGCTCATCAGAGCCATTTCTGCAATTTAATCTTCATCAATACAAGACTGAATACCGAAGAGAGATTCACTTGTTTTTGGAGAATGAAACTTTAAAGCTGCGATGATCAGTATTTTTATATTAAGAAAGGATCAGGTGCCCATGCGTACGTGAAAGGTGTTGCATACTACTGATGAATCCTCTGACATCTTTCAGTTCATTGTTGTGGTTTGTTCCAGATGTTTTGGCTCAGATGATGAACCAAATGCACGCTTCACAGCCATGATCAGTGCTGATCACCACAAACAGTAGCTCTGAAGGAGCTTTGGTCTGAGAAAGTAACCAGGATGTGGTGTGTGGTTGGGGGTTGAGTATTTACCAATCACTGGGATACCCTTACAGCACTACAGTGCTTCATCATTCACACACAAATCAAAAAATGGCTGTGACTCCACAGTAAACAGGCCTCCCTTAGACTCTCCCTGCACGCAGCAGGTCTGGTCAGTTTGTCCTTTAAACTGAGTCATTGACCCAAGGTCAAAGACAAACACGGCCCCTCTGATGTCCTCACTTTACGTCATTCACCTTTGACCTCTCTGTGTCTGAGGTCACTGGACCACACACCTCTTGCAGCAGGTGAGTATGAACAACGGAATCTCGTAACTTTTACAAGTCTGGAGGCAGGTGGCGCTAAAGAGGCCCTCAGTCATCATCCCTCTATTTCCACCTCTACTTTCAGCACCTGTCCATCACAACATGGAACAAAAATTATAATAAAAAATAAACGGTAACACAAAGACATCACCATCTGAGGAAAAAGCCTGTTCAGCAGCTGAATGCATTCGTTTTCTCTGGAACTTTCCATACATGTTGCGACCATGTGGAAATGAATTCTAAGGAGCTATCGAGTTAACAGTGTTTCCATGAGAACACAGTGGTTATGAAGGTGCTATTTACAAACACAGTGAGAGGTCGCTGATAGTTGGACATTTATGCTCTTGAGCAAGGCTTCGGTGGACGGCGGGTGATTCATGCCCAGTGCCCACTGCTCCCAAGGAACAAGCCCTAAATTATTTGGAGGGGAAAAGGACTGCCAGACTGAAAATTAAGGAGGAAAAAACTTTTCAACGTGAATTATTCACTGGACATGACTCGGGGGCCTCAGACGTCCCTTTACAGCCTCGCTCCCAGCTTCAGAATGAGTCTCCCTCCCTGCTCTGTTTTTCCCAACGACACACAACAGTCTGCTAGCGCGATGCAGTTCGATCCTGTCGCCTTGCTTGTTTTATTATCGCTCCTGAGATGTCAGCACAGACGACTCTTTGTCACCTCCCGAAGTTGCTTCGAATTCTCACCGTGGCTGTTTCTGTGGAGGCGTATACAACCCGCGGACGGTGGAAATGACATTTGCTCCTCGCAGAAGTCTGGCGTGGACGGTGAGAGGCGAGAGCTGCCATTTGGCAAAGCCATCAGGAGCACTTTACGCATCTGACCTTCATGTGTCTACATGCAGTAAATATAACCCCCTGGCTTTTGTGGATGAGCCCTGAGCGCTCTGACTTCCAGAGGGAGAAACAGGGAGGGGAGAGCGTGAGAGAGACAGAGGTGGAAAGAGAGAAGTTTAGCTGGGAAAAAAAACACAGTCATTTTAGTATGAATCACACAGTGGGGCTGCAATTTCCCATCCACGTTTAGTGAATTCACAATATTTTCCTAAATTAAATTATGGTAATGGCTATCATCACCTCTGTGTTGACAGAAAATGTATTGCTTTCAGCTGACATCTTGTTGCGCTTCTCTTTAGCCGGTGTTACAGATGAAATGTTTTCATGAAAAAAAAAATCATTTGTAGGTTCACATGTTTAAATCCACAATATTCCAGGAGTTAAAATGATTCCTAAAAACTGATATTCAAGCTAACACTAGACAAATATCATAATAAGTATTACCTTTAGTGATATCCATAGTTTTCTGAATAGTTTTGGTTTCTTTACCTGTGTTTTGAGATCACTGGGATTTTTCTCTCCAGACATTTAAAAAATATTCAACATGAACATGTCTTTCCTGTTTACTCTGGATAATTCACTGACTTCACCGTCAACAGTTTTTCCTGGAACTACTTTATACCAAAGATGTAGTCTGTGAAGAAACTCTATCCTTAGCTGCTGAATGGTGGATTCTCTTCTCATCAAAATAAACTATGTTTTCTTCATCACTTGGAATAATTAGGAAAACTTTTGTAAAATTGCAAAGATTATATTTGACATTTCTGATAAACCACATTTTAAAAAACCTCAATTCAGCATCACCATCAACTTAAACAAAACTTTTTTTTCATTCAAAGTTGACCAACAGTTAATCAAGTATTTCCTGACAAAACAATAAAAATTCGCTGTTATACAAATAATGTATTAGTGGTATGATAATGCAGTCAATACACGAAGCTAAATTCATGATTGCATAATTGAAGGATGTGCATAAATTTAAAAAATGTGCATTTGTAGGATTTGTGAATCCATGAATGAATGAATGCACCTCTTTAAATTGCACATACATGTGTGAGCACATGTATGTTTGTGTCTGGGGTGAGCCAGGTTCCTGTCAGGGTTTGTGTCAGTCCTCAGATGGAAGCTCCAGGGATCAAACTTTCCCTCAGCAGCACATCTGGAGGCCAGCAGTGACACTCTGTCAGCGTCCAGCAGACCACCTCTTCTTTCACCGCTTACACTCTGCTGCTGCTCCTCAGCTCACATCGTCCGACCGTCAGCTCGCTCGGTTCAGCCACGGCTCGGTCGCAGTGTTGTTAAGAGCTACATATTAAAACTGCAGGCTTCTAGGTGTTTCCGGTCGAGAGAACTATAAACCAGGACCATTTAAAGGCTCTCACTGGTGTACCAAAATCTGAGTGAAGGTTTATGGCATGGGTGTATGATTAACTTAATAACAAATGAAAGATGAGCATCTTAATTCCTCAGTAACATCTTAAATTGATAATTAAAGTCATGTACTATAATTACACTTATTTGTTAATTATGGGCTTTTGAAAATATTCTATCAAGAAGGCTGCCTTTAGAGCCCCTTTTCATGCACTTGTACAGTTTTATAACACCTTCAATTGATAATCATGTAAAATGTACTTAAAATTGACGTTGGCAATAACTGGCTTTGAATTAAGATGTTTTTAGCTTTTCCAATTAAGGGACAAATGAAGAAATCTGCAGTATAACAAGGCAGCCAGGTTTGGATTGATTCACTGCTTTCTGAGAGATTGTTTCTTTGTTTTTTGTTGTTTTTTTCACAATGAAACCAAAGTAAATAATTGTTAAAGTTTTTTCAGGTTCATTGTGCGCACTGCACAACCGTGTGTGTCAACTTGTTCTTTCTCCTGACTCTCGAGGCCCAGAGCTTCAGCTTGTAATGAGTTTCAGACTCTTTGACCTTTGCCCCAGGAAGCTGGTCTTGGTGTTGCTGGACATTTAAAGGCACGGATTGACAGAAAACAAACGTCACATCAGTGTCAATGAAAATGTAAATTGTTTAAACTTGGTGAAAGCTCTCTGTGCCTCTGGGAGCAAGAGTGGGATATGCTGCAATAACAGCAGAGAGAAAGCTGCCATTCATGATAATTTTCAACAAATCACCACACAACTTCCTGATGTTAACTGCTAATCACTGACTTAATGATTAGTACATTTCTCTTTATATATATTTACTTTACTGTAGGAACCTCTAACCTACTTCTAACACATGTCCAATAAAGCATGGAAGAATGTCTATATACATAACTAAGTATGCATCAATAAATTGCCATATTTTATAAAAATTGTGGGGAAAGTTTGACAGTCCATTCTTGACCTTGGAAACAGCAGCTGACCAAACAAGCTTTACTTTAGCTTCATGTGTTCTGGGGCTTTCTACCATATCATGCTGTCCACATGGACTCAAAGTCCTAATAATTAAGGTAAGAATTTTTCTGTCATCGATATAATTTTCCCAGCTTCCATTACCCTGTATTTTTCTCTTGACATTATGAGCCGCTGTGTTTGATTTAAAGGGAAGTCAGCTGGATTATATGTTTACAGTGCTTTAATAATATCTTCTGAGCACATAACGAGCCAAGAATATTGTTGTTTAAAAAGTAACCTGATTTATGTTTGTACCGCCGTTACTTGAGAACACTTTCAACGTTTGTGGATCATTTGATTTTCTATTTATTTATTGCAAACCATATAAGATTTAGGTTTCAGTTACTTCAAATGTGGCCTCTGTGTCAAATACAGTCCAGTGCCCATTAAATCCTCCACAGAGAGGAAAGCATGTATTTTTGTATTCTGTGTGTGTGTGTGTGTGTGTGTGTGTGTGTGTGTGTGTGTGTGTGTGTGTGTGTGTGTGTGTGTGTGTCAGGTATC
>JBBMJY010000007.1:3700438-3756751 GCA_037833715.1 Toxotes lorentzi | reverse complement strand
AGATATGCGCGCTAAGCTCTCCGTATCCGCATATATTTCTCTGTATATCCCGTTCCTCGCCTCTCTTTGTGTTCTGTGTGTGTGTGTGTGTGTGTGTGTGTGTGTGTGTGTGTGTGTGTGTGTGTGTGTGTGTGTGTGTGTGTCAGGGGTCTAGACGGAACAGATAGAGTTACTTGGTGAATCTGTGACTGAAGAGCTGGTGGAGGGATTGCTATAAATTGACTTGCCATGCTGACATGCTGCTCTCTCTGAGGTCTCCTCTTTACAGCATAAATGCTCTATCAGTCAGCACAGACAGTTCACCGCTGATGGAGCAGATCCCAGCGTAATCTCTCCCCAGGCACAACAGTAGTTACGACAGATCCTGCGAATGGTAAAAATGCCACTGAACCTTTTGGTACAGGTTGAGTAAGTTGTTGTTCATGTGTTCACTGACTGCACATTGTTTTACCAGCACTCACCACGTATTTCTCAGAGGCAGGTGGTCAGGTTGGTCTAGTGAAAGAAATAACTGATCTAACGAGTTGAGTTTGACCTCAGTGGGCAGACCCTGGCGAGTTTTACACAGTTTTAAAATTGGACATAACTTGGTAAATCTTGGCCATTGTCACATGGGTGACCCCCTCTTCTGTTAAAGCCACAAACCGAGTAAAAAAAAGATTTGTCTTTGATGGCTTCTAGTGGTAGTGAAAGGTGTCTTTAAACTACTCCAGATCCTCCACACGTACATGCCACATATTTTATATTTATATTAAAATAAGACTTTGAAGTTTAAGAAGTAGGCAGACCTGCTATTTCACTGACCATCCGGCAGCTAGCTGCACACAGCTCCCCAGAAGAGACACCAAAGTGATATCGACCCTCCATCAAGATAACTTCTAAATGTCATAGTTACGGAGCCTTACTGGGATCATTAACCATTCAAATTGTAATCACGTTACTGAAACAGGTTACTAAGTAATCCTTTACTGGTCTATCAGTCAGACTGTTTAGCCTGCCGCTGGGAAATGTTTGTACAACTGAAACACTGACTTATCTCCTGTAGTCTGTAAAAGGAGACACATTGCACATCACACTTGAACAGCATTCATCCACAAAAGCCTTTTTCTTTGTTGTTGCAGCCAGTAAGAGATCATGGGGACAGAAAGAGTGGAGAGAAATAAAGCCCAGGGCTCTGGGAGCTTACGCACAAAAAAATCGTCCAGTGACCTTCTCACCCCCACCCTTTGTCCCCCAACTTATCTCCTCTGCACCCTGTGTCACCCCTAAATTTAGTTTGGGTATTTGGGGCAACCACTCCTACTCATATTTAGCCCCCACGACCTCCCTCTCTGCTGGCATTTCAGCTCAATTCGTCTTTGTCAGGGGCGGTGGGATGACCCGTCCGGGCGCAGACATCTCACAGTGAGACGTAAATGTTCTGATAAGCTGTGAACAATGTTGTTGCACTTTAATGATCCTGCCTGGAAACATGATGTATAAACCCTGCAATTATGTCCCCAACAAACACACCAATCTGCACACACATGCACTCACATTCGCCACTGAGCAAATGCTGCCACAGCCCCACCCCTCATCCCTGTTTGGTAAACTATTAAACCTGGACTTAGCAGGTAAACTACAGGTATTTAATAAATGTTAATTTATTTAGTAGAAGATTGGTCAGTGTATTACAAATAAATACATAATACATAACTGGCTTTGACGCTCACTGCTCACACTATTTCCATTAGAAATGGGCCATGCAGCCGATGGGTGTCATCATCATCTGATCATTCTTTTATGGTAATTAATTTAAACAGCAGTCATAAAACATGCCTGATGTAAAGTCATTATATTGTAATATCAATGCCTTACTCTCCGCCTAATTTGTGTCCACATTTTCAGACAAGGAAACTTCAGAGAAACTTAAAGTTTTGGAAATGATGAATGTGATTCAAAGTTGTCATCATTCATTAATCTTACTCACACACAACTTTTCTTTTTTTCTCTCTTTTGTCACAACTGCAGAGGCTTTCAGGGTTGGCTTGGGCCACATTTCAGACTAGTCAGACCACAGACATAAAAAAAAAAAAAATTAAGATGCCACGAGAGCCAGTGTATCTTGTGTGTGTGTGTTTGTCTTATAGAGAGACTGATATATGTGGGCATGATGGAGCTGGATAAGCAGATGTTCTCAGAAGTATAGAAGCACAAGTTAATCTGCAAGTATCTTTAAAAAGAAAAAAACTTACATGTTTACTCACAAATGGATCCAAAATTTGATCAGACTTTCATGATTTTTTTTGTGTTTTTTGGCTGCCATAGTTTCACTTTTGGACTGGAAATGAAAAATGCATGGTGGTGGTTTTTCTTTCTGCTCCTGAAAGGTTCATATTTTGGAGATGCAGGAGTGATGAATGCCCATTTATCATTTTCTGCCCTTCTGGAAACTTTTTCACACGGTGTGTGTTGTGCTTACATAGGTTTTGTGCTTTGACTGGTGTGTTTTCTGAATGAGTGCATACGTGTACAGTATGTACACGCATTCAGTCGTACGCTTTCACGAGTGTACAACAAGCGTGTTTATGTGTGTTGTGTATGTTTGAGTCTGTGAGCGTGTGTGTGCGCGTGTGTGTGTGTGTCTGACCAGGCTGGGTTTGTTTGGCCAGCTGTTTGGAGGGAAAGCCTGATCCCATGTGACCTTATGTTTCTACAGCTGCTCTCGGATCAGAACAACCAGCTCTCTCTGCCAGGAGACCCGCAGAATGAGCCCAAACCCTGTTTACCCTGCTTTTTCTGGTTTTCTTTTTTAGGATTATTATTGTTGGTGAAGGTAGTAGAAGGACTGGTACAAAGAATTAACCCATTTAGAAAAAAAAAGCTGGGAGCACAGAGGTTGAATCAATAAAAGGTAAAATCCTCTGTAGCCATACACTGATAGGAATGGAACATCCTCTGCAGACTTTGGCCGTTAGCTGATTCAGTATTTTTGCAGAGGCCTCGAAGAGCCCAAACTGTGGCTCTGACTTCATCAATCAGCAACATGATGGAGAAGCAGACGGGTACAGGTAAATTACTGAGACATTTTAGTGAATAACGGGAGAATGCAAGCTTGAGTACAAATGGACAAATCTTTTTCTGTTTTGTACATAGCTGTGTCTAATAACCATTATTATAACAGCGGTGCTCAGTGCACATGGAGTTTCCTATGAAATTACAGAAATGCTTGGCCTGATTTATGTGTCTGTAAGTGTCTGTAATCACAGAAGCATATGAGCACAAATTACTTCACCGTAAATGTATAAAACATTTGTTTTGGCTTTGGATTTTTTTGGCTTAACATTTTCGTATTTGCTAATGGCACATTTTTCATCATTTACAGAAATGTGGGGAACAAAAATCCACACGGACGTATGCAGAACAGTTGCTGTTATAGTCTTTCCATCAATTCCTGTCATCAGGGCACGTAATGAGGTAATGAGTTAGTGTGACTGAAGAGCACCAGTAGTACTTCAACAAATACTCATATCAAAAGTATAGTTGTGTATAGAAGGTTAATGGCAGGGCTACAGTCAAGTCAAGTGAAGTTACTGCCACATATTTTCCTGACATCAGTCTGTGCCTCTCATCCAAACAAAGCAAACCACCATCACCACAAATGAACCAAACTAGTGCTTGTTTGACATTATTTATTTTTATTTATGGAACAAATAAGCAATATTGTGATTATTTTGTGATAAACATCCTAAATGTTATTTACCATCGTCTTCAAGGTGACAGAGTTACAGCAACTGGAGAACAGAAACTGGATTCTCGAGAGGAGAGAATCAAGCCGAGACCGTGGATCAGTGAGGTGGTGAAACCTGTCGGCTTCACACTCACACACACACACACACACACACACTCGAACAGCTCCACATAGATGCACTCAAAATCCTGCAGTACACACACACACACACACACACACACACACACAGACAACTGGATCTATTTGCACCGATACCCACAGACAGAAAACACTGCCAGGTTGTACACACATTCCCATACTGCATATAAACACACACATTCCTGTACACACATGCACACACAAAGCCTGTTGTAATGAGAACATTATCATACATCAGCCATGTGTCATGCCATTCACACCAGGTATTTATAGCGTTGTTCACCACAAGCAAAGACTTTGATCTGTGTGTCCATGCGTGTGTGTGTATCTGTGTGTGTGCACCAATTAAAATGACAGGAGAGCGATGACTGTCAACAGCCAGGTGCTGGATGTTAGGTGGAATTTGGCGCATGACCGTGACCGACCCGGACACTCGTCTTACAATGTACGAGACGTCGAGCCAGCGGATCCCCCAAACACACCAGGTTGTACTGAAAAGAAGCTGAGAAGTGTCCAGAGGGTCCTTATTAAAAGCACTTAAATAAAAGTGTTTATTTGTATTTCATTCTTACTAATGTATGTTTGGAACATACATTTTGATATTGATGTCAGATTATATAAATACAGACTTAGAGATATTATGTGTTGAATCGATTCAATTCTAATTGAATTCAACATTTTAGTTTATTGTACTTCTAAACTAAAAACTTCTAAACTTCAACAGAGATTGAATAAAGTTGAACATTTCCTTTCATAGAAATAGAAAAGATGTGAAATTCTTATTTGCATAGAGATGATAGTTTATTTCTATATTTATTTGACAAGAATAGTGTACATTTGTGAGAAATAAAAAAAATCATAAAGAAACAAAAACACAATTCAATTCAAAGGTATGGAGTAATATTATGTTAATTAGGGCTTAATAACTGTAAATATTTAATTTAAATAATACGTAATACTTATTAATAATCAATAATAAAAACATCAAACATAAAAAAGGAAAAGTGTTAATACAGAGCTACATTTCTTGTATGTATTAACTATTTTTTTTTACAATGAATATTAAGTATTAAATGTTTACATGTTATTATATGTTACGTATATTTCATAGGAATTTATAAATATATTGGAGATTACTGCAGTATTTTACTTGTACCTGTGTATTTATTATAATCAGCTTATAAAAAAGATATATTTCTTCTATAAGGTAATTAATATTTAACATTTATACTGGAGTTGATAAACAGGTTTGTTCGTCATGTAGATACACAGACAGACAGATAGTCCTCGACATTTCCAGTAATCCCTCGTTCTGTTCCCGGCTCTTGTTTACAGATGTCTCTCTCTTTGCTGCTTAAAGTTCGCTGATGTTTAAAAGTGTCTGGACGGCCTTTTCACAGCTTTCAACTGCCACTGAGACTTCCAGCTTCAGCTGGTCACACATGTCTGTCAGCGCCGCTATTACCATCCTGTGTGTGTGTGTGTGTGTGTGTGTGTGTGTGTGTGTGACTGGGTGGATGGATGGGGGGTACCCAGGCTTGTGACCTTGAAACTAACGCTGAAAATTATACTCAGCACCTTCCCACATGCACATATACACATACACAAAAGTTAGCTAACTTATATTCTCAGCCAGAGGCAATTGACCCGTCTGCTGGTTTTACATTGCTAACACATGTTCAAAACCGTGCATTCAGTGTGTGTGGGTGCAGATTTTAAACTAGTTCTATTAGCAAAACAGCCCAGTTCAGCTACACTTTTTAGAACCCGGCTAATTGAGACGTTCTCTGGTGTTTTGAAGTTCAAAGTTCACACAGGAAAATTCCCCGTTTTTCTGGATCTCAGAGGATTGTTCTGGGAAGATTAAAGAGGTTATCCATAAGTTCCTCTGTTATTTGAGAACAACTGCACTTCTCGTTTGTACTGCTCTTCTGACCTCAGAAGTGCTCGGGTGTGTTCTGTTGTATGCCTGAATGTCCTGTAGCATTGTGCTGAGGAGCATTATGAAGTGTGCCTGTGTGTAGTAACAGTAGTCTTTAAATTTTTGTCTTTGTTGCTCAGTTGTTAAGAAACAACCCCCTGTCTGAGCGAGTTAAAAACTAGTGGGTAAGCAGATTAAGGCAAGACAGATAAGTGAAATCCTCTACAAAGAAACGCGCTGGTCGAGAGTGAAATGGACAACCAAGGAAAGACTTCAACTCTCATATGTACTGCACTTCTCAGAGATGCCAAGCAAAGTGGTCCTGTCGTTTTGTGAAGGAGGCACTCCAAGCCTCCATCATGCAAAATTTTTAGCTTTAGTCTTCCTTCGAACATTGAACATTGAAATTCATTCAGGAAAAAAAAAATGATGTAGCCCTCATATTTTTCAGACATTAAATACATTTTATATGCAAATGTGTTTCCCCCAGAGGGAATAATGTTTGAGCTGAAGCGTCACAGTGCTAAAGTGAAGAGGCTCAGCGGACATGACAATGTGCTAATGCTACAATGGGTCTCTAACGAGTGAGAGCCAGCGCTAATTTCCCTGTTTGACAAAAGGACTCTGTGATCCTTGGCTGTTAGCGGTTTGCTACACTAGCAGGTGTGTGTGTGTGTGTGTGTGTGTGTGTGTGTGTGTGTGTGTGTGTGTGAGAGAGAGAAAGAGAGAGAGAGAGAGCGAGAGACAGAGAAACAGAGTGAGAGAGACTTTTATTGAAACGTATTATGCCCCAGCTCAAAATCAGCAAAGTGTGTGTGTGTGTGTGTGTTTGTGAGTGTGTATGTATGTTAACTCCCATGTATATGTTAGCATACACACATCAGTGCACCTGCCTGTGTGTTAATATTTGTGAGTTTGAATTAACTTTTATTCAGTACTGCATGAAAGTGTGTGTGTTCACGTGTATGTAAGTGATAGCAGAGGCTATGGGGTTGGCGGCGGCGGCCTGCCGGGGGTTACCAGTGCAGGTCTCGGGGAGGACAGGTAGAGCGGCAGATCATTTACATCTCCCAGCATGCTTAGTGTGTTCTTGGCACAGGAAGACGAGCTGTCCACATCAACCTGTCACACGGGACACACACAGCACAAAAACATAAGCTGATCACAATATAGAGAACCGAACCATTTACCAAGGCAGGGATCATATAATTCATTCATTTGAAATCACACAGATTTGATTTTGAACATAACATTTCTTCTTTATGAATGTTCTTCAGGGTTTTACTGTAAAATAAATGTTGGAATAGAAGGAAACAACGAGAGACATGCTGAGGGTGTAAAGTCTGTGCTAGTGTAAATCTCAGGAGGGTGAAGTAGAGTGAGACACTATAAGACTTAGAGGTTGGCTGGGAATTCAGTGGATGTTTTCATCGCGCTCATGTTCCCGCCAGTCCATTTCTTACTGAGGAAAGCCATGCTAAAAATGCACGCAGCCATGATACTGAAAGGAACTTGGGATAAAAGTATCCACCAAATATGTGAGAGGAAGAGACGTGGCTATGCTAGGAGATGAAGAGGAGATGGAGGAGGCACTTGGGTAGTGATGAACGATTGGACCTAGGGGAAGGAGCTGAGAGACGAAAGAAGAAGAGACAGAGAGTATGGAAGGAGGATGGTGACAACTCGGACAGCTTCAGGCCTCGTCCTGGCCTTCAACCCCCAGGATAAATTTAAATCTGAGGATTGGGTGTGCTGTTGTAGACCCGTCACAGCCACAGCCTGCATTCCTGTGTGTCTGTATGTATGTAATAATCCTTTCCCTATCTGGGCCCTCAAGTTCTGAAATGAGGGTAGATCCTATCCCTTCACACCAACACAAAAACAGAGGAAGAATTCATGTTTACCAGTCGTGTAAATGGGTCAGACTACAGCTGGGTTTTCAGGTCTGACAGCTGTGTAGCATCTTAAATCTGAATACTTTTAATAACAAATTAAAGTGACAGTCCTGTTTAGAAGTGATGCCTGAAGAACTACACAGCTACAATCTTCTAAACTCCTTAAACACACACCTGGAGGAAATCACAGCAACAGTCCAAGATGTTATAACCATCTGGCTGTGATTGATTTCATCACCAGCCAAGGAACCTGAATGAGAACAGGACCAAGGATGTGGAATATATTGGAATATATACAAATATACAATACAAAAAAAGACTTCCAGTTTGATTTTCTAGCACATGCACAATCCGTGGTCTTATACTGAATAAAGTTAGCATGGTCGGTCACATGCTCACTGGCTGCAGCTTTGAGGACGCAGTCAAATGACTAGATTTACACAACCCACAAGGACTCAGCGACCAGCCTTTACAAGGCCACACAGGGCTCACTGTGAAGCATTATTAAGTTATTAAGTTAAGCATTATTAAGTTTGACTTGATGAAAAAACTGTTTTAATTTCAGTCTGAATTTGACCATAAATGTGTAGGAAGCTCCAGGAAGTGGAAGTCTCAAGGACTCAAGGACTCGTCCCCCTCAGGACCAGCGGGGATCTGGAGTCCATATTAGCCCTCTGCTGTCTGCATCCCAAGTCGTACATAAATCACTTGGTGTATACAGACACACAGACACCCTGGGGTGGCAGGCTGGCATTAGTTTCTGTCTATCGACCGTTCTGTCTGTTCTGCAGTTGTCTGTTTGCATTTCTCCCTCTCTGTCTCCTCTCACTCTCACTCTCTCCGTCTGTCTTTGACTCCTACTCACATGTACACAAATGCTAAGTGGGTGTTTGAGTGGCTTCGTGAACTGGGAAGAGTGATGAGGGTCTCTTGAGGACTTCAGAGACCAGTGACTGAATTGCACACCTGCTTGTCTCTCCCAAAGTTCATTCATGATGAAAAAAAAAATACAGGGAAAGATTTCAACATTTGCTTAGTTGGTTCTTAACCATTTGTTGTAGGGTTCTTAGCATGTGTCCGGTGCTAGCGCCATCTGTTCTTGCACGTTATTTTGATCACAGGCCCCGAGTAAGCCTAGAGCATGCTGAGATGGTAACAGACGAGGGGAGAGAGGGTAAAGATTTAGCTTGGCGCAGGACAGGACAAGCTGATGAAGCGGGGCACTTCATATCTCTGGGGAGGGATCATAGCTTTGACTGCATCAAGTTCTGCTTCCTCTTGTTTCTCAAATTAGTGCCTCCAGTTGCTTTTAGTTGCCAAGCTTTAAATATCTTATACGCTGTATGTGGACTGCCATAAGAGGAGTATGGCTAAAATTCATAATTGACCTCGGAAACGGCAGTTTGACTCAAGGTCTTCTTGTTTGATTTTCCCCAAATTTTTAGCCTTATCTCACAGTTTTCTTCAGTGGATCAAGTTTGCTCTGACTCTAACCACTGACCATGATCCGACTGCTGCTGGAAGCATGGAGGAGGAGTGGATGTGAGGAAATCTAATACCCAGAGTGTGCAGAGCATGGTGTTAAGTCTGAGGTGTCCTCAGGTGGGTCAGAGGCAGGTGCATGACAGCGGCGACAGCATCAGTAGTGGAGTGGTTTGGTCTATGAAAGTACTCATGTTGGTCCACTGTGGCAGGGATGGAGCTCTTAATGTTTATCAAAAACCGAAATTCAAAACAGTTCATGGTGATTGGTCTCATGGTGGCAGTCACTGAGGGACCAGTAGCGTTAGGATTCTCAAGGACAGTGATGATGGTGGCAGTTCTGAATCAAGTGGGGATAAAGACTTGGCTGACTGAGGTATTGAAAACATCTGTGAAGGTGTCAGTGAGACTCTGTAAGGAGGCCTCATGCTCACGGCCAGTATGGGCAGGAGGAACAATGACAGCTGACAATAAATCTCATACAGGCTTATGAGCACTGTTTTAAGACAAACTTGAAAAAATGTCAACCTATGCTTTTATTTTGTAAGAGGAACGATGATATTATTGTGACGTTTGAGGTTCTTCCTGTTGTTTGTTCAGACTGCTTGATAGATGTAACCAGGCACCGCTAGTGCAAGAAAATTGATTTGTATGTATCTTAAAGGGAATTGTCTCATTTTCACACTGCTATCAGATAACTGACTGTGATCTGCCTGTGTTGTGCAACGGCTGGCGTGGATTTGCGATTAGGCCACAGCTGTCCCAGAGAACCTTATGGTGCCGCCATATTCGTGTTTCTCGCAGAACGGGATAACCTTTCCGTCCCTCGGGGGCCAAGACAGAATGGCTGGGACCATCTGACACCAGATCACCCCTGTGGAATTTGGGGAATGGCGCTGTCCCTCTGCCGTGCCCACTCCACAGGGGAGGTGTCATCTCTGAATTGTGTTTAATGGTTGGCACCCTGTCGTGAAAACCTTCCCATCAACTGCATGTTAATCTTGTCAGTAAATTACCCCGCAATTTTGTTTTTGTTGTCTTTTCTCAAACAACCACCTCAAACAGTTGACAAGTTTATGAACCTCCTTTTACTTTTTCACTCCTCGTCATCCTGTCCTTTCCTTCTGGGATTTTGTTCATCCACAATTCACTGCTGCCCTGCATTTAGACTTCCAAGTCCCAAATACACACACATAAACACGTAGCCTCGCCTGGGTTTGGTGACATGTGGTGGTGGCAGTGGACAGCACTAAAAAGACTCCAGAGATGAAAAACCTTCCAGCCGCCCTGGGAAGCCATCTTCTGTTTCACACCAGGCAAAATTTATGAGCTCAGCACTCAGCATCTCTGCTGTCCTGCTGAGATGTAGAGAGATATTCAGAGAAAGACATATAGAAAGAGAGAGGGCAGAGAGAGGCAGTGATTGGATTGATGGAGAGAGATGGAGAGAACGATACGAAAGAAATTAACATATGTAGGTGAGAGAGTCTGAGGCAGAATGGAAAGCAGTAAGGTGAACAAAGAAGAGGAGAGAGATGAATTGCATTCACACTGCCATTAACACAATCGACAAGTTGCTGGAAGTCCTTTGATTTCCTGAAGAGAGTGACCAGTCAAAACGTCAGCTACACCTGTCACCTGTACGTCTCGTTTTCTGTCTGACTGAATTTTATTTAAGTGTGGATTGGTCTGTGCAAAACTGTTTAACCGTTAAAGTCCAACAAACCTAATGACAGATTGCATCCATCATTCAAGTCAGCGAGCTTGAAAGTGTTGCTAATGCTACCTATGTTAATTCTCAGCTGATAGAACAGGTTGTCTCAGAGGGCCAGCGGCCTCATGTCCAGCTCCTCGTGTCCACATGTCAAAGTGTCCTTGAGCATGATACTCATCTCCTTTTGCTCCAGTGCCTTGCATGGTAGTTTCCTGTCACTGTTGTGTGAATGTGTGTGTGAATGTAGCAAAGTGCTTTCCTCACTGGGGAGAATCTGCAGTTTGCTAAACAGGAATCAATGAGTTTTTGAGTTACAAGCCAGTTTCATGAAGCCATTTATACAGTGGAAAATACTGCATGTTGGTAGTATGACTGTCCGTCAAGGATCATCATTAGAGACAAAAACCTTAGTGAGGTGTAACTTTTGTTTTTAGATATTTTATCTACGTTTTCCATTCATCTTAATACACATTTTATCTGTTAATGTTAGCATGTGATTTATAACACAATGATTATGATTTATGTCTAAATTAAATTCCACTAATAAAAAGGTCAGTAAATTGAGTTACCCTCTACTGCATCCCTGATCTCAGCCACTCACACACCATTTACTGGAAACACTTGCCACATAAGTGCAAATCATCCGAACCTCATGTTTTTCCAACATATTTGAAAGACTTGAAGTTGTGTTTTGCCCAACTCTGTCAGACAGCCGCCACATAGTGCCTTCAAAGGGAGATGGATTCACACAAAGTGGTGGATCCATGCAACAGAAAAAATTACGTCTACCATCCATCACCAAGTAAATAAACTTGGTAATGAGATCAATATTTTGTAGAAGAGCCCGGTGGAAAGTTGGATGTCCCGACTGAGTGTCGAGCCACATGGAAAAAGTGTCGCTCAAGCAAATGGCTGAAGCTTCGCCAGGGCATGTGACCAACTGTAGTTTGTGCCGGAGATGGATGAGGGAAACGAAAAAAGAGCGTCACAGGCACCACATGAGCTCGTTATCAGTCAAATCGAAAACAACCCAACTCCTTGGTTCCTTACGTCAAAGAGAAATCCACTCCTTCAGATGAGGGTTCAAGTGTCAAAGGGTCATTCTTAGGCTAAATAAAATCCCAAATGTCAGCCAAGAGCCGGGTCACTCCAGTTCCCACCCTGGTATCTTTGCCCGTCTTCTCCCATCCTGCCACCTAAAGGTCTAGACTGCCATCAGAATATGTCAAGGAAGACCGGAGACTATCAAGCTACAGGCCAACGAGCCAGAAATGCAGAGTTTGGACATGAGCTAGGAGGCGGGCATGCAGTAATGAGGAGCTCAGAGGGCAAAAATAACAAAGACAATGATCACGGCCATAAATTGTACTGTAGACACATCAAGCTGTCTACGCACTCTTACGGTTGAATGTCAGCTGGTTTGGGAATGAAAACACTTAACTCCACCATGGCTCAAAAGGTCATAAGTCACAACTCTCCTCTCTGACCTGAGTTACTGCCTCTCATTAGGATTGGACATCCCCATCTCTCACCTTCTGACTCGCTCTTTCCTTCCCTCCCTCCTCCGTCTGTATAACCAGTAGATGTATCCATTGCTGGTATCTCTGGGGCGCTGAACAAGATACTCTTACCCAACCTACCAAAAATGAGCCACAAGTGTGCAGTGAGAGGAAGTGAAAGCAGCGGTGGTGTCACACGCACTTTATTTTTACAATTCGGACGCACGACGCTCTCATGCGATATGGGTGGTTAATCTCCACGGGTGTAAATTTATATTCTATTCAAACAGGGAATGAGGCAGCTTCAGTACGAGGCCCCCCGCCAGTCGATGGCACTCTGCCCGGGAGACCCCCACCACCTCAACCACCATCGGATAGCGGTCCTTAACCCTCTCAACACCCCATGCTGCCAGTATTCAGGAACAGCCTCATCTCAAATCATTTTCTAAAGCTCTGATTTACCTGAGGTTAAACATAACCCTCAACACAGCAGTTAAATCTTCTACTCTTTGCTTTTTCAGCTAAGGCCAGGGATGAAATACTGAGGACTTTCACTGGACTTTAACAGTAGTGTGATGAATGAAGGATTTATACAGCTTTATAGATTTTTTTTTTTTTTTGACACGGTAATTTGGGGATATAAAATAAAATGTGCTGCCAAAGCAGTGTAATCGAATCGTGGGAGTCGCTGTAAGCAAGGAGGAAGATTTATCGCCCGTACAGCAGCATATTAGCCAGATGAAATGTTACTTGAGAGAAGTTAAAACCCCTGATGTAGGTGTTTAAAAAGGAACAATACCCAGACAGACAGTGTGAGATAGTGAGAGTGAAAGATGTTGACAGATAAAGAGGTATGAAATTACAGAGAAAGGGAAAAATTGAGGTAAAGAGAAAAAAGCGGAACCACAAGAAATCTTTAGTCTTCGTATCTAATGATCTCTCACACATGCAGCTTATCTTATCTCTGCAGCAGCTGAAAAGCCTTCTCCTCTTTTTTCTCGCGGCTGATAAAACAAGTGTGGAAGGGAGAGGATTTTTCAAAGAGATTTCATCTGCTTTTCTATCCCTCCCTGACATCCGATCGGAACCACAGCGGCAGCCTCTGGAGACGAGGCCCGGCACGGTTTACTCAGCGCTAAAAGAGGTTATCGGCAATGTATGAAGGTGCTAAGCAGAGATCTGTCATTGTGAAGGAGGATGGGGAGGAAAGAGCTGATGAGCGGGAGCGTAGATTGTATGTGAGTGGGAGGAAGAGGGAGGGAGCGATGGTGCAAAGAAGCAGCAGAGAGGTGGTGAAAAAGACAGGAAGCCTTTGAGGAGGAGGAGGAGGAGGGAGTGGAGGAGTGAAAGGATGAACCTGACCCGATACATTTCTCTTTTCTGTTACTTCTGTTTGGGTTAGACAAAGTTTTTCCATCATTTGAATGTGATCAACAGTGAAAAATTTTCAAATGATTATGAGAAACAAAATTGTGAAAAAAAAAAAAAAATTCCAAATACATGACGTAACACTGCTCCTGACCCTGTCCTCTATTACGGACATGATCCAAAACTGCTGTTCATATTACTTTCTGATAATGCCCCCTCCGGTCATGTGCTGAACTCATTTCTGAGGACATGCTCAACCAAAGTTTCCAAGAAACACAGGACACACGAGGTAGATGGTTATGCGAACACATAGTTAAAAGCAAATATATCAGTGGCCTACAGGAGAACAGTGTTGAGACACCTGCAGGCAGAGATGGAAAAAACTCATGAGAGTTTATTTGTGCTGATACCGATCCATTAAACTATACCTTGATCGGTCCTGATGCCGACCTGTAGGATCAGTTCAGGACATCTCTGCTAAAGAAAAGTAATTTTCTTCCATGCGCAGTTTGTCTCAACATATTTTGTTGTGTTAACCTCTGTTAAATCACCTTCAGTGTTATTTTTTTCTTCACCTATATAAAAAGATGGAGAGCCACAGTAGCCCTGCTTGGACAGATGATAAGCCATCCACTGTTTTAAGTGATGAACACATAATGAAAATAAATTGACATATTGGAATCGATCTTGACTTGAATACCTTGTAAAAAAATGTTCATACAACCACACTTTGTCTCTATATTGTTGATTTTTTTTTTTTTTTTTTTAGCTGGCTCCTGGAACACTGAACATGGCTATGGTGTATAAAATTACCACCAGAAGTTTGACTGTATATTGTTCTGTAAATTACCATTTTGACAGTCAGCCTTAAAGATCACATTTGAAAAACAACACAGATTTTGCGGCTGCAGGCTCCTTCCAACATTTAGGAAGGTCGTACAGATAAAAGGGTTCAACCTGCTTGTCTTGGCTGCACTGAGCCTGAACTTTTGGCTGGAGGGTAAAACTTGAACCTCAGAAAGTAAAGGTTGGACACTGTCAGAGAGGAGAAGGCTGATCGGAGATGAGAGAGAGCAGGTAGTATGAAAAGAAAACAAAAGGAGGGGGTACCAGAGACAAAGCAAGAGAAAGGTTTGTGGACAGAGGGACGTCTGTGTAATAGTCTTATTGAGTTAATCACATGAGTAAGACATCAGCAATGGCCAGAGGCAGCTGTCAGGCCGGCAGCGGTGATGCCACAATCTGCTTTTTATGGCCTGTGATCCCAGGCTGCAGGAACGCCAGCTCAGAGCCATGAAAGAATAGACGACTTCAATTGAGTTATTGGACTGTGGAGCGAGAGAGGTGGAGAGAGGTCTTTTAACTTAATTAAACACTAATATGAAGCAGTCAGTGCCTCTCCCTTTTTCTATGGGGGCTTTCATGTGTGTGTGAACTGTGTGTGTGTCTGGCTGGAGGTGTAGCCCCCCGAGTCTCCAATACTGGCCAAGTCAAAGGTGTTATTAGATGAGGATAGAAAGATTAGTGTGTGTGTGTGTGTGTGTGTGTGTGTGCTTGCAGCAGTGTGTGGGAGTGTGTGTTTTGATAACATTAGTGTGACAGGATTAGTCAGAGTCCACAGAGTTGTGTGTGTGTGTGTGTGTGTGTGTGTGTGTGTGTGTGTGTGTGTGTGTGTGTGTGTGTTTTTAAACCTTTTAAATAATGCATTCGAGCATGAGGAACAATTTAATTCATTAGAATATTTAACAGTATTTCAGAGGGATGGCCGCACACACTTTGATTCTTTTTTTGAACGCTACATGTCCAAAAATACGCGGACATGTCCAGAGAGTAACGTAGCCTAGCCCTGCCTTCAGCAGAGATGAGGAGCAGTCTACAGAGGTCTGGTACCCTCGCGTCTTTCTAACTCCACACACCCAGATGTTTTTCATTTACAGACCTATAGTCTTCAGCCCCAACCACTGTCAATTTATCATATTTTGCACAGCTCCCTCTGGAGCCACAAAAGGCTTTACACAACTTTTTACACATGTGCAGCGGTGCTTCCCAACACCTGTAAACAGGCTTTGATGTGTAAAAATGGGTGCCTCCAATTTTGCGGCAACAGTCTGGGGAAGGTCTTTTCCTGTTTCAATATGACAGTGCCGCCGCGCACAAAGCCACGGCCATGAAGAAATACTTTCCCTAGTTGAGCCCTGACCTTAACCACATCCAACACCCTTGGGATGAACTGGGAAGTATTGACTGCGAGGCCTTATCACCCATAGTCAGTGCTAGACCTCACTAACGCTGTTATATCTGAGCAGGAACAAATCCCTGCAAACACGTCCCGAAACTGTGGAAAGTCTGAGAGAGTGTGGGCTGTTATAACAGCACTTCAATGCCCATAGTTTTGGAATGAGATGTTCAATAATCACAGGAATGTAGTGTTGAAATGACCACATACTTTTGGCCAAATAATGTAGCACTGAAAAACTAACTGTGGGATGTGTTTTTTTTTCCAACTCATTGTCTGAATTCAAATGCGAATGGGCCCAAACTGAGTTACGTCTCTAGCTTTAAATACAGTACAGCATCGAAACAGCGCTTTATCAGCTGTCTGTTACTGAGGAACACAGTAATAAGGTCACAGGTAAATGTAAACATGGTCTGCTTGTTGAAATTGCTCAGAAAAACCCTTCAGCATAGATACATCATGTTGGGATTTCAACATCCGCTGCCACTTAAAGCCACAATAGCTGCCATCGGAATCACATAGTGCCTGTCTCACAGCTCAGTGATGAGTGGTCCTCAGTGTTTTGCAATATGTAATCGTATATCACTTTGTCTGTCATTACATGGAAGGAACGCCGTTTACATCGAGTTCTCCTAAATCTCCCTAGATTAGTCAGATGCCAGAAGGTTGTGTGGTGGTCTGGACTGAGGCTGCAGGTTATGTTTGGACTGATGTTAAAAGTCTGGGTTGGTCGGTTGATTGGTTGGTCAGTAGTTGATGTGTGTGTGTGTGATTGTATGTGTGTGTTACTGGCAGGAGGTCCAGTCACTGACAGAGGGATTACGGCGAGCTCGGGGGTTCAAGCCTCTGCGCTGACAGACAACTTACCCCTGAGAGTCAACACACACTCTGGAGACACACTCCGCCTGTGCCCTCGCCTGACCCCAATGTGTGTGTGTTTATCACAGTGATGACTGGGCCGCGCTTCAGGGCTGTCTTTATCAAACTGATCAATATCCCCTGATCCTCAGAAAACCTGTGTAATTTGATGACAGTGCCTATAAAGCTGCCTCAGTCGTGCAACGTCATGCTGGAGATGTGAACTATGGAAATTTTAAGATACACAAATGCAGAGAGGGGTGTTTATCAAAGCTGCATTAAGAATCAAAGCCTCGTCTATATGATGAAAAAAATATCAGGAGAAATGATCTAATGTTGAATTTTGAATATTGAATTTAATCTGTAAACAAGAAAAGCTGTTTAAAAGTATGTGGGAGTCTTAATGAATTTAACTTGGTTAAAAATGTATTAACTTTAATGTTCTTCTAAAAAGATCTTTAGAAAAAAATGTTGACAGCCACAAAAAGTGAACCCCTGCACTCACAGACATATAAAAGAATCTGTGTACACCACAGCAATATATCAGTATCCCTTATGTGACTTAGAGAGAAATATAGAGCAATACCTCACTAAGAAACAAAATACTGCAGTGTTTATCCCCTAAATGAAATGATTGACAGCTCACTATTCTTTCTGGGTGGTCTCCGGGTGGTGGTGGTGCTGGTAGCACTGGCGAGGGGGTTGACAGGGTCTATGTTACCCTCTCAGCTATTTTTCATTCCTCGTTTTTTCCCCACAAAAAAAAAAAAAATCTTTGAAGGGAATAGCCACATTACTCACGTCATGTGTCTACTCCTCAGCCCCAAAGGTGAATCAGACATGTTAGACACAGATTCTAACAAACCTCACTTTAAGAGACACTCTGCTCTCGTAAAAGATTTCAGACCCTCTCCCCACTTGGGATATCGTGACGGATTTTAACATGGTTCGCTCTGGAGTTACACATGAATCTGCAAAAAAAAAACAAAAAAAAAACAAAAAACTGAACAGTTCAGTCATTGAAATCGCTGAAGACTCTAATATTGTATAAGTTTCATGTTCATCTGACCTTGTAACAAGTTTCATGGGACAATTCAGTGTTCAATTTTAGTTCATTGATCTTTTGGGATCCATGATTGATGCCGTGTTTGTGAATATCTGAGTGACGACCTGAAGAAAGCATGCTTTTTCACCAGCACAAGTGTTTTCACCCCTTTTCCCCGCCCTGCTGGAGTCCTCAGTGTTTCCAGGCCTAAGCCATTACCTGATTCTCACTTCCACACACCTTGCACACCTGTTCCCAATCCCCCAATCAGCTCCCAGTATATATATCAGCCTTGTCAACTCGGCTTCCAGTTTCAGTTGTTCTAACAAAGTAAGCACTCTTGTGCATTTGTGCTGGAAATCTTTCTGGGGTGTCAGGTCTCTGTGTGATTTGAGTCGTTATGCTAACATTTCACTCATGTTGAGGCATTTTTAAAAATTTGCAGAGCATCTTTGCACAAGTGTGTTGCATACAAACCTTAACAGTTACACGCATTCACATTGATTGTAGTTGCTGAGAAACGAGGAGGTCAAAGTTTCTCCTTCCATATTTTCTAACTCTATCTTGGGTTTTAACTGGCAACCGTCCCATCACAAACATGCTTCCTGCTCCCGGATAATAACCATATCCTTGCTAAAGGCTTAAAACAGTCATTGACCTTTTACCCTCTTGGTGTCATACCTCATCCAGATGTAGGGCTTTACCGCCAACCAGACTTCACAGGCATTCTTCAGATTGTTTCTCATTTTGTCTGATTATTCCTCGTTTCCTCTCCCTGAGTCCACAGTAGTTTTGACACCTTGATCCAATGCTAGACCAAACACAGAGCTGCAGGGATGGACCACTGATCATGTCTGTCTCAATGCCCCGGAGGATGTTTGGGTCAACAGAGTTAATGGAACTTGGTAATTGGCTGTTTGGGTTTCTGCTGAACCACCAAGGAACTACAACACTTGGTTCAGTCTGCAGAGAAACAAACAGTGTGGGTGTCTGATCTTTGCAGACAGGCTGATTTTTGAAAACAGGTGTATTAAGTGTTTCAAGTGTTTTTGTTTTTCTCTTTTTTGATTAGTTTGATTTAGTTTTAGATTTAGTCTTCAACTAATATAATCTTAAACTTTTTAACAATAATTACAGCCTCATGTTTCCCATAAAACTAGCTGTTTAGTGTGAGCGAGACTTGCAGCACCTTGTTTGGGTGACCATCTTCTGATTTGCATTTGGTGCTCACCAGCTCACCAGAGACACATGACACTGCTGAGATATAAGAGTTTTTTTTGTTTGTTTTTTTAAAGAAGGATTTAATTGGCCCTTTGTCTTAGTGAAGACGACTCTTTTGCCCATATTTCTTTTCACATAAAGCACCATTGTGATCCTGTGAAAAACTAAAAAAACTAATGATCCAAACCAGCGTGCTTCTGTCTTGACTCATGCATTTAAGCCACACTCCAAGTTTTTTTTTTTTTTTTTTTAAATAATTTGCTGGAAGATTTATGATAATGTCAGTGCTTGGATGAAACATTTCACTCAGTTTCAGACACAAAAGTGGTGGTGTGTTTTGATGTGTGCACAGAATATTTATGACGTGTGCCTCCAGATTTGTGGAATTACATAAAAGAAGTAAACTTTGCAGGCCAATTGTGCCGTCGGTGTTTATGGATTTTCACAGGAAATACCGTAAAAGTAAATAGTCAGAGCTTTTCGTAGGAAAATGTGAGTTTCAACTCTCAAGCAGTGACAGTCTAACAGTCTGTCGTCTGGCTTTCTCTGCTAGTGGTTTGACAATTATTCATTTACAAATAGTTTCTGTCCGTAGCTTTCTTTGCTGCATGGATTAAGTTAGTGTTTTCTCACACAGGAAATTGCATGTCTGTCAGGAGGATTGTGGGTCAGTGTCTTGCTCATAAATCATGGCTCTAACAGTGACCACGCAGTAACTTCATGTTACATAAAATCGCTGCGCTTCCTTTAATGTGTTGTTAGAAAAACGGCTCTTTTTCAGCAAATTGTGCCACATTTGATTTAAAAACTCCGCAAATTAATTTCTGCAAATGTCCTCCCCTTTTTCTCTGTAATGATCTCCTGTGAATTGGACATTTCAGATTCTCACTGGACTTTGTACTTAATGCAATAACATTTATTGGTCCCATTGTTAAAAAAACAAAAACAACTTACTACATCTCCTCTAGGATTTTCCACAATCTATGTTTTGCTTTGCTAATCCACATCTATGCCACAGTATATTAAGATAATAAAACAGATTAAGCCTTCAGCAAACATTCTGTTCCATGTAATTTCATCAAGCCAACACCACCCTGTAAATCCCCCAGCCGAGTGCCGTTGTTAAAGTGTTTCTGGAGCAAAATCGAGGCAGAACAAGACGGCTCGTTTTTGTATTTATTTTCTGTGTTTAATTGGACAAATGAATAGCATTCCAGCCCAGGAGCATAGTGGCATTATTGTTCTCGGAGAATAAACACAGAAGGGTCCTGAGTGGACTATAAAACTCCAGAATAAACAGCTCTCTCAAAGCCCAGTATTGAATGTCTGTTTATGACTTGTAATATGAAGTGCAGAGCTCAAAAATCACTAATTACATCAACTATGTGGATTTCTGGGGAGAACTCTAAAAGAGGGCATTGGTGGCTGTAGGTGTGTGTGTGTGTGTGTGTGTGTGTGTGTGTGTACGTGTGTGTGCAGGCTTGTATAAGCTCCATAAGTCCATTTGCTGGGTCTTAACTCTCTACCTGTGCGTGCTGCAGAATTATGAGCTTGTGTGTGTGTGTGTGTGTGTGTGTGTGTGTGGCTTCGTAACAGCCCACAGAGGGCTGACCTCGGTGCAGGGCGGGAGGAAAAGAATGGTTTCCTCTCCCCTGATCTCTGCAGACCCTGGTTATTAAAACATGTTTCCCTCTTCCGCTGAGATGAGAGGAGGTGAGGGGCTGACCCTCTCAGCGCGTGCAGTGACGACTCTTTCAGCCACCAGCACCATTAAAATCCTGACATGGAAAGTAACAGTTATACAGGAATAGATCAAATCATTTAATTGATTAAATCAATAGATTCGCTGTAGGACTGACTGTACCTCAGGGATGTGATTGAGAATTTCTCACCTAACCAACCAAGAGAAATCTTGGATAAAAAAAAAAAAAAATCTGCTTTTGCTAATGTTTTTTGCTTATTTTCACCCATCCAAAATGAGCAATTTAATCAACTACAAGTCCCCAAACTTAAATATGTGCGGTGTACAAAGCTACTGTATCTGTGTTCATCTTGATAAAACTAAACTATGAACCAATAAATGAAGAAATCACCTGCAAGAGAAGAGTGATCACACAAACAAACATCAAGAAATGAAGTGTGAAAGGTCTGAGGACAGCTGAAAGATGGAGGGAAAAGCAGAGCCTGAAGGCAGAGAAAGGAAACATTCATGGCTGTGTGTGTGCAGCTATGCAGTTCAGCTAAGTTCAGTTAGTGGCCAGTCAGTCCGGCTGGCTGCCTCTGCATGCACCATCACCTCATCACTCACTGGCCTGCCCGGACGCCCAGCAGCCTCCGCCCTGCTGCTGCTGCTGCCGCTGAAGCAGCCACATAACTACTGCGTCTCATCAGAACCAGCCGCCACCTCATATCTCAGCGCAGGTATGGGCTCATTCATGAGTGCTGGACACAGTTTTAACACGAGGGCCGTCGGTGGGATGACTGGTTGCCTGGCAGGCTGATGGACGGCCTGGCTGTCGGTCGAAGCCTTTCTGCTGTCTGACTAGACGCCTTTTTGACGGTGCTGAGGTCATCGCAGCCAGATGAACCAAAATGTGCTGCACTGAAATATTCCTGGACATGAGAAGCCTTTTTGATGAGCTAGTTGGCAAGTTTATGTCAGAAGAAACACATTGTTGCTGCCATATAGGAAGATGCATTACGTGAGATAAAGTGAAAACTTGAAATATTAAATTACATCACATTTTGGAGCTGCAAAGTTTTCACACAGCTTCAGTCAAATCCCAACTTATTTCAAGGCAGAGATGGAAATTTAATTTGCATACGTTACAAGCAAATAAATGGAGCCTGGAAATTACACTGGCAACTGTGGTAAAGCGCATTTTCAAGAAAAAACCCTGTGCAGCATAGCGGGGAACAAGAAGAGCGTTATTGTAGCTTTAAAGATTTCTTCATTGTGGTTTTGACAGGGCTTCATAAGTCCATGAGATCAGATAGTTAACTGACCAAGGAAGGAAAAATATTTACTTGAACTTACAAGTGACGTTTTGAGCTCTAACTACTTTTGGTCTGCATGGTTTGACCAAACTGTCACTGCTCAGTGGCTGCAAAACTGGACATTTTACAGACAAATTTGTTTGTTATATATTTTTCTTACTGTCTATCAGTGAAAACTTTTAAGTAAAACTTTAAAATGGATCATAAATGTATAGCTTAATTTCCTTTTTTAAAAAGGCTCAGTAGGCTCCTAAAACAGAGGGGCACTGTAGTTGCTTAGGAAATGCTGGTGAAACAGGAGAACATGGGGCTTTTGTTGGTTTCTATTTTCAGCTGCAGGTGAATACAACTTTAGTGCTCCAGTATTTTAAGTCGTATTTTGGAATGTATTTTTACTAAAGTAAAATTTATTTATACACTGGATTCTAACATGGCATACCCTAAATTCAGTTATAATTAAAAATCCAATATTATTCCCTATTGAAAGTATAAGGAAATAAAATTACATGTATGAGTATAAGATGGACAGATCCATACGTTCCACATGCTTCTATGTTGTTCTATTACTCCACTCCAGTCAGACTGTTTAAGAGTTGCTGTGCAAACTGTTCATCAGAGGAACAGTGCTGCTGTAACAGGACGCCTGTCACTGCCAACAACATCTATCTCAAGAATGGGTCATACACATTTATAGCTCGTATCACATTCACCATCTATAGACACCACCAAATCAAGTCAGCAGCTATGAGTTGATCATATCCTGCAGTATATAATGTCATGCCGACCATATGATGACAGACTATAACAGTGGAGACCACATAAAGTAACACTATCTCCTGTCCATCAAGATGTAATGCAAAAAGCGGCTGTAAAATAACACATTATACCGTGTGGTGGAGGCGGTGCACATTCTAGGCACCAACACTCTCTGCCTGGTAGCTGCTTCCAGGAAACAGTCATCTGTTGCAAGTGATGTGATGTGTTTAAAATGTCCCATTTGTTTGGTCTAAACAGAATGAGAACTAGGTAATTATCATGAGCACTAATAGCTGCTGCAGCTGAGGACATCACTTAGAAAGTAAAAAAATAAACTTGTGACCCAAACTCAGAGAAGGAAAATACAGGAAGTAATAAGGAAGGAATACAGGAAGTAAAATACTGATTTTCTTGAAGGTGTTCTCCTGTGGGCTGTAGGAAAACGTGGCCTCTGGCAAGTGCCGAGGTGCAGAGGTGACTCCTGCCCTCAGTGTCTCTGATTTGTGGCCAGCAGCCAGTTCTGGACTGTGTCCACCTC
This sequence comes from Toxotes lorentzi, assembly GCA_037833715.1. NCBI lineage: Eukaryota > Metazoa > Chordata > Actinopteri > Toxotidae > Toxotes > Toxotes lorentzi. Next base: position 3,733,353 of record JBBMJY010000007.1, on the reverse strand, counting down.
TCAACCATTATGGGCTGAGCACTGCAGCAGGTGGTCGGAGGCGTGTAAGCTTCGAACATGGAGCAGGCTACGAGCCCAGATACCAAAGTGGATTAGCTTGAGCCAGTTTAAGATAAGGCAAGACTGCCACCTAGTGACTCAAAGGTAGACGTCCTGTTCAGTGTCCTCGATTCCTTTTCTTGGTATCTTTCCCACTGAGCCATTATTTAAGGGAATTTTAGGGTTTTCAAATGAGCTAACTCAAACCCTGACCAAATTCTTGATTTATGCCTAAGACGTGTCCCATCTCAATACACTCCACACAACTGACGGATGGATGACACATAAGATGATCATATGGACCTCATTAATACGTTTACGACCAAGTTAATGAAAAAAAAAACTTTGGATTAATCAGATTTTTTTCTGTGATATTTCAGATTTGAAGTAATTTGTCATGACTTTGTATGTGCTGCATATAAGACTGTAGATTATGTGGTTGTTTTACTGACTGAGTGTCTCTGTAATGGAATCAGGGCTGAAGCATGAATGACTGATGGAAGTGAAGCTGTGCAATAACACTTTTGCTGGTGTCTGAGTAAAAAAGTGTTTAAGAAAAAAAAAAGCTGGGATGAACAGTAAAGTCACGATTGTTTGCAGGAACGTTTGCACAGATGAGAGTTGTGGGAGAAATGTGGTCAGTGGTTCTGTTGCTGAGCTCAACACACCCAGATAATCTTGCTGTGGGATTTCATTTTCAAAAACTGCGTATGACACGTAAAGATACTAAACTTTGTCTCATTCTTTAACCTCAGTATGAATTCAGTTAAATGCCATGTAATAGTTATTTACATTCTGGGCACAAATGAAGCGTGTGAAACACTCATGTAGATTCAAGGACTTCACTTTAATATTGCCTTTTTTCCCTTTTAAACACAGTTTGTGATGATTAATTTAAAGTGCTGTAGGCTGCTAAAACGGTGTCAGTGTTGTATGAGTCTGTGAGAGTGCGGTCTGGGATTTTGCTGAAGAATTTTTAATTTTGGTAGGTGTGACATTTACAGCCTGGAGACCAAATCCAGCCCCATAAAGAGCTGCTTTTTTTTACAGCCCTGTAAATACAGAGTTAATTTGTTTTTTGTCCACCCTGAGATTAAAACATGAACAATGAGTGAGAGGTGTTTTAAAAGGTTCCCTTTAAGGGCCCCACAGTCAGGAAATAAACACACTTGTGGAAAATTAAGTGTCTGATGTGGGTGTGAAACTTTGCTAAAGGTCACAGGATTAGAGGGCCGGACACCCGAAAACGCACGCTCACATTCATGTATGAGCAAACACGGAGCTGAAAACTGAGAATCGAGATTTTTCTCCCCTGCTATGAAATATGTTTACCACATCTACCAGGCCTCGGGACCATAAATTCAGGCAAAGTTACAAGGGCTGTAAAGTCAAGCCACATCTCCCTGATTCCAGTGGTGGATGGCTGCAGTGAGGCCAACGGGGACCGAGGGAGTTTTTTCTCAGCGGCCAGCGAGAGACTTGCTCTGTGGGACAGCGTGGTTACACCCAGGTGGTCTGGAGCTCAGGTAGTCTCTGACAGGATTCCAAACCCCTACCCTGTCCAAACCATCTTCAGCCTGGTTTGGCCCCAGGCCTGAATTGCTCCCTTTAGGCCTGTGGGAGCAAAACCAGCTTAAATCATACCTGCCCTCTGTGTGTGGTGATCGTGGAAGGAGGACAAGTACTGCTTTAAACATGAAATGTGTCTATTAAGACTTAACGGTACATGCATGTGTTTTATACACAGACTGAAATCTGCAGAGGGAACTGCTGTGTATTCACACTACATGTCTCTGTGCCATGGAGGATTTATTTGTTTTGAAAACCCCCCCCCACAAAACCAGAAGTGCTGTGAGAAAAATTCAGACACAGTTTATTTGGGAAATGGAGAACGCCACTGAAAAACATTGAGTTACATCCTATCAGGATTTCGTGACATACAAAAAACCAACAGCATAATCCTCGTGGTCCACCCCTGGAATCCAGCTGGGAGGAGATGGGAATGGATGTTTGTACAGACAAACAGTCAAAAATGTCCATTATGATTCAAGCTATGGTGAGGATGGCTCGCTCCCTCTTCCTCCTCTTCTTCTTCTTCTCCTCCAGCTGGCCTGTGGCATCGGCAAAGAACATCACGTCCTCTTTGGCCTCGATCTCCCGCTGGAGGAACTGGAGGGCCGCGCTGTTGAAGCCCATCACATCCTGAAACACGCAAAGAAGAGGTGGAAAAGGAAAGGCGAGATGAAGACGACAGTCTCTGTGTCGACCAAGATGACCAGCAACTTTCTTTACGGCCAAATTCTCTTTTCTTCCCTGATGTTACTTACTCTGATTTCGCACACTTTTGAGAGAGTATTCGTCCGTAGCTCATCTATGACAGACAACAACATCTGGTTACTGGAGATCTGGCCAAAATGGATCCTGGAGAGAAATGGACAACAAAGTCAGCTCAGCTCAGCTCAGTAATGTACAATGGTGGAATGTCACACAGTACATACAGTCAGGTACTTGAGGTACTTGTACTTTACTTGAGTGTTTTCTATTCATGCTGCTTCATTCTCCTACAAAAAGCTCATGAAAAGCTGTTTGATAAAGATTATCAGAGCATCATATCACTTACTTGAGCAGGAAGAAAAGGCAGCGGCAGACCAGCTCCACCTCCAGGCCCTGCTGGATGTAGCTGTTGAAGAGCTTCAGCAGCTCGGGGACGTAAGGAAACGGTAACACCAGCAGGGAAACCTCCAGCTCACTGGTGATCACAACACAAACACAGGAAAAGGAAAAACCCACTGAGTGCAGTTATAAGCACAGAGGACCTCAGAAGGTGATGTGTCAGAGTGAAATACCAGGTGGGGTTGGTTTTGTTCTTACCTGGATCTGACCTTCTTTATGACATCTAAAACATAGCGTGGCGGCTGAAAGAGGGACAAACACAGACTTAGTTACCTACAGCTGAAAACAACCTAATTACAATACTTTTATTTATAATATTACTGAATACTTACTGAAACGTTTCCAAAGGCCACAAGGATGGGATTGGGTTTCGGTGGCGGAAGCTGCAGAACAACATCAGCTGTTTGTCAAATATATTTCATAAACAATAATACCGAAATCATAAAAATACACAAAAGAAATCCATAAAGAACCTGAAACTAAATTTTCTTTTTATTCAATCATTTCTCTGTGATGTTCTGTTGGTGCAGTTGTTCAGCCCCATTCAGCATCTAGCCAGCATTTTTTAAACAGGATGTTTTATGCTCCACATCCTGTGCCTCTGAGATGGGGAACAGCAGTGTAGATGTATAGCACAGACGTAGTAAAACAGTAGGATTACTGAATGATGTCTCTACCTCTTTGCCTGCATTCTCACAAGCATATTTATGCTCTTCCATTTTCCTGGTTTCCTCTTTGTAAAGCTCCAAAGCCTCCATTATTCGCTCTGCCTACAAAGAAATCACATGACAGCAAGAACAAAGAACATTAACAGCTTTTAACATTTATGGATTTTTCAAATTCATATTCAAAGTGCTAATAGGAATGAGAGGGATATTCTTGCTGGAAGAGGTGAAGTCAACTCACAGCTTTGACTGTCTCAACAGTCTTCTTGCCGGCTGGTGCTGCCTCTCCTTGAGTCTCTCCAGGTACCTGTAGATTAAAGCAGATCAGTGCATCACTTACATCCATCCTTATTTATGGGAGGTAATTCTGAGCCACCCTCACACCCAAAGTCTCCATCCTGATTTGAAATAGGCCACTGTGAATCTATATCACTCAAATAAAGGTAATGTCTGGTGAAAAGTGTAAAGATTTTGATGAAGTTTGGAAAGTGAGCGCTCACCACGGGCACATCTCCTTTGGCCATGCTCTCCTCAAACTCTGCTTCTCGTTCCTGCAAAAAACAAAAATAGTTAATTCAGAGTCTTGTCTTTGAGTGTTAAAACCCGTTAACCCCCATCCTCTGCCTCACCATCTCCCGTTCCTCCTCCAGGATGATGGGCTCTCTGGTTCTTTCCCACAGGCGCAGGGACTTGTCGTGGGATGACGACACAATATGGTCGCCACTGGGGCTGATGGTCAGACACCAAACCTCCCGATGGTGGCCCTAAAAGGCAGAGAGAACAGTCACATGTCAGCCTGGAAGGACTTGCCAGAGGACCCTCGGGCTACACCATCTGACTCTATATATCACGAGTGTGGAGAAGAGCGTCACCTCTAGTGTCTGGATGTGCTCAAATTTGTCAGCATCCCACTGTTTGATCTTCTTGTCCTTCCCGGCTGTGAAGAACAGATGAGTCTTGGGGACAAACTGGAGGAACATGACGCTGTGGAGAAAAAGAACAGTGAAGGAAGTGAGAGGAAGTCAGAGAAGCAAATACAAAATAATTCAAAAGATAGATAGACAAATGAAAGAAATGCAAAAGCATGAAACAAGAGGAAACAAAGAAAAGCAGGGAAGAATATGGCAGGAAAAGACAGAGACAGATGGAAAGAAAGCTAACGAGCGAGAAACAGCAAAATATGAGTCAAAAGATCAAAAGGACGTGCAGAGATCAAGAAAGAAACCAAAAGAAAAATAAACACAGAAAGGTTGAAATTAACCAAAGAAAATTAAATGAAGGCAAAGCAGCAAGGACAGAAAGTGAGATGATCCACGACAGAACAGATGAGCACTGAGATGAAAGAGCAGCTGGTGTGAAGTCATAGGGCAGGCCGAGTTAACAGGACACGGATCAGAGTCCCTGACCACTACAGATGAAGTCAGAGCTGGAAATGCAGCAGCCCAGAAACTGATTTCATCACCACACATTTGATAAAAAGCTGTTCCAGCAGATCTGTGAGTTTTCGGTTGGTGTCTGTGATGCTGGAAGTTACCTGTCATCATGAGCAAACATGGAGCGGTGACAGTCGCCAAAGTCCAAACCCCAGATCTTCACGTTTCTGTCAGCGGATCCGGTGGCGATGAGAGTGTTATCCTGGTTAATGGAAACACAAAGGTCAGTGGGTCAAGGTGACCTTACTTGAGTCCACACTGATTCCACAAGCTGATGCAGTGACATCCATAGGTGGGAGTAATGTGCCAAAATAAGCTGTGAGAACACTGTGAGAATACACTTAGAGTACAAGGTCCACATTCACAGATAGAGAAGAATATTCCTGTAACCAGTGGCTGATTGTGTTAGAGTTGTGTAACATGCAAGTTAGAAGTTGAATCTGTTTAACTATTATCATATTGCAAAATAAAGCGTCTCATCACTGTTAAATTTCCATTTTTGCAGCTCGACAGTACTCACATGTGAGATGTCCAGACAAAGTACAGGCAGCTTGTGTCCATAGAGAGACAAGAAGAACTGAAGCAGGGAGACGGAGAAATGTTCAGTTATGTCAAACAGAATCTTAAACACCATATGCCATTATTTTTAATCAAATACATGCAGTCCTAGTATTGTGTAATGTTCTGTACGCGGGTTGTACCTTCAGTGTGTCTGTGTAGAAGATCTTGACGGTGCAGTCCAACAAAGAGACGGCCAACAGTCTGTGATCTGGAGAAAACTTCACACACAGAACGTCTTCCTCCAACTGCAGAGTGCGTGTGTGCTTCACTGTCAGCCTCCTATAACACACACAAACACACACACAAAATGTCACCTGAACACAATAGTGACTATACTGTGTATCAGTCATGTCTGTCCTGTTACTGAGCTTTACTTAACAAATCACACAATCAATCGGACAGACAACTTTATATGTGATACAGAGAGCATGCTGACTATTGTTGCATATTCTACCACTGACAGTGAGTTCACCAGCTGTTAGCAGAGATACTTTCCACCACAGTTACAGGAGACAATGTGTTGATTCCTGAACATGGAATAAGGTGGTGACTTACTTCTGGCCAGTCCCCTGGTCTTTGATCAGCTCAAACTCCCAGAACTTCACTGTCTTGTCTGCACTTCCTGTTACGATCCCCCTCTGTGAGGAACAGAAAAACACATCACACACATAAACAAGTTAAAGAAAAAACACACACACACACGGGAAGGTCAATAAATATAGTTACAAGATTATTTTAAAATCTGACTAAGACAGATCGGTAGACCAGGTGTGACTGCAGACAGAGAATGCTGCAGGCAGTCAGGTTTACCTGGTCAGGGGCCTGACACAGGGACCACAGGGCTCCATCATGGGCATCTACTGTCTCCAAGAGGCTTCCTGAGGCCAACTCAAAGATCTGCAGCTTACCACTCTGGCAGGAAAAAAGACAGCACTCAGTGAACACGAAGCATGAACTAGAGACGGGTTTAGACCGGTCTAAAAGTTTACAGTCACACTAGTAATCCCGTCCTCTCATCCAAAAAAAATCTTAATTGAAACTTCTTAATGAAATACAAAACTGACTTAAACAGCTGCAAATTAATTAATATTATTAAAATATTAACTAATATCATTGATTGGCATCAAAAGCCTGATGGGCTTGTACCATAATCATATTGTTAAGTGTCTGACTGAGCTGGTTTGCGTTTGAATACCTTAGTTCCCAGGATGATCTGTCTGTCTCCAGGCACAAAGAGGGAGCACAGGGCATATTCACAAGACATGGTGCGAATCACCTGTAGAGTTGACCTGTGGTGGGGGATGGGACATCCAGTTAGAAGACCAATCACTAACCACAACAGCTCTTGAATGTGACAAAATGGATAAAAACTAATTGTAGGACACATTTGCAGGGCTTGCTGAGGCTGAAACAGTTTCACCACCTGTTCCACACTTTGACTGTGTCTCCAGAGGCGGAGAGGATGGCCAGGTTGTCCGAGCTGAAGGCCAGGGTGCGGACATCGGTGCGGTGTCCGCCGAGTGTGAGGCGAGCGGTCTTATTGGCTGTGGGGGTCTTCTCAGAGGTCTTCAGGCTGTAGGTTTCAATGGTGTTGTTCTGCAGCAGCAGCGCCACCTTCAGCTCACCGCCTGCACATGACAGGCAGTCCACCCATCTGAGAGGAGGCGGAGGAGATGTGTGTGAGGAGTTAGGGAATTCATGGAGAGTTAGTGGCTTATATTAGTGTTTGAGAGTCAAGTCTGGGTGAATGATTGTACCTAATTTGATGTTTTTCCTTGACTATCTGGGAAAAGCAGTTGTTGGTCACAAGCTCAGCCTTCTAGCCCCTAAGCTTCTGTTATGTCTGACTCAACACTGACCTGATCTTGGAGGAGGCTTTGATGTTTGTTAGTCTGATGATCTCGTCTTTCAGCATCTTCTCCACCAGCGGCTCTGCTGCCTTCTCTCCTGCATCTTCTTGAGCTCTGCAGCAGAGGGCAGCCACACAACAAGCTTCAGTATGCTGAACTTCAAGCTCCACATTAGTGGTAGCAGTGCAGTAATAGTGAGCATGACCTAAACCGAAAGAATGATATGTCCTGTGCTTACTTGGCCGCCTTCTTTTTTGCTTTCTTCAGCTTCTTTGTCATTTTCTTCTGCACTTCCTCCTCTGATAGCACAGTGAAAAGCTCCAGGACTGAATCATTGCCCTGATGGACGGAGAAGAACAGAGATGTATGGCATTAATTGCTTATATATAAAATATCAGTAGAAATAATGTATTTTAAAAGTCACACATTCTGAACACAACGTGTGCTCATTGCAAATAAAACTACTTAACAAGAATGTAAAAATCTCTCTGTAATTCATCAGTCCAGCCTCATACATAACCAGCTGCTGCCTCAAATCGCCTCATGCTAAATGAACACGCTGCAGAAACTACAGCTGACAGGCAGCTGAACACCGACAAGCACACTCACTGTGCCTGTGCCTGCGTGAAAGGAAATAACTTGTCAGTAAACAGTGTTCCGAATCCAAAAGACATTAGGGAAAAAACAAACAAAATTAACTAGGCATGGAACTGTGAATCACATTAAACAGTCTTGTTGTGTACTCAGAATACAAACTGATAATAGGACACAAATTTTCGATTGGGCCTGTAAAGCTTTTCTTTGACTTGCGAGACTATTGTCAGGCTGTGGTCTTATGCTTGTGGATGAAGAGAATCCTTAAAAACAAGTAGAAACCACACTGAATGATCAAATCACTACTACACTGGTGCTAAATCAGCCAAACAGCCACTGATGAGGGCCTGATAGTGCCAGCAGTGCCGTAAAAAAGCCCAAACTACAGACGCCAGTAGGCCACAGATGGCCCGAGTGCACCAAACATATGCTACCTTGAGCCTTGTTTCCAATAAACACCAGAGCTGCTACCGGCGACACTAAAATTATTTTCATAAAATTTGACTTTCATAAACGAAAAATGTTCGTTGTGTCTCAGTATGATATTGTTTGACAGAAAATCTTCCTTAAATTCTCTGATTTCTTAGGATTCACGAGTTCAGGAACCCAGAAATTCTGCATTGTGTGTTCCAGACATTTTACGATCTTTGAGAGGGAACCGGAAAACGCTTTGACACTCACATGGCAGGCGACGACTCTGGCCTTCATGTCTGTTGTCAGCGAGACAACTCTGTCTCTGGCCTCTCTCAGGATGGAGCCTGCTTTCTTACAACTCAGGATCCGCTGAGGGACAAAGAAAGAATCACAAGACAAAGTTTAAAGCCACGTATTAGAAAAAGTGATTTGTCAGAGGTCGAGCTGATCGACTGAAGCTGTTGTAAAGTGGATTTTTTTTTCTGAAGCTTAAATAATCTCACCATCAAAAATAAATAATTAATCAGTGTGAGGCTGAAAATATGAAGAAACACTTTAAAATAAATCACATTGAACAGACTGCGGCGGCCTGTTCTGAAAGACCAACATCTGTTTTACCGCTCCTGTTGTCTGAATGTTAACAAATATTAAATAATCAAATGTATTTATGTGATTCAGGGTTTCCTTAAGTATCAGAAAATAAACCAGAGATTCGTTCTTCATCCATCTGACACATGCATTACTTCATAAAGAATAAAACTGAGTTGAAATTAATATATTTCTACAGTATGTTCTCGTCATCATTTTATTACAGCATTGCATTAATGAGAACTCTTGTACCTCCTCCGGACTCTCGTCCACACCCTCCTCGTTGTCGTCGTCATCGTCATCATCCAGCAGAGTTTTCCCCTTCTTCACCTTGGGCTCGCCCTCAGCTTTTTCCTGAGCAGGGTGCAAGCACACAGACAGGGACAGAGCCGTTACAACAACTGATGGTACATCATCAATATGACATTTTATTGTGCACAAAGAACTATACTATATATATATAGAGTCCATCTGCAGCCTCCCTCACCGCCTCCAGGTAGTTGATGTCCCAGGCTCGAAGTTCACTGTCTGCTGAGCCTGTTAACAGCCTGTTCTCCTGGTTCAGCAGCACCATGCCCCACACCTAACACACACATAGACAAATAAATACCGTCACACTGACCAATCCCATTCATACAGATAGGACAACGTCAAGTTCACCAAAATATTAATGTTCATACGGGCTGTTTTTCATCATCAGTGTCTGATGAAGCCTCTTGGAAAACCAAAGACACAGTTTCACTCTACAACAACAATCCAGGGGAGAGTTTAAATGTTTAAACCAGTGAATGTGCAGGACCATGTATCATGTTAAAAATGTAATGGGAAAAAAACCCCAAAACAAAACACATTTGGGCCTCAGTACTCGCTCAGGTGAAAAGTCAATTACAGGTTCTTAACTTAAGTTTTGAGGCAGAGTACAAGGTCCCTGACATGGACTGAGAGTACTGTCTCGCAAAGAGCAGTCACAGTGACCTAATCATCAGCCTTCATCCAAGTAAATGAATCAGCACTGTTTCCTTTACCTAAAGTCAACAACAGATGTAATACAATCAAATTACCTTTTCAGAGGAAACTCAGGAGACTGAAACTACATTAGCTCTCAAGGACTGTGAGAAGTGAAATTTGTCTGTGATTGTTCTGGCAACACTGGTTATTATTGCAAAAACATTTTAATTAACTTAATCCTGAATAATGTGATGTTAGCCACCTAAAACAATCCTGTTAATTCTCATTCAGCTAATTTGCTTCTTGTGCTGTGTACTTTACGTGGCCTTTACTCAGCCAGTGCATCTCTTTGCTTATGTTAATGATTGCAGGGTAAGAAGCCCCTCACCTCACTGCGGTGGCCCACCATGGTTTTGAAGCAGTGCTGTGTCTCCAGGTCCCACCACTTCACAAAGCTGTCCTTGGAGCTGTGTAGCAGCAGAGTACAGAGATGGACATGCTGTATTCATAACACAGCCGTTCTTATTTTCAAGCTTTTTAGGCTGTTTTTAATGTTTTAAAGTTTATCTGCTTAGAAACTGATGTTAAAAAATAACATTACCCATCACATTATGTTTAAGATTATGAGTGAAATACATGTCATGTTGTGCAGCTTAAACTCACAACCACCACACTGTTTACTGTACATACAAATAACAACACATATTTGGCAGATGGTGTAAAAGTTATAGCCCAGAAACTCTGCCGGGTAAGTGCCCTGAAGCTTTTATTTCTTTCTGTGAATATGACCCTCTTCATCACCCAAGTCATGAAGGGAAAGGTGTGTTACCTGGTGACCAGCAGGTTCTTGTCTCTGAGAAACAAGGCCTGCGTAATGACGTCTTTATGGCCTCTAAGCCTGTACAGACCGCACTCGTTAATGATGTCCCACACAATCACATCTGTGTCCTGAAGGAGGAGATAAAGTTAGTAAATCCTTACCACAGTTTCTTACAAATAGAAAACAAACCAGTAGCCCAGAATCCAGATTGTACTCTTTTATCAAGTATGAAAAGTTGTTGTTCTCAGGTGAAAATGCAAATGTGTAATTACATTATCATCTTGACCTCAAAGGTAGCTGTCTCTTCAACACTCGACCCCCATGTACAATTTTAAAATTACCTTGGAACCAGTGACGAGCCGTGCTCCCAATGCGTCATACTGTATACAGGTGACAGCAGACTTGTGGCCATTGAAGGAGACGTTGCTCTCGCCTTTCAGCAGGCTGAAGATTCGCACAGCACCGTCCTCGTAACCCACAGCAATATGGATGCCATCAGGTGACGGGCACAGGAAGGTCACCTCATGTTTCTGGCCCTGCAGGATCAGGACCTTGACAAACAGACACAGATGCTGGATGAAATCTGGAGACAATCTGAGTTGGGAGAAGTTTCTCAAGTTGTAACAAACAAATGTTTTTGCAGTGGACCTGGGCCTGTTCTCCTCTGCTGTCATAGCCACTTCAAAATCTCACCTTCTCTCCCTTTCGGACATCCCAGATGAAGACGTGTTCACATGCAGCCACAGCGACATATCGCCCTCTCTCTCCTCCTCTGAGGGTCACGTATGCGATGTTGGCTTTCTGGCTTCCGATCACTCCAAACACTGCACTGGCAACATAACGCAGGTACTGCTTGGTCAACCCCATGACCAGCAGGCTCAAGGTGATGCTATTCCTCCTATTTCAAAAGGAATGATGGCAGATGGCGGTACTTATTATGGCACTAGAGTAGTTAGGTAGAGAACAGTGCTTGACTGGAACAAATAATTAATCATCTCACAGTACACAAACACAGAGCCCTAAAGCTTGTATTTATGACTTTAGTGTGCTATATGTCATTATTACTGCGTTAAAGTGTTCTCATAATACATACATTACAGCGACGTATGTGTCTCTGATGGCCCATAGTGAGTTTACAGTTCTGCGTGCTATTTTCCTCTGTGGTGGGTCACTTTAATATCACAGAAGGTGTTTTGCCGGTTTTATGTAGTTAATTTTTGTATATTCTTCGTTTAAACAAGCAAACTCCATAGTCTCCATAGTCAGAGGAGCGTTCGTTTTGTTATCACGCACTTGCCCACGTGGTCGGAGTTAAGCGCTTTAGCCCAATGAATCAACTTAATATGAGGTAAACCCCGCCCGCCAAGACGCCCATGTAAAACAAATCGAGTACACTTAACCACCACACACCGGTTGTCCCTGAACCCACGTGGTGAAGTTGTTGAGTTACATGTTGTCCATAAAGTCAGATATAACGAAGAGTTACTTCTGTAAATGTTATAAACAAAGTTCAGATTTCAGTCTTTAATGCAGCGCGTTTAGTATTAGTCCAGCTTCTCCCCTTACCTCAGAAAGACGGCTGCTAGCTACCCCGTGCTGTTTCCTGCTGCTTCAGACACAACCAATCGATCCCACATCGACAAAAACACAAATAAATAAACAAAATAAAAAAACATTCAAATGAAGTAGAAATAATTTTGGACTACTGGGTTATCGATTAGACAAGGATTGTGAAGATAAATGTGATGGGCATTTCTCACTATTTTTGAATTAAGAAAGGAGTGGAGATTAATCCATTTTGAAAATGATCATCACTTGTAGACCTATATCCGGCAGTTAGAAATGAGTTGGTTACAACTGAATGCCTCATTTATAATAATCTACTGACATAATGTATTTTTACACAGTGGTATTTGTAGTTTTACTAATGATAACTAATGATTTGAGTACTTCTTCCACCATAACAGACTGTGAATGTGTTTTTGCTCGATCGCTCTCTCTCTGTTGTTTTTGCCTGCGACCGCAGAAAAAGCGCAAGCACTTGATTAACCGAAAAAGCTTTTATTTTACTGGACTGTGACGAGGAAGTCCTTATATTTTGTTGCACACCCCTGTTTATTAGTAGAGTTATGATCAGAAAAAAATGCCGTGACCTCTCACAGATCCCTAAACAACCTCAGCGGAAGTGTGTTTCGCTTATTAGTCAGCTGATTAGGAACTGAGGAGTTAAATCAAGTTAAATAGAAACAACAAGAACAGTACCGGAAAATGAATACAAAATAAAAGCGAGTCATTTTGTTATCTTCAAATGTCCCACAGCGGGGAAAGAACGAGGGAAAAAAACATATTAAACATACCTGCAATCACAACTCAGAAAGATAACAGGCACCTGAGTTGCCTCATGTCGTGCCATGATAAACATGACAAAGAAAAAACACATAGGCACAGCACCAGTAGTTTGTCATGAAGACGTCTAACAAGTTAAGTTTCTGTGCAAATCTATGCAGCAAGGTGCTCAACATGAAGCACATGTAGAGTAAGTGTAATATTTCCACAATGTGCTCTTAAGCAATTGTGTCTGAAAATTAAAAAAAAAAAAAAGTCGAGACCGCGAGACTCGTTTTATTTTGAAATTCATAACCGGATGCTGCTGGATATATTTGGTACCTTGACGTGTCAGTAGTGAGGACCTAGCATGCAGGCTAAACCTGTGCAAACCTGCCTAATTCACCCTTTTAAACTCAATTCTTGTCTGTTTTTGCATTTACTTACTCCGCTAATATGAGAACCCAGAGGAACAACAAAACATCTTGAGTCTATACACGTCGTGTCAAGATTTATTGATTATTATTTATGACTTTCTTTTTTTTTTTTGGCGTGGACATCACCTCTGCCTGGACGAAATACATCTGGCTAGTTAGGTAGGTAACTGCTGATTTTGTGGTCTTTAGAGACACTGGCCGGGCAAAGTACAGTCTTCATCTGTTTTTAAAGGAAATTATACTCCTGGGGACTGTCTTAAACATGTTTAAATAAATAAATGTGTTAAATTCATGAGGTGGAAATTCAGTTTTTGGCAGTAGCAGGAGTGTCTCTTAAAACCGGTCCTGCCTCTTACTTTCTCGCTACCGTCCTGTGTTTTGGTTTATTTAATGGTATGTAGCTGTTACCGAGCCTTGCTGCAGCACTGATACGGTGGTAAATTACTCATAAAAATGTCAGTAAAATCCGAAATCAGATATGTATTCTTAGGAAAGCATCGTGTAGTCTTTGAAATAAAGTCATGAATATAAGTTATCCAGTGTTTAGTCTGTCGATTATTCCCTTTAAATGAGCTCAAGCTCAGTGATGCCTTTAGGCTCTCTGACCATCAATCCAAACCAAAAAGATAACCAGTTTGCAGAGAAAGGCAGCAGGTCGGCTTTGATTTGTAAATGTTTGCCTGATAAATGATGTTATTAGTTTTGACTAATTGATTAGTCCTCTAATTGGTTTAGTTCTTACACTTACAATGATAGACTGAAAAGTTCTCTCATTTTCGCTTCATGACTGACTTAAAAATCCAAATTGGTGATTGGCAATGTTCTATAAATCAACTGAATGTGTGAGCACTGACTAACTAATCTGTGATACGCCCTGTGAATTTATTTCAGATTCATTAGCTCTCCTCATGAAAAGGTTGGTGTCTCGAGTTTAGGTCAGGCTGTCACTACATTTCTGCACAGAGAGGCTGCTGTCAAGCTTGTATTTAATAAAGTCACGGAGCTGATCTTCTCTGATCTGCCCATAATGTTATTACATGCAGGGCTCTTTGTAAGTTTGCCACTTGAAATCAGTACCGGTCGGTTTATGTGGCTGCAGTTAGACTGATGATAGACATCAGTAGTTAGGTCAGTGGTCAGGTATTTTTTTTTTTAAAGACTGGCAATACTGATGTTTTCAGGTTTATCACACTGAAGTTGTTAAGTGCACACAGTATTCGGTGTTTCCTCAGATGATTCTGGAGACGATTGGCAGAAAATTAATCTGGAATCACTGGAACGTGATTAATCATATAACAATAACAATTCCTGTACATTAATTGATAATGAAAATAGTCAGTAGCTGCAGTAATCAATGGTTGCATCCATAGAAAAATACAGACTTAAATATGTGCCAGATGGATTTTAGGCTTTATAAATAAAATTGACTTGATATCTGATGTTACTGTATAATCAAATTTCGCTGTTATTTCTCTGTTTGCTCTGCTCCCAGGGTGGCAGCTTGGAGATCTGGTGTCCGCCTGTAGTGCCAGAGGGGATGGATCCTCTGGGTGCTCGCTCCCAGTTTATAGATATCCAGACTCTCCCTACGTGGCAGCAGCAGCTGGGTGAGGATGGCGAGGAGACACTGCGGGATCAGAGCGACAGCTTGCTCAGCCAGCACGCCTTCCCCTCGCCCTTCCCCTTTAGACCGGATCTCAACCGCAAGATCATCCTCTTGTGAGTCACTCATGTATTTCTTTACATGGTTTGCAGTTTTAGTTTTACTCACTTGCATTTTTAAGTTTGCCTCCAGTAGAGGGTCATATACTCTTTTGTGGAGATACAAAATGGACCAATCAATTAGTCATTTAGTCTCTAAAATGTAAAAAAAATAGTGAAAGAATTCCAGTTTCCAGTTTCTTGAAGCCCTCATTTATGTCTTCAGTTTACCTATTTTATCCAACCAAATGTCCAGAACCTAAAGATATGTGGTTTACTGTTATACATGGCAAAGGAAATAAGCAAATCATCACACTTGAGAAGCTTAAACTAAAGAATGTTTGACATGTTTGCTTGAAAAGTGACTAAAATTATGAACTAATTTTCAAAATACTAATAGAAAATATGAGTTTTTTGATGATCGACTAAAAAATGATTAGACTAAATAATCTTATCTTATTAGTTATCTTAATCTTAGACTAATCTCTTCAGTTCTAGTTTGGCTGAAGTGTGACCAAGTCAGTGTTGATCTTTTTTTAAAATATAATTTTCGATCTCTAATATGATGACATTCTTTCGTCCTATGGAAACAGTTCTTTTCATATTCTATAAATGTATTTAGCCATGAAAGTTTGTTTTCAATAAAAGGCCTCATGTTTGCCATAGTTCTTGTGTGGTGGGTTACTCTGCTGAAAAAGCTTCAAACCAAAACTGAATGTCATTGTTCTGAGCTTTTATGGAAAGTTTCTGTGTGCATTCAGACTTTTGTCCAGTACTTTCCTTTGTTATCATAATTGTTCCAACTTTAGGGATTATAAATACCAGTAATTCAATTTGTTGTGTTGCATTTGTGCCCACATGCTGATGTTTTGGCTTGTTTTTGTTTAAACCGTCCCTCCATCATGTGGAATGATTCAAAGAAAGTTCAACTGACTGTGGTCCTGTTTGCACTTAAACCTTTCAGTGATATGACCAGAGTTAAACCCATGCTGATGATTATACATCCTTTATTTATTTACCCTTTATTTACTCCATGTTTGAGTGAGCTAATCGCACATCCCAGTCTCTGGAAAAGTTGATGTACACCCATCACACTTTTCATTTCGCCGTGAAGCAGCCGGTCACCAAGAACAGAGAGCTCTGTTGTTTTTGAACAGAACGTGGAGAAGAGTTTTTCATTTGTTAAAATTTCGTGGAAAACCCAAGAATCTGTGGCTCTAACTTTTCATCACAACAGTAATTCTTCTGCTTTAATACATTGTGGAAGTTGCTGTGGATCAAAGCGGCCTGTAGAACCTGTGGTGACTGAAGCTTGACGTTTCAGTGATGTGGGATCTTTTCCTCGAGCTAAAGTCCTGATTTGATGAAACCATAAACCCTCTTTTCATACTGAGTCAAGAATTAGATTTTCCACATACCGAAGAGCCCAGCGTGTATGTGAATATTCTCATTCATCCAGATTTATGGATAGTAGTTTTGAGTTCAAGGCAGAAATACAAATACATTCGATTTTTGGAGGTTCTTTTTTATTACAGCCTTAAAGTTAATGCTACATTGCTCGTGCTCTTTTCAGTGTGTCTGTACTTAATTAAATTAGAAAATTTAGAGTCGGGATTTCCGTCACTGAAATATTGGTTTATGGTTTCAGAATATTCATGTATTTACTCCGGGCATTAATGTTTGAATTCTTAGACTAGATGTCTCTGCTGTATTTTTATTTTTTTTTTAGCTCAGTAGAATAGAGATAAATGCAGAGCAGCCCCATGCTGAAACTACTCAAACATCACATTTGATTAGATCACTATACTCTTTCAGTGCACCACTGTTCACACTGCAGTACCTGAGTGGTGAAGACAAGGACACAAGCAGGGGAAGCATTAACACAGAAATGGTTGTGACAGTGTTTATTGGTATGTGCTCTCTTGGTCATCACTAGCAGCTTTGGGTCTGTAGTGTAAAGGCTGTCTATGCCTCTCCACGTGCTCACTCAGATCAGCCCGGAGTCCAGATCACCTCATAAATCCTCTTTGCGGAGTAACACATGACCGTCCGGAGCCCAGCTTGGCAGCAGTTTCTCTGAGAAAGCCTTGTTGTTGTGTAGCGGCCCTCGTCTGTTCAGTCATCAGAAGCAAGTGCATTCCTGCTGCACTAACATGACCAGGAAGAATGGACCCTCGAGCAGTGGTGCCTTTTAGCTTGTGACTTCTTAAAATGAAAAAAAAATCTTAGAGGTTGTTAGAGATCCATGAGTGATGAACAGTCCCACTATAAGTGTATATTTTCCTTTGAATCTCGTCAGATTGTTTCTTTTGAATAATTTTTAGAAGACATAAAACTACTCAGTCTTTCTCGTAAGAAAAAAACAAAGAGAAAATTAAGGAAAAACGAATATTCTTTGCTGTTATGTTTCCTACATCTTCATCATGTATACAGCAAGTATTGATAACTCTGATTTCTCAGTAACTGTTTTCATCTAATATCTGTCTCTAAGAAAGCGAGCCGTTTGTGTTTGAAAATCAGTTCATCAGTTGATCCACCAAACTGTTAATAAGATGGACTTAAGGTTTGGGTTTTAGAAGCTTTTGCTCTCACAACAGTTCCAGATGAATTTTAAATCAGCTCTGAAGAACCAAAAAAATCTTACGTCAAACCGTCAGCAGTCTCATCTGGGCAACTTCACGAATGAAGTACTGGATCCTGACCTTTTACAGCAAAACCAGAGTTGGAACCAGCTCTTTCACAGCAGAGCTGGCATCAGTTATTCTTTCACTTTCAGACAAGCCCTTTTGCTGCTGTGGTCACATAAATAGGTCAACAAAGGATGCTACCATTATAATGAACAATTAAATAGTAGTAGATAGTATTTTTGTGATGTAACCTAGTTTATACAGCTGCTTGTCAGGGCAAGTACATGCTCATCGCCATTTTGCTTTGCAGAGTATATGTTCAGTCTTAAGGATTTATACAGGTGTATATGAGCCTCAGTAAAACAGGATCTGAGAGGCTGTTGTGTGGTCTGTTTCTCACTTAGACTGCTTGGCTTTGGATTGTGACTCTTCTTTTATTAGACTAAGAGGCGTCTTGTTCCTGCAGGCTGAACCCGTCTTGTGACCAAATGTTTTCAACACACGGTCGAATAGTTCCTCATTGTTCTTTCCAAACAAACACTGAAGGGCCTCAGAGTGAATAAAATACTTTACTGAAGTAGTAAAATAAGCTAAATGCTGTATCTTCAAGGTTGTTTGATAAATATGTGTTGATTAATGAGTATGTGTGTGGTCACGCTGTTACGCTCACTGCGAGATAAAACTTGAATAACCCTTGGGCTGGGGATTCACTGCAGTAAACACTGCAAATATTAATATGAATATATCAAATGGAGAGTGTTTCTGGCACTGAATTGTATAGTATTGAACAAAAGTCAGTGGTATGACAGAAAAAATAATTGTCTCTTTGAGATTTGTGCAAGAATTTGAGTGAAACAAAATCTGAAGTTGTTATACGTAGCCAGATAACATGTACACTACGAATATGTTTGTGCCTACACTGAAATTTCAACATACATAACTTTTATTTCTTTCCACGACAGCACTGGGGACATTGCCCTGCTGAACTGCACCGCCATTGTGAACACGAGCAACGAGTTGCTCAACGACAAGAACCCGGTGTCAGACAGCATCCATCATCTGGCAGGGCCGGAGCTACGAGACGAGCTTCTCAAACTCAAAGGTAGAGCCGAAGTGGAAAAGTGCAAAAGTTGGAGTGCAGCCCCCACGAAGAGTTTGATTCGAGCTTGCCTGCTCAGTGATGCTGTGGGCTCAGGTCTGGAGGCAGAATGCATAAATGTCAGTGGGAGAAAACAGAATACGAGCGTGTATTCACTGGTGGTTTTATATAGACATAACCAGGCGCATGATGCTCAGCTGAATTTAATAAGAAGGGTCTCAGCTGGCATCGCAACCGTAATATACAGTAAATTACCTTTTAGAAAGGTTCCACAGCTTCAGCAAACTCTGGAACAAAAATATCCAAAACAAGACCAGTAAAGCATGAACCATTCATATGGTCGGTGGAGGAGTGTAAATCATACCAAAGGAGTCCTGGAATCAAATTCTTTAGGATATGAGCGCAGTTTGAATTCACACACTGCACATTACAGCACCTGCATCCAGCCAGGGACCTGTGTTGCATGTCCTTGTTACTGTCTTCACCACACACTCTCGAGTAGT
Organism: Toxotes lorentzi; assembly: GCA_037833715.1. Taxonomy (NCBI): domain Eukaryota; kingdom Metazoa; phylum Chordata; class Actinopteri; family Toxotidae; genus Toxotes; species Toxotes lorentzi. Next base: position 3,714,076 of record JBBMJY010000007.1, on the reverse strand, counting down.
GGTGAAAACAACGGGCCGTACACTCACAACCATTCTGTAACCATTATTTTTTCATACTAAACGGTAAATCAGTTTTATTTGCATGTTTGTGTTCAGGATGTCGGACAGGGGAGGTGAAGCTGACCAAAGGCTTCAACCTGGCAGCGAGGTTCATCATCCACACAGTGGGACCAAAGTACAAAACCAAGTATAGGACGGCAGCTGAGAGCTCACTATACAGCTGCTACAGGAACGTCATGCAGCTGGTCGCGTAAGAACCATCAAATCAACCATTCAGCCAGTTAGCCCATGAGTCAATCTTAAACTGGGCAGTTTTAGTGTAATCAGCTTGTATCCCTTGTGTAAACACACAGCACTCACTACTTCTAATGTTGTGTTCATCTGACAAAGCTACACGTTGCACAAGCAAATCCATTAATTTCTTGAAGGGTTGAGCTGTCGTTACAAAAATGTTCAGATTTCAGGCTTTAATTTGTTCCCCTCAGATATGATTTTGTTTGATAAACAGTATTTGCGCCTGACGGGTGGAAATAATCAGTGATTTGATGAAAGCCGCTCACAGCTCTCCAGCTCTTCTGAGAAAAAAAAAAAAAAAAAAAGAATGCAGAAATAAACATCTCAAAAAACACTGTTTGGAGAAAAGCTGCATCTGTTTTTGGGGTTGATAGTAAAACCTGAAATCTAGTTGGATATATTAAGTCATTTACGTTGTAACAGCAGTTGTGAAAAAATCAAAACTTTACAGCGTCTGCCTCAGACCCGTACTGTGCAACATATTGATATGAAAATATACAAAGGTGTAAAGTATGTGTGATTTTTTTTTTTTTCTTGTCGTCACAGAGAGCAGTCAATGGCATCTGTTGGCCTCTGTGTGGTGAGCACGATCAAAAGAGGTTACCCACTGGAGGATGCTACACACATCGCTTTCAGTAAGACTCACACACACACACACAGTTGTCATTAAGAAAGACACACCCACAGCTGAACTTGTGGTAAAATGCAATGCACAGTGGTAGCCCGTTATCATGTCAGATCTCACACTTTCTTTTTCAAGATCTCAAGCTCATAATTTCATAACGGAAACGGTTAAAAACATCCACGTCTCAACTGCACAACTGTAAACACCTCACAGATCCAGTGACCTAAACCACCTCTGAAGCCGATGTATCGACCACATAAACGCTATGTTTTCACTGCACATGTAGGAGCTGCTTCCCCAAAACATTCTCAGACTTCCTAGTTCCTTCACTTGTTAGGTTTATTGCATGTCTTAATATGCGACGTAACAGGTGTGTGTGTTCATGTGTTTATAGGAACAGTGCGCAGGTTCCTGGAGAATCATGGAAACAGCATCGAGGCGGTGGTGTTCGCAGTGTCGGACACAGAGGAGGTCTGTATTGTGTAAATCAATGAGCCAAAACATTCTGACCACTCACACATGAAGTGAATAAAACTGATTTTCTCCTAACAACGGCACAGGTCTGGGATATATTTGACAGTAAGTGAGCAGTCCTACGTAGTGTGACAGATGCGGGAGGAATGAGCAGGAGCACATGAGAAGTGACAGAAATAACTGTGTAAATGATGAAAACCCTGCTTACTTTATTCATCTCTGTAAACCTGGCCGGTCGCTTTATGAAGAATGCGTGGTTGTCAGACTATCGCTTTTGAAAAGTTACAGAAATTGTGGCAGGAGAGATTTCAGATACTGTTCGACCGTCCAACCAGTACTTCAGTTGACACATCCTGAAACCTTTAGTGTCTCGCTCAAGGCCAATTCAGAAAGTTAGACGCTGCCACGAAAGACCAAAGCCACATCTTCCTCTTATTTAAGACTGGGCTTCCTGTACATATATTTTGGGGCATTAATATGAATATCAATGTTTTGGTGTGTTCTTCCAGCCGGTGTACAAGAAGTTACTGCCTCTGTACTACCCTCGCTCTGAGGAGGAGGAGAAAGCCTGCCTGCCTCTCATCCCGGCTGACATTGGCAACTCTGAGGGTGAACCCGTTGTCCCAGAGAGACAGATCCGCATTGCAGAAAAACCAGGCAGCCTGGAAGGTACACAGCTTCCACACAAATCTTCTTTGTATGATGTGATGAAATGTTTCCCAGCATTATTCTGTAACGTGCTTCACTTTCGTGTAAGTAATGTGGTTGTAAGTGTAGGAATCATATTTTTTCAAGTGGTTTATATTTAATTTTGGAATCCGACTCGTTTCTTGTGTCAGTAATAAATAGTCCAAGATCAACTCATGTGCCTTTATCGCTGTAAAAGTCAGTAAAATAAACACACACAGGCACAGTTTAATATTATGCTCAACATTTCTATCCTCACTCCTCTCTCACTAAGGAAAGGGAACACTTTGTTGTTTTTTCTTCCTCTAATTATTATTTTTTAATAACTGTTTTTTTTTTTTAACGACAACCTATTCAACCCTCATTCAGACAGCTTGTCGACTGACCAGTATATCAGTCAGCAAAACACAACCAGCCAGCCAGAGTCACAGTCAATTAGTCAACCACTCAGCAACTCGAAATGTCAGCTAAAACATCATATGTAGCCTGGAGATGAAAGTCTGCACACAGATTAAACTTTAATGAGGACAATGTGTTCAGGTCAGTGAGTCAGTCAGTGGACATGGGCGAGCAGTGTTAGCAGAATATTTTGTAACCGTGTCAGTGGAACATCTGCATCTGGATCCCCCAGCCCACACTTGTAGCTTCACACACTCACACACACGTACTTGCACACGCACTCACTCATTCACAGAGCCGTGTCTTTTTTGGAGGACGTCATGTTTTCCACTGAATATCATCTGCATATTACAAAGAGCTTCAGCTGTTAACCGGCCTGTCTAACACTCAAAGGTTGTTTGAGGACATCATATTTATGTTTGTCTCCAAATGAAATTCCAGTTTTTCCTGGAATATCCTAAATGTGTGTAATTAGTTCAATTTAAGTTCAAGGACTTGTCACAAGGTTCTTTATAGGTTTCATAAAGAATATTAAAAGATAAGAATCAATGCACTAATTGTATAAGAAGGACATCAATCGAGAGTCAACTGTTATTTTTATTCATCCACTCCTCAGGTGACAGGATGAAGATAGGACCTTTGTCTGTTGTTGCTGATGTATAGGGCTTTCTTTTGTGATGTGGTGTTGTTTTATGAGAACTATTATGTAAAACGCATAGTGAAACCTGCCTTTTCCTGCCTTCAGAAGCTGAAAAGAAAGAATTTCTAAACTCTGGTTTCAGTGACGACTTGTAGTTTCACATCAAGCGAGAAGAAGGACTTCCGTCTGAGAGTTAAACAGTGCTGAGTGGTCCACTGATGTAGGGTTACTTTAGAGCACTTGGCGACACCCTTTTTAATCAGTATTTTTTTGGCGTCGGCAACTTCTGCGTTTGTTTGTTTGTTTTTTGGTTTTTTTTTTTGTTTTGTTGTCTTTTTTTAAAGCTGCCAACTTGGCTAGACTGTCTCTGTTCGATTTAGGGAGGGGTCACTCATTTATTCCTCTACTATAGACTCTAAAATCACTCCACTTGTCTCTCCCTTGATGCTCTGAATAATGGACTTTATTAACTAGATAGTATGCTGTTAGTATAGTATTAGGGGACTGACCGATGCAACAAAACATCCCCAAAAGACGCCAACCGGAGATGTTACAGTCAGCACCTTAAAACTTAGACCCTCTAAAAAAAGGCCTCTTTTTCTATTAAAGTTACAGTGACTTGTAGAATCTATAACAAGGCCTATAAAAAGGCCCAACACTTATGACTGCATGTACAATAGCTGGCTCTGTTACATGTAAAGTAAATCAGGTAAAAGTAAAGTAAATGAACAACACTGGCAGCTTCAGTTCAAACTCAGATAAACTACATCATGTACGACCTCTCGTTTACCAACCTAAACTTTTGCTTGCACTTTGTCTAAATGTTAGTTTTTGGTTAAGAGGCTTGTGAAAGTAACACCAGCACATGTGTTAGCGAGTGTTTGTGGTTTCTGTGTTGAGCCTGTTGACTCCGCTGACCTCCCGTCTGTGACGCTTCAAAGAGACGCTTCAAAGAGACGCAATGTGGCTTTGGGGTGTTGATCCAAAGCAAGCAGGCCGCCTGCGAGTGAAACCCAGTAACAACAGCCTGATGTACACACACTGACAGACACACATGCCCATTTGGACGTAGTTAAAATGTGTGGACATGCATACGACAGTACACGTGGAGAAACAAGCAGAGAAACAGACTTGAACCTGAGCCCGAATTCTGTCGACTGAGTTCATGACCTCAATCACAGATTTTTGAACACACATGCATAATGTCATGCTTGCAGATGAATTCAGATCTGTGAAAGAAATGCAGGCAAGAAAGCACATGCATGCAAATGTAGTTAACAGACTCAGGACTTAAAAAATTAAAACTGTAGATCTTATGGGGGAAAGAAAATCATCATTTCAAAGAACAGAATGAAGCCAAGTCCTTGGATTATTTAGTATTGTCATTTTGTAAAGAGTGTATTCAGGGTCTCATTTGCATGTGTTTGCTTAATACATTAATGTGTTTCAGTGAATATGCCACAAAGCTGAATATGCTGCAATGTCTTCCCTATGTGGGTCGAGTAAAGGACATTAAAAGTAGATAACCAGTCATCAGCGGCTGTTTTTGTTTGTTTGTGTAGATGATAATGATGAGGAGAGTCTGGAGTCAGATCTGGATCAGGTGGGGAATCACGCTTTCGCCCGGATGGAGGGTGATGTGGACAAACAACGGAAACAGATCCTGCAGGGCCAGATGTCGGAGGCAGCCATGCAGAAACAACACCAGAGGAAGTAAGAGTTCACCCCAACTGTGAAATAACTGGAACATATTATTAGAAATGTTAAATATTATATGATAGAATGCATCGTACCAGCTTTCAGTTATGGGCAGCTGAGCCGTGTCAGATGATATATTAGCATTACCAACATTAGCATTAGCAAAACAGTAGCACTGGAAAAATATGTACAGTATGTTTTATAACAATATTCAGCTATTTGTGAATTTTTAGATAAATTGAATGTATTGTGATCATACTTTAATACATTTTTAATTCTTAAAAAATTGACCAACAAAATTATTTTACCAAATAAATAAAAACTGTGCATTCCTACAAGTCATAGCCGAGATAAATTACTGCTCTCACACATTAATCGCTTACCCGCAAAGTGGCCCATTTGCTTTTGTTTAGGTTGTCACTTAACAATTAAGCTGTAAAGAAGTTTCTTTTGAAGACATAACAGCAAGTCCAGTCTATATATGCTGTTTTGTGAATCCATGTCACCAAAAACCTGTTTCTGTGTATTTCTCCCCTGCAGTTATAATCGCTGGCTGTGTCGAGCGAGAGCAGAGGATCTGTCAGACATCGCTGCACTGAAAGCCTTATATCAAACTGGTGAGTGTCTGTGTGAGAGGGACAGAGGGAAGTCATGTATAAAATCCTTGTATTTTTCACTGTAAGTCATTCACCTCTGTAATATAAATGTTAACAACAGTAAAACGAAACAAAAGGGCACTTACAGAAGTGTGTGTTGTGTGCAAGGCTGTTTTGTGTGTGAGGACTTGTTTTCTTTCCTCTCACTGAACACAGCAGTGATAGAGTACAGTCATCCATCTTTCCCAGTCTGTGGTTGGATTAAAAAAAAAAAACCCAGTAAATGAAATAGAACATCTCTCTCTCTCTCTCTCCTTTCAGCTGTTGTAAGGTGCAGTTGGATCTCATGACCAGTAGGAGGCAGCGTTGTTATTCAGTATAGCCCTGTTGTTTACTGAACCTACTGACCTTTTTAAAATGGCATTTCAAAACTTCCATGACTCCGTATAACCTGCTTTTTCAAAATGTGTAAACCCTTCTGAACTTGCTGATCCTATTCTGATCTCACTCTGAAAGACGTTTATTTGAAATTAAACTCTGTAGCATAAAACTGATTAGTATTTAATTTATGAGGAAAAGGACTTTCCAAAAGGAAATCAGTGCTTTCCTGAAAACTGATTTATGTTTCCTCTTATGGTTACTTGTCTTATGGTGATGATCATGACTAGAGGCCTTAGTTGACCAAAGTTTTTGTTTACCAGTATATCACTGTGTCCTCACTTAACAAATAAATCAATTTATGAATATTTATTTGAGGAACCCACATCACAGGACAGATGATTAGTTTTCTACTTTGATATCAGGCGATGGGAGATGATAAACATTTTTTGGTTGAAACAGCATGTGTGTCTGGAGAAGATTTCAAGGTTCAGCTTAACTGTTATTTCAAATGTAAGAAAAACAGTTGAAATGAAATAATGTGTCTTTGGAACCAGAGTAAAAAACTGACAACTAGAATGGCCCTCAGTAGAGAGCATTCCTCCACCAAGACCAAACAATCCTACGTGTGTGTCTGGCTCTTACAACAGAAAAATAAAAGGAAAAAGGAAGTAATCTGATAACAATAAATGATGTATTTGCCATAAAACTTAGCAAGTACAACTCTTATGTGTAATGTGGATTTCTTCCACCAGATCCAGGTTTTTATCATGGTTCTGTACCAAATGGAACAAACTCATAACACCTTAAATGTGTCTGAGTTTTTACATCAGGATCCAGACATTATTTCCTCAGGAATTAACCAGATTCACTACCAGAATTTAATGGGTTCTCCCTTGGCCCGTGCCCCATCACTCTACCAGGTTCAGCGCCAATCGGTTCAACAAAGAGACACGGGTGAAAGCTGCTTAACAAAACATGTAAAAGCATCAAGACAAAGACAGGAATGACAGGAACAAAAGATGAATAAGGGATAGCAAACAGTAACTTGGACACGCAGAGCACCCAATAATTTAATGGTTTAAACAAAACACGGCCCTCAGAAGAATTTCTCATTTACCCCAGAACCAACCAGAACCACAAAATCAAGAACATCATTAGATACACATGAGACAGTGCTAAGCTGCTGTAATTCTGAGCACTTCTCAGTTTTTTCTAAAGTTATGTTGCAGAGCTTCTCACTAAAGGGATTTTAAGGGTTATTAAGTTTGCACAGCTATTACTAATAATTTGGAATACATGGCTAATATTTTGGCGTGCACCAAAGTGATATTTGAGAGATTGCGTGATTCTGTCAATGTGTCATAGCAACATGACCAGTGTTGCAGATGCAGTCAGCTTACACTTACATCATCCTCAGATAAATAATAATAAATAACATTTTTGCCATAACACATCAGGGATTTGACCTCCATTAATCCCAGTTTCCATCTGCTGGTCTAAACACGCGGCCAGTTATTTTTACGATCAGTCAGTAATTCCTTTAGTCTATAAAATTTCAGAAAATAGGAGAAAATGTTTACATTTCTTATGTCTTACCAACAGACCAAAACTCAAAGACATACGATTTACAGACACACAAACAAAATGGTGAGAAGCAGCAAACCTTCACCACAGAGAAGCAGTAACCAGTGAATATTTGGCGTTTGTCCTTTATAAATGATTTAAATGGACGATTATCAAAATTTCAGCACTGAAGCATGGCTCACCCTTTTCTTGGACAAATATTTACCAGATGACACATAAATTTGTGAAGATAAAACAGAACATTGTTATAGTAAGCTGTGGTAAGCATCTCCATGGCTGAACAGGAAAAGAAAAGAGCCACACTTACAGAAAGTCAGACAGGAATTCCAGTGATGTCGAAGTCGCACCCTCTGTGCCGAGCTGATAGATGATGTTTTATGGATTTTAGTGCTGAAACACAGAAACAGAAATGCTTGTTGAGAAGCTCTGCACTTACCAAGCTGATCATCAGCCATAGTTCATGTGTTTGACCTTTCTTGCTGTCTGTGTCCCCCAGGTGTGGATATGTGTGGCAGGACAGTGATGGTAATAGTTGGAAGAAACATCCCAGTGACCCTTATTGACCTTGAAAAGGTAACAAAATAAAATAATTCTTTCAAAATAAAAGACTTCCAGTGACGTAACAGCCGGTCAGACCTGACGATATCTGTGCGTCTGTGAGCACATGTGCATCTTTATTTTAATCTGAGATATAAATACATTTAACACACAGCTTCAGTAGTTAACAAGAATTTATTATGTTTTTATTCCTCAGTGGCTGTTGTTCATAAATACTGTAGACCCTGTTCAGAACTTCTGTTATTGTACCTTAAAATTTAACTCCCCTAACCGAAAATACTAAAACTTGAACCAAAATAAAACTTGACATGTGTTAACAGGGGTGACCAAAAGGTGACTTCTATTAAAATCAGCGAACCTGCCATTAAATCAGTTCACAGGGAACTGAAGTTCAAATAAAAATGGAAAACCGTGCAGAATCCAGGACTATAAATGTGTATGCAAACTGATTTTGTCTGTGTCCGTGTGCAGGCCCTGCTATACTTTATCCATGTGATGGACCACATCACGGTGAAGGAGTACGTGATGGTTTACTTCCACACACTGACAGGCAACCACAACCACCTGGACTCCGACTTCCTCAAAAACCTCTACGACATCGTCGACATCAAGTCAGTCTGACATTTTACACTCGCTTGTAAAACAGAGCCAGTAACTGGGTGGGTGCTTTGCCGGGTCATAACCTCAAATGCACATAATCTAAACCTTACACCAAATGCATGCTGGGATATGTTGCGTTTCACAGATGTGCAACGTTTTGTAATAATATTTTCAGATTTCCCAGTTGTCGGACTCCTGGTTTTTGGATCAAAGCATCTCGTGTGTTCAGTGTATTTACTCAAATAGGTCAAATAGAAGGCTAATTAGCTTAGATATTAGCTTAGTTTCCCTTGTTTCAGTCTTTCTCCTTTCTGCTTTGTCTCATCCCTTTGCCACACACGATTGAATAAGAAGACTCTGGAGCTGTTATTGCTTTAATCTCCCACCCACTCAAGGACACTGACTTTAATGTTCTGTGCTGTATGTTCTGGGTTTTGCAGAAGAATCAATGTCATTTGGCTAACTCCGCTGCCACATCTCTGGTCTTTAATGGCCAGAATTATCGAACATAGTGCGTGAGGGTTTTTCTTTTAAGAAATGGTTCAAAAAGGTCTAAGAGAATTCCTCCAAATGGAACAAGGGTCTGACAGGCTCTGACAGCTCCCTGGTATTTTTAGCCAGGTGCAGCATATTAATCAAATGTAAAAGAGCAAAATGAGACTTCCCTCTTGCCTCCCTAGTGTGAAATGTATGGCTGGAAGTGATAATGTTTGCAAAATGAAACATCTTCTTTGAGGCTTGCATGCCATTTGACCCTTGCCTGGCCTTCACTTGGCTCTCCCTTCGTACCGCTCAGACCATGCTGACTTCTACAAAGCGCACGGAAGTTCAGATGCACTGTTCATTTTACAGTGTGACACAGCCAAGGTTATAGTGTTTGGACTTTTGGGAAAGCAAAACGAGCTGTGAAACGCTTTTGTTTCGTTGTGGGTTTTGGAAATCTGGAGGCCATATTTGGAACAGGAAACCCAAACTTGGAGCGAGTTCTCAGGGTGATGTATTGGCTGTGACTCATCCTTAATCAGAGGGTTTAAAGTTTTGAAAGCAGATCCTTGTTGTGAACTAGCTCTGGTTAGGCCTTACACAGGAACCACTAAGAAACTATTGGTAGATGTTATACTAGTGAAAGTGTGTAAGTTGATGAATGCGCCTTCAGTGGGTAATCTCATGACATCTGTTAAGTAGTGAGGGTCTGTAGAGCTAGAAATACCAGCCCAGTCAGTTCAGGTTTACAAACCTGAAATGAAATCTGAATCGCATGAAGAAGTTATCTAATCCTTGATAAAGACAGGACAGAGCCACTGTCATATATTTGAAGACAAACTAAAAATATTGCTACCACTCAACATGAGATCAACATGTGGATGATAATTTGTCTTGGAACACCCGACAGATGCGGCCCAGACGTCAGATCTGGATCTAAATCAGTGAAACTTGAAAGATGTCGTCTTTTTTTTTTTTTTGGTTCAAGATTCTGAATACGCTGGAGGATATCTGTTATCACATACACAGCATTATCACATCAAATACTCTACACATGGAGACAGATGTTGTATCCGGGATCAATACTAGCCTAACATTGTATTTCTTTGTTTACAGTCTGCTCCGAGGTTCGCCACGGATGAATTTTTTCATCAAGCTAAATAGGAGCCATATCCTCCAAATGAAAACCAGAGTTGTTTACAGTTCCACCCGGTCATTACAGTTCTGCATTATCTAAAGTGATACTTACGCTGTTCAGCCGACAGACTCCACTGATGGTTCTATTGTTTTAACGCTGCATGCAGCCAAGCATTGTTTGAACCTACTTTAAATTGTAGTTGAGGACCTAAAATGATCAAAAATGTCAAACTGAGCTGGAGGACAGTCTGAATGTTGTGGTTTGAATGATGAAAGGGTGCAGTCATGGAAAAATGGCATCTTAGGTTTTAGAGGATGTCAAAAGTGGTCAGATGATCAGCCTGGTTTAAACAAACCCGCAGGTTAGAGTTATTTGGAAGAGAAAACAAGAGTGAGTTAAAGCCCAAACAATCTGTTGTGAACATCCATCAGAGACTTTGACGTATGCACAGTTCACACAGTTTCCCTGTGGAATGAGACATTGTTAGCAACATTTTAGGTTCCCTCACTCTCTGTTTTACCTTCAAATAGAGTTATTTTAGATAATCTGGTTCAGCTGTTGGCTTGTTTCTAACCTGACTGGAGTCCAAGTTGTAACAAGGAATTATTACTAACAAATATAAATTTAGGGTTTAATTCGCTTCAAGCATAATTCACTGTAACTTTAGTAAAGCAGTTGAAGTAAGTTAAGATTACTGTACGGCACTCGTCAACATAAGCACAAAGGCAAAAGACAGATATAAGATACAACAAAAAAAATCATTCTTAGAGAGAGACTTGGACTTAGAGAGAAACTCGACTTTTCAAGTTCTTGTCTCTGTCTCGTAACCACAAGCAAACAAACTTCCTGTGCCACTGGGGAAACTCATGACATTATGCTCCTTTCAGCCTCTGTGTTACTCTGTTCATTACTCTCTGTGACTCGTCATTCAGTTGGTTTCACAATGCGTTTCCTCACCTTGTTCTGTCTGGAAAATTCAGAAATTCAGAAAACTTCAGAAAATTCAGAAATACCCTGTGCACACAGCTTCGAACATGAATGAGGACGCCGTCATTCAGCTTCCTCCTTCACAGGAAAGAAATAGGGAAACCCCATTAAGTCATGAACACTAACTGTGACTGCTTCAGTACACTTTGCTGATTCATCATGGAGACTTGCAGCTCAGGGCAAATTACCTTAAAATGTCAAGGTTATTTAAAGTTCCACAAACTCACTGCAAAGTTTTATCTCTGCCTGATTAATCCTTAAAATGAGAAGATGGACGGGTTAGAGTGCAGTTTGGAACTGGTTTGACAGTCACCAGCCAGCTCATTTTAATGTTTTTTGACTTTTATGTTGCACTTTGGCATCCTTTATCAGGAAGTTTGACTTGGCAAAACACAGAACCTGTTTGTTCTAACAGGTTTGTCATTTAGCCGTGACTTAAGATTTGTAGCTTTCATTGAATTGGTGACACTAATCTTGGACGCCCACCTTGAAACTGTTAGAACTGTATAGATCCTCTGTGCTGCTGGATTGAAGATGTATGTGAAGCGTCTACGTTTTAGAATTTGCAGCTTCTTTACAGCGACATCCACGCTTTAAGTACTGTCTACAACTTTCTGTTCTATCGGAATCAGCTTTATCGGCTAAGCATGTGCACACATACAAGGAGTTTGACTCTGTTTTTTGTTTCTCTCAATGAACTTATGCACTATTAAAGCAGACAAACAGCAGAGCAAGAAATTCCCCCAGAGTCTTCACTTCATATATTATATGAGTTTGGACAGACAGATGTAAACTGCAGCTTAACTGGATTGCGGAGGCACACAACCGCAAGGCGATAATTCTAGTTTATTAGGTTTTACAGTGGATGGTTATATACAAAGTATAGCGGTGCATTATCATGGGGAGAGGCACTCCCAGTGAGAATCAAGACCTTTTCTCCGGTACTTGCTGTTCTTGCTTATTCTACTGTGCAAAGCAAGCAGCCCACAGTTCTGCTTCTGTGTTTCATGTTTAGGGATTACATTTCATATAAACACAACTTTCATCCGTAAATGTTATTCAGGCCTTACAGTTTCTATTTATGCCCCAACTCTTTTGTCAGGATGCGTGACTAATTGTGAAGCATTTTCTCTCAGGTTCACTTTTCAAACACTTCTCTAGCAGTTACTGCTCTTTTGGTTTAGCGAGGCACTGTTGATCTACACAGGCAATGGAACCACTAACCCTAGCCTGGCTTGTCCAGCATGTTCAACCCATCGAGCCATTGATTGGCTGCAGATGCATTTTGGCTCCAGACAAGTTAACCGGCAGACTAAAGCCAAACATGAACGCAAAAGGGTTCCAAAACTGTTTGGCTGCGTAGGGAGATTGATTACTTTCACCAGGAGACAGTTGCGCTTGGAGTGAGGTTGATTATTATCTTTTGCCCCCTTGGGGCCCAGCGCTGGACCAGAGCAGAATTCCCACGTTATGGTTTGGTACCCCTGACTCCCCTCAGAGTTAGTTTGTCAACTAAAATATTACGTTCCTCCCTCTCCTGGCCAACTGTTTTGTATTATATGAACAGATGCCACAAACCCCAGCCAGACCACCTCTATGTGTGTGTGTATGTGGCATGACAATGCAAACTGTCTTGTCTTGGTGACCTCAGGATTGCATCTATGCTTTATGCCAATGATATGGTTTTATTGCCTCATTGGACTGTGACCTCCAGCTGGGGTGATTTGCAGCCAAGGGTGAAGTGGTTGAGATGAGGGTCAGCACCTCCAGAGTTCAAGGTACTTTGCCAGATAATGGTGAAGAGTTTTGTCTGAAGGGGCAGTTCTCAATTTACCAGTAGACTCCAATTTTCACCTCTGGCCCAGAGCTCAGGGCATGAGATGATGGAGACAAGTGACAAGAACGAGTTTCCTTTGCAGGGTGTCTCATTAGTTAACAGAGTCATCTGCTAGGAGATGAATAATCACACTGTGAACTAATTGTTGGTTGCACTGATGACCAGGTTGACCAGGGCGGCTAGAACGGCAAAGTGAATGCTCACTGGCATCAGGGATTCAGTCCTGTCTCTCTAACTCCTTACTTTGTGTGCCACCGTTGTGACTCAAATGCATTTTCGTTAGGGCCAAGAATTCGTTGTCCCTTCTGTAACTGAATTATGTGACACAGCAGGGATTCGGCTTGTATCCAGTTCATCTGAGCTTTTCAGTTTGCTGTATTTTTAATGGATAAGACTGGCGTTATCCGAAACCAACGCATGCCACACAAACAAAACAAGGCGTTAGTCTGTTTGTCTTAATTTTTTCAGACTTCTCCAGTTTCTTCATGCCACTTACCCCAAAGCCAATTCATGCCTTGTAAAGATAGATCATATATAGCTAAATAACTTCCTAAAACAGCTAAGCATTTTTTAGCAAATGTGTTAGGTCTATGTTTTGAGCAAAAGAGGACCCAGAAGCAGACCAGAAGCAGATGGCAGTTAAAGGTGGGTTTAATC